>OZ024671.1:5702445-6122757 GCA_964016965.1 Diacarnus erythraeanus | reverse complement strand
CCTTTTTCCACCACTTCAAGATAACTTCCGAGCCATTAGGTGTTGAAAAGTAATTGTTCATATCCACCAGCCACAGGCCAAATAATATACCACACTTAATCACTTACATTTGGGGGGGGGGGGGGGGGGTAGTAAATTATTATTACCCTTATTTAATAGGTAGTTCAAGTGCATGGCTTAGAAGGGGCCACTTGAGTAACCTACCAAGCATCACTATGTAAATAAAAAAAAAACTGGGCAATCTTTCAAAGCAACATGGCATGAATGGAGACCTATGTTTTGATTTATGTTCTAATTTACCTGACCTCAGGTGGGTGGTAAGGACAGTCAATGAGCCAGATGTGTCCTCCCCTAAAATGCATCTAGTATTACTACTGAAAGAGAGAGTAGTGAGTATAGCCATAGCTTGCATGCAATCATTTCATGATAGAACATTCTGATAGTGCTTCATCAACTGGTACGTAGCTGCTGCATTGAATTTATTATAAACCTGGTGAAGGGAACAGAGAGAAGCTTGTATTGAAAGCTGTTCATCTGTTGCTTGTTGTGCCAGCAACGAATGCAATCAGTGAGGGTTCATTTTCTGCCATGGGACCTATCAAATACTACCTGATACAACAATGCACTGGGAAAGACTGAATGCACTGATGATAATGAATGCCCATAAAGATCTTATAGACTCTCTGTAATGAATTTTCTAACATTGATTACAGGAGAAGCAAGTCAAATTCTTTTTGAGTGTTATAATTAATACCCTTTTTTGCTAAAATTAGCTACATTAGGCATCCATGCAAATAGAAAATGAAATTTGTGCCTTTGTGCAAAAGGGGGCACATGATCGATCCTCCTGCACACACAGTGACACTCTCCCCCTCACTGTGGCCCTATATGGCCAAAAGATCAGCTTTTTGCCTCACCCATGGTAAATTTACTGCTAGGCCTATTTCAGAATCAATAGATTTGTGCAGACATGTGACAATGTCACTCTTGTCATCTCGGAGAATGCCAGCTTTCCCCCATAGCAAGCACTCCAGGATGGTCCAGTACTTAACCTACTATTTATTCATGATCCAATAACATTGTTAATTATATAAGCTTCTTGCTTGTGCTTTTTAGAGGTCAGTTAATTGTTGCTATAGTGCAGTGGTGCTCAGCTAGTGTGAATTCTGAGGTATTCACTTAGGAGGTGATCTGCTGTACATTTTCTAGCTGCTTGGGGGGGGGGAGCATTCTGTCAGTTCGCTGGTAGGAGGTTATTCACTGGTCAGAGGGTTAGGTTCCACTGTAATTATTCAGCAGCAAAGAGGAGAATAGACTTTGTTCATAAATATTCATGAGACACTTTTAGTTAGTGTGAATATTATACTTACAATTGGGTAGCTAGCTAGTTAAAATACAATTACAATTGTTTTCTTTCATTAGCTTTTATAAAGAAAGAGGCAATTTCTTGTAGTCGACCTGCCTTCCACTCTAGAATTAGACACGTCATTATTATATATTATGGTCAGGAACTCCATAGTTGGACAATTTACAGTAACTCTAAGACCGAAATCAGCAAGATCGACAAGAATCTATGTATATCTACACCAAGCACCATTATTGCTCATGGAGTTCAAAGAGAGTCTTATTCAGCAAAGTATAGAGAGTGTGCAGGACAAGAAATCCAAGCACAATTTTTATCAAAAAATGGCTTATGAAGATATAGCATTTTCACACTGTACCTTTATAAGATCAGTGTTTGGTTTAAATTGAACATCTAAAACCTGATATTTTTGTGTGCATGATCTGTGTTTATGATGGTTTAGCACACTGTTGTTGTTATTATTATTATTATTATTATTATTATTATTATTATTATTATTATTATTATTATTATTATTATTATTATTATTATTATTATTATTATTATTATTATTATTATTATTATTATTATTATTATTATTATTATTATTATTATTATTATTATTATTATTATTATTATTATTATTATTATTATTATTATTATTATTATTATTATTATTATTATTATTATTATTATTATTATTATTATTATTATTATTATTATTATTATTATTATTATTATTATTATTATTATTATTATTATTATTGTTATTGTTATTGTTATTGTTATTGTTATTGTTATTGTTATTGTTATTATTATTATTATTATTATTATTATTATTATTATTATTATTATTATTATTATTATTATTATTATTATTATTATTATTATTATTATTATTATTATTATTATTATTATTATTATTATTATTATTATTATTATTATTATTATTATTATTATTATTATTATTATTATTATTATTATTATTATTATTATTATTATTATTATTATTATTATTATTATTATTATTATTATTATTATTATTATTATTATTATTATTATTATTATTATTATTATTATTATTATTATTATTATTATTATTATTACTACTACTACTACTACTACTACTACTATTACTATTATTATTATTATTATTATTATTATTACTATTACTATTATTATTATTATTATTATTATTATTACTATTACTATTACTATTATTATTATTACTATTACTATTACTATTATTATTATTATTATTATTATTACATCTACCCTGTAGGCACCATCTGCTAAATTATTACAACAGAAGATCAGAATTGCATTGAAAAGGTTGGAGAGCTTATCATATAATTTAGTGGAAATTGGAAGAGGTTCTAATGTCTATTGAGCAACTGGAACAAGCTGTTCAAGACATGGTACCAAGTGAAACTGGACTTCTTATACGACCAGATGGAATGAACTCAAGTTGAAATACAAGCAATGTGAACTTTGGAAGGGTTCAAGAAAGTATTCTGCTCTTCCTAATACATGCAAGCGTGGGTGAACACAATTAACCCCAAATAATCTCCCTATTATACTGTTGTCATCCATAGAGTTCTACAACTGAATCTCCATCAAGGTCAGTAGATATATCTGTGATCTCATTGGTGCTGCACAAAGAGGTAGGTATGTCCATATAATTTGTACATGTGTAATGTACATGCTTTAGATGTGAATTGTAGATGGAAGAGAGCCTAAGTCAGATCATCATCTTTTCATGCATATTCCAACTCTTCCCATGCATGCCCTACAAATGCTCACAAAGAAGTGATGGCAACAGGTATTGGACCACTATAATACATCCAATAATATTATAGTGTTATTTTCAGATGAGAAAAGTGGAAAGAAGAGAACAAAACGGTGTAGACAGTGTATTAATTGTAAAAGGGATGACTATCGAACATGTGTGCATTGCTTGGACATGAAAAAGTTGGGAGGGGGGGGAGGGGGCAGGAAAAAAGAAGAAATGCTGTATTTCAACTCACTAGCTAGTATGTAGCTATATTTTTCCCCCCATCATATAATAATTATTCAACAAAAGTTATTCTTACCAGTGAGTTGCAGAAGCAGTTCCTATGTAAAAATGACCGCTAGTTTGAGGGCATGGCTATCTAACCATAACATGACTTCTTGCATCCGTAAGGGAAATCATGACCAACACTGGCCTATTATATACAGTAGAACCTCACTAATCCAAACACTAATCCAAACACTAAGGGACCGGTAGGTATTTGGATTAGTAAAAAGTTTGAGTTTTTTTTAACAAACACTTCTATGCCATATTTCACAACCATAATTACACTGTAATACATTTACATTAGCTACTGTTTGTCAAAAAAAAACTTGTAATGTAACATTACTTCAGTGTTTGGCTGCTGCAGATGCTCTAAGTTTGTATATATAATTACTAGCATCAACTGTGCATTATTTGTATCCTGTTGACACTCCAAGGTGTCAAATGCATCTGAATGGCTAACTTCAGTCATTATCTGAAGATTCCTGGTCACTGTCAGCTCTCCAGCCACTGAACCTAGACAGCAGCTGTTAAAACTGTAATATAATAATAATTATAATAGCTGTAAAAACTAATTTATTGTAGCTGTGCGGTTAATTGAGTTATCCGAGTTCCGAGGTTCTAACTGTTAGCGAGCCGTCACATGACTTCTAGGGTAAAGGGAAATCATGACCAACACTGCATGGCCTTAATATGCTATAGCAGGGGGGTAGGAAGCAGGGGGGCACCGGGTGCTGGTGCCCCCCCCACTTTTCATAGACCTTTGCAGTTTGTGTATAGTATTATAGTGTGTGTGGATGTGTGTGGTGATAGTAAGTGCTTCACTATTTTACACTTCACTTGTACTACTAATCACAAAATCCATGACCATACATGTAACTTTTAAGGCTCACATGTAGGGATGTCCACATTATGCTCACAATTTTACCCATTATGCTATGCCAGCAATTTTACCTATTATGCTCATAGAATTATGCTCCCACATAACTACAATATACTTTTAAAAATTAATGATTATAATATTATCGTAACATGATACTAGCTTCAATGTAATCTTCCAGCGAATTGTTCTGTTGGTGTGTAGTGAAAAGACATGTTCAGCAGCTGCTGAGCTAGGCTGCACAAGTATGAAAAGCAGAGGCCCAATTAGTTAAATCCTTCTCATGATTTTTCCACCAGGTAGTGTCCAGCCTTCTAGGACAGGCAGGAAGTAAAATACACATTATAGTTAATTAACTCCCCCCAAATGCCAGCATAATTCCTAATGCTCACTTAAACCTATTATGCTCCAGCATAATGTGGACATCCCTACTCACATGACATGACTCAAAAGAAGCTAAACTCCTTTTTTGATACAAGAGAGCGAGGCTTCTACTTCTAAACCTCTGAGTCAGAACCTTCAAGTGTTTGCATGGTGTGAGTTTAAGGGAAAGAGATTTGAAATTCCAGGGTTGCCAACTCTCCTGATTTTAAGGGTCCTTGCCTGGCTTCCTGTTTTCACTACTATATTTCACCATTAACCTCCTTTTTGCTAATATTATTGCTGTCTTACTAGAGGTGGATTTCAAAGATTCAAGCGTTAGCCTGAGTTGATGCTGTCACTTCCTCATAGCAATGCTTCAGCTGAATGTATTTTCAGTATGGTAAAAGCAATAAAAACTGATTCTCTTCGTAATTCAACTCTATCTGCTTTAGTAGCAACCAAAGTGAATTTTGACAGATATTGTTATGAGCAGCAATCAAGTGCTGAACTACTCTAGCTGAGCAAGTCAGCCACTTATCTTATAATAACTATAGAATTACATTTTAATATATTATTATGATCTTCCTACATAAAAAGTCTCCTTTGGGGATTGGCAACCCTGTGATATTTCCTCCTGTTTTCCTTGTAAATGTGATTGTCAGTGCTGTATGAATAGCTATATTTTTTACCATCCATTGGATATGTCTGACTCCAAGGTTGAGTCATGCACATCAGAGTAAAGGGTATAAAGAAGGAAAGCTTTAAGCTTACTCAAGTAAAATAAAGCCTAGTTGGTATGAAAAGTATTCCTGGATAAGTGTTTGCACACCTAAGAAATATTTTTTACTAGCTATATGCTGTGGCAAAACTTCCTGCAAGTGTCAAAGTTTTACATTAAGGTTTGGAACCTGGAGAAAGGCTCTGCAGCACTTTCAGGAACATGAGAATAGCATGGCACATAGAGCAAAGTGCTATTTATAAGGATAAGCTGAGTGAAGTAGATAAGGTGTTAAATTCACATTTCCTGTGACAAATGTGACTGCTGAAAGGTCATTTTCTTCTCTGATGAGACTGAAGACATACTTAAGAAGTACAATGACTCACTGTAGGCTGAACTATCTGTTCATACAGCAAGAACTGATGTACCTAGCTAACCTAGAGAAAATAGCTGAAGATTACATCTCAGTTTTATTTTGGAAAAATTTATCAACTATCTATAATTTTTAACTTCACCCTGAAACTGTAATCTCAGATGACTGGGTAAGAAGAATGGGGGGGATCTTTAGCTTAAATGGTGCCCCCCCACCTAAAATCATCTTCCTACCCCCCCTGTATAGGCGAGCGTATCCTGTGGGTTTAAGGCTAGAAGAAGAAGAATGCGCTACAGCATAATATATTATATTTTAATAGTGGTAGCAACTTTCAGCATATTATACCTAAGCACTGTTAAACGAATATGCAAGACAAGTATTTGTACTAGGCCGCCAATAACTACGAGAAGCTGTGTAACAGATCAATGCGTCTTGGGATTCAACACTTGTGGGATTCCTCTCTCTGGATTCAAAGCTTGGAATGATGGAGTGGTGACTGTTGTAAAACCAGTAAACTTGCAGAGAAACTGTAGCAAGATTTTTTCTGGAGACAAAGAGGAGATCAAGAAGGTAGTAACCCTAGGTGCTAGGTGGAAAAATGCATTGCCTGATAAAGAACTTCTCAAAAAGACAGAAAATTGTTCATGGGTCAGAGAATACTTCAAAGATAACTTGTATGTTACCAATTTAGAAAGGACATTTCCAATAGCATTCACTTTCATTGTGTACGAACGCCCTCAGCAGGTTATGCGTCTTTTAAAATTCCTCTACAGACCACATAACACTTACTGCATTCATCCTGATAGAAAATCAGACTCAACTTTTTCCAGTATATTCATAAATACAGCTAAATGCCTGGATAATGTGCACATAGCTTCAAAACGAGAGAGCGTTTATTGGGGTCACTTCTCACTAATGGAGTCACAGATGAACTGTTTAAGTGACTTAGTACATATAAGAGATGGCCAGAGAGAGCAGGAGAAATGGAAGTATGTTATCAACCTCTGTGGCAAAGAGTTACCACTTACTACCAATCATGAAATAGTCTTTCATCTCTCCAAACTTAATGGATCGTCTGCTATACCAGCTCACAAAGTAAATCCCCATGATTGGAATGAAATGAGCCGATTAAGAGGCAAAAAGATTCCATTGAATCTACCTTACTATAAAAGTATGACATACATGGGTGTGTCTTATGATTTTGCCCACTATTTGCTAACAGACCCAATGGCTATGAAGGTACGAAATTTTTTCAAGGGTTGTCACATACCAGAAGAACACTTTTATGCCACTCTCTACATGAAACCTGGTGTTCCAGGTGGATTCAATCCAAAATTGCCCAAGGAATTATACTTTGGAATTGATCAATACTTTTGGCTTACTAAAAAACATTATCCTTGTAGTGGGAAAAACATACACTCTATCTGTGTAGTTGCTGCTGGTGATTTGAAGAGAATCGTAGAAGCCAGCAATAATGGTAGGAAAGCATTGTTTCACAACAAGTACTTTATGGAGCTGGACCACACCAATATGGACTGCATGGAAGAGAGGTTAGTAGCCAGGAACAAGAAAGAGTATGAAAATGACTGTACTCCCCACTCAAAGGTGATTAGCTAGCTGTAAACTAGTTGTGCCGAATATGTAGCTACCTGACTTGATTAAGTGTGTTCATATTATTGAAATACATTGAAATAACACAAACAATGGTCCAGACAATTTAGGTAGGTTTAAAGTGCATACTGTATAGCTAGATAGTTCTTGTTACAGGCCTGTCATGGTCGGCTATAATGATGGAAGAGAAGCAATGTGGCTACTTTCCCTGTGTATAGGACTCAGGCTCCAGCTGGTCACCTTTAGTGAATAGAAGCAGTTAAAATGCTTGTAGTATTTTGACTGTCTGTACTGTGGTTTGTGTTACTTTACTGTAGCTATTCAATTTCCCACTGATCATATTAGTGGGAAATTGGGTAATACACCAAAATAACATTAACCTGAAATATGCCAGTATAACTAACCCGAAATGTATACTTTGACACCTGACTTTGATACCACAACAAGAAAGATGTCATCTTACATATTATGGTTTGTAGCTATTACTCTATCAAGTTCCTCTATTTCCCTTGTTAGCTACAAACTAGGGTGTTCTTAGCCCTAACCTCACAAATGTCTTGGAGTTGAGAAGAAGGGAGTTCACTATAATTTAAGGAAATAGTATTAGTTATTAGAGCCTATTGCACACATTTTGGGTAGGTAGAAAATAATATACAGTAGAATCTCTGAAGAGACTAATTAACATTTTCAGATTACATCATTTCAATATCTACTTTAAAACTGTAGCCTATCCATAGCATGAGTACAATTGACAATGATGCATGTAATCTGTTACATGAAGAAGGAGCTACTTCACTAAAGGAAATAATTGGTATGGGTAGTGTAGAACCATCAACATTGTCTGACATAGGTTCCAACTGCCACAAATCAGCCATGGCAGCCACAGAAATTGACCTTAATAATCTGCCACATTGACTACATATGGAATCTTGTAGTAGATAGTCTGCTGATAGATTATACTATTTACTAGGTTGCCTCTGGCTATTCTATCACTCAGTTGGCTAGACTAATAGTCTAGCTAACAAAAAGGTTGTCTGATTAGTATAAACTATTAGCAATCACTCACTCAGACTCTTACTGCAAGGCAGCAATTTTAATTATCCAGTGCATGTTGTTAAATACATAAAATTTGCACACCAGATACACCATAAACCAGCTGCAATGCCATGCATGCATGTTGAGTCATAGCTTGAATCTTCCAGTGCCTCCAAGTATAAGCATTGTCGCATATTTATATGCAAAAATCAAGGTCAATAAGCAAGTAAGCAAATGTGACACAAAATAAGCAAAAAAGTGACCTCTGACATAGAGCACTGATAGAATCAAGACCAAATTTCAATCCTCACTTTCTACGTAGCTACAGAGACTATATCATCTCTCATAGGCTGTCACTTAATAAGACCTGTAAGTGCTGTGAGAACAATAAATTTGAAGACTCTTTACTGATTGCTACAAAGAAATGTACTCATGAAAGAAACATGCACTATAAAAAGGGCTAGCCACTTAACTTGTTTATAATATAATAACAATGTAACAATGTTATTATTTTTATGTGTATGCAAACTGGGGCCAAAATAAGCAAAAATTGCTTATTTTGTATGCATATCTAAAGTTACTACTTGGAAGCTCTGATCTTCCAAGTTCTTTCCTTGAGAGTTTTTGCCACTGTTTAAGTGTTCATCATAGCAGGGTCAGGGTCTACTCCACCCCCTCCTAAGAAAGCTAAAAAAACCTACTCATTTTGACCCCCCCTGGACGCAGCTGTTCAGGAAGGTGCACACAGATGAGATCAGAGGGCCAGTCGAATCTTAGTCAGGAAACAATAGTGCACTTATGTTTCTATCAAGTGTATAATATTAATAATTCTTGCTGCTTTGACACTTAACTCCCCCAAGAAATCCTCACCAAATGCAAGAAGGCTACTATGCTTTCTTTGGGCAAGTAGAACTCTATCATCATTATTAATAAAAATTAATAATAATATTCATGACTTAATTTGATGGGTGTGGTCTAAATTGATTGGTGGGTGTGTTGTACCACTGATTTTTTTCTTGGGAGGTTGGAACCTTGAATGTCACCCAGATATACGATACGAGAGCTAGAGAGAGAGGGATTGGAAACGCACAATTATTAACAACAAAAGTAATGCGCATCACGTGAGATATTAGAGAATTGGGGGCGCATTTTAAACGTTATGCGCCAAATTTCTGGTGAGTTGTGTGAGGAGAGTTTTTGTTCTCGAGTTCTCTGGCTTTCCTGTGGTTCCTTCTGGTGTTTTAACTGTCTTACTCCTAATTGAACTTTAATTTCTACAGGCCAGGCATTTTTATCCCGAAGCACAGCTCTCGGTGTTCATGTAAGTGAGTGACTTTAGTGAATTTGTACCTGAAAAATAGACTAATTGTAGAGCTTTTAATTGGACACAAGATTTATGCACGTTCTGAACTATTGTAAGCAGTGTTGGATTATCTTGTTTCTCCAAAAGAAAGGGTAGTAGAGCATATTCACTGCCAATTTTGGTACCCGTGTTATGATTTTTATTCATTCCTCATATTCATTGTAGTAAAAGCTTCTCATTTTCTAACTTTGCATGCTCATAGTATAGCCATTCCTCCATTGTACTCACACTTTTGTTTGTGTAGGCATGTTTCGTAAGCTATGATTTCAGCACTAAAAGAAAAAGGAATGAGAGAAGCGACCTTTGGCTTCTGCCTTGGAAGTAAACCCAGCCTACTCAATATACATGCATCTCTCACTTGCCTAGTCAAGTGTGGACTGACCAGAATCCAGGAGATAGGTTTGTGTAAGCTGACCAACAGCATTGTTGTACCACGCATCACTCACTATATCACTATGAGTTAGAACCTTTCATGCAGGTACTTGAGCATGATGTGTCTGGCTGTGCTCCATTGGCTTCATTTCCTCACCTGTAAAACCCTTTTCCAGTTGCTAGTAATGGTATATGGTCTTAGTTTCTGTGCTGGGCAGCTACATCATTGAGTCTGAGATATGATTTACACCAACAAAGGAAATATAACCTCACAGAATGGCAGAAGCATATGTTTTTTGGATGAAAGCACTCAGAATAATGATTCACATTCAATCATTCACATTTTGATCATGTTCACATTCCATTATTATTATTATAAATATTTTATTTATAATAATAATAATGGTCAAAATGTGTGAATTATTTATGTGTGAAATGTGCATGTAACACATGCATGTAACACAGGCAAAAACACCTGAAATTTTGCCTTTCCAATCCCTCTCTCTCATATTATATCTATGCTTCAAGATAACTCCTCCCCATTAGGTGTTGAAAAATAATGGTGCATATTTACCAGCCACAGACCATGTAATGGCTTTATATACCACACTCATGAATCATAAATAAACATCAACAATTTACATTAAATTTAGCAAAAAGTACAAATTTGATAAAATCGGGTAATGTAGTACAAGTGTGGACAGTTAATTTTTAGAAGGGGTCACTTGAGCTTGAGTAACCTGAGTTGTGTTGAAGGACTGTAGCTACCAACAATAACTTGAACTTAACTTTTCCCACCATAAAAGGCATCACTATGTAGCTAAATAAAAAAAAAAAAAACAACTGGCAATCAAAGCAACATAGCCATATTGAGTACATGGCATGAATGGAGGCCTATGTTTTGATTTATGTTCTAATTTACCTAACCTCAGGTGGGCCAGGTAAGGACAGCCAATGAGCCATGATAAAACCTTCTTTGGTATGCACATTAGCTATAATAAAAGTGCTACATTATAGCATGATTTGTCAACAACTGGTAGTAGCTGCATTGAATCCATTATAAACCTGGTGAAGGGAATGTCAGGAACAGAGAAAAGCTTGTGCGTATTGACAAAATTGTGAAAGCTGCTCTTCTGTTGCTTGTACATGCAGAATGCAATCAGTGCATGAGGGTTCCTTTTCTGCCATGGGACCTATCACATACTACCTGATACAACAATGCACCAGGAAAGACTGAATGCACTGATGATAATGAATGCCTATAAAGATCTTATAGACTATCTGTAATGAATTAATTTTCTAACATTGATTGTAGGAGAAGCAATAAGTTTCCTAAATTCTTTTTGAGTGTTATTATTAATACCTTTTTTTTTTTTTTTTTTTTGCTAAAATTATTATGCAAATAGAAAATAAAATTTGTGCTAGCTTCCATGCTTCATGCAAAATGGGGCACATTTTCCTCCTATATATACACACAGTGACACTCTCCCCCTCACTGTGGCCCTATGGCCAAAGGATCAGCTATTTGCCTAAGCCATGGTAAATTTACTGCTAGGCCTATGTAAAAGGATCTTCAGAATCAATAGATTTGTGCAGACATGTGACAATGTCACTCTTGTCATCTCGGAGAATGCCAGCTTTCCCCCATAGCAAGCACTCCAGGATGGTCCAGTACTTAACCTACTATTTATTCATGATCCAATAATTATAAATTCCATTGTTAATTTGAAAGATGCAGCTTCTTGCTTGCTTTTAGAGGTCAGTTAATTGTTGCTATAGTGCACTGGTGCTCAGCTGTGTGAATTCTGAGGTATTCAGGTGATCTGCTGTACATTTTCTAGTTGCTTGGGAGCATTCTGTCAGTTCTCTGGTAAGAGGTTATTCACTGGTCAGAGGGTTAGGTTCCACTAATTCTATTCAGCAGCAAAGGAGAATATAGACTTTGTTTATAAATATTCATGAGACACTTAGTTAACATCATACAACACTTTTGTAATCCTGTACTATACTCATATGTGAGGGACCACAGTCAGTTATCAGAACTAGTGATATTGCGTTAACCACTTTCCTTTATAATTATATACATATATTATACAGAGGGGGTGACATCCAAAAATGATAATTCAAAACTGACTGAGTAAAATAAACAAAACTGCTCCTTTTATAGTTGTTACATAGAGGATCAAAATGATTGGCTAACCTGAACGTCCAATGATTAAAAAAATAAACAAGTTAAGTAACTGATGGCAATGTCCAATAAAATAATAATGTTTACCCTGTGGCAATAAAAGAAGAATAAGAATATCTCCAATACTAAATATTATAAAACATCATAATTATAAATTTATTTTTGCAATTTCTTCATGACTATTAGCTAGTAGAGAGCTCCTGAGATCTTCCTCCTTGCACCTGAGTTTCTGCGTCAACCAGAGCGTGCATATAGGAGGCCATTTTGCTATGGGGGGACAGGAGTGTGTGAATATTATACTTACAATTGGGTAGGTAGCTAGTTAAAATACAATTACAATTGTTTTCTTTCATAAGCTGATATAAAGAAAGAGGCAATTTCTTGTAGGTCAAGTTTATCTATTTCAATGTGACAATCAATCATTCATCAGTAATGGATCAGTAAAGTAGTGTTCTGCATGTGGCACTTTCTAATCTTTTCATTGTGGTTTCACGGTTGTAATAGGGATGATGATTATCCAGCCAAATTTTTAGGGGGAGGAGGCAATGCCCCCCAATATTTTTTTGTGTGCAATTGCCCCCCTATTCCTCCACCTATGGATAGTCACTTACTGGAGGGGCAGCTCGAAGAGTTTTTAGCTATGCCACCAATAGAAATAGAGATATAGACTCACACTGTTTTTTTTAGTTGATTGGGTAATAAAAAATGGCTGTCTCAACCATCAGATATCATTCTCTTAGAGAAAACTTTTCGAGTCGACCTGCCTTCCACCCTATAATTAGACACGTCATTATATATTATATGGTCAGGAACTCCATAGTTGCCTACTTACCTTCCCATGATTAATGCTTCTACAAGGTGATAGCTATTTTCTAACTCCTTGCTTTATCCATCCATCCACAAAGTGGCTCATTCTCTGTGGTTTCTTGGAAGGACCACCAGGCATTGCCATATATAGGCTCCAAACGTCCTGGAATGTCCAGAACAGTCCTGGAATCCACGGGATTTGTTGACATTGTCCTGTGTCCTGGATTCACCTGCCATTTGTCCTGGATGCTGGAGTTAGTAAAGTACTACTATACTATGTCCATAGACACTGACTGTAATAGCTATGAAAACTACTAGTATTGGCTCCAACTTTGCTTCAAGGACAAACCACACCCATTAATCACCACGCCCGGCGCCCATAATTAACAACCACACCCAAACCGCACCCACATTAACTCATAATTGCCTGGTACGGTGGATCAATGTGACCCGGTTGCTATGGCAGCTGTTCAGTCACCTGTTACTCTCTAAATATCCTAAGTACTATGAAATTTTGAACTAGATAGCTAAATTGCTTTAGTGACGTGCTTCATTTTGATATGAAAAAGTTGCTATGTGTAATGGAGATATTTTGAGCTATAAGGATGGCTAGTGGTAGTTTCACTGTGGATGAAGTGGTAGGTCTACTGGATGATGATAGTGACCTGGCTGAGCTTGAAGGTCTAGATTTGGACAATGATTCTGACAGTGATGATGGAGATAGAGAAGAAGCTGAGTTTACAAGCACAGAAGAACTTGTTTCTACAAGTTTGCTGAGAGCTACTGCCACTCAGGAGGAAGAGCCAGCCTTCCAAGACTCTTTGCTTCTGCTTGATAATGATTTAGAAACACCAACTTCTGTAGACAACTTCACTGAGACAGATAGTAACTACAGTGAGTCTGATTCTAGTTCAGTAGCTAGTTCTGATCAGGCTAGTGACTCAGAAGTTACTTATCATAGCAGGGGCAGAGGTGGTAGGGGCAGAGCTGGTCGTAGAAGGGGTAGAGGTAGTCGAGGAAGAGGAACCAGTAGTGTCAAAGGTCGAAGCAGGGCTAGCCGAGGCAGGGGTAGAAGCAGGGGCAGAGGTGGTGTCAGGGGTGGAGGTACGAGAGGACGAACAGGAAATGGGCGGGACAACTTGCCTCCTGTGGAATGGAAGTGGAATACTACATATAATGATGATTCGTCTATGTCATCACCTCCAGATTTTGATGCTAATCATGGACCATCTGATAGAGCACAGGCTCCCAGTACTCCTGTGGGTTTTTTCCAGCTTTTATTTACTGAAGACCTTGTTGATCTAATTGTGCAACACACCAATCGCTATGCTTTACAGAAGGGGTTTCATTTCACCGTTTCTCGTGAAGATATATTGGCCTATATTGGAATAAATATAGCAATGGGAATAAAAGATCTACCCGAGATAACGGACTATTGGGCACAGGAACCTATAATTCGTAGTCCTTGGTTTCTCTCGGTGATGTCACTAAAACGGTTTCAGGCAATTTCAAGGTTTATTCATTTTGCTGACAATGCTACTGCTCTTCCTCGTAATAACCCTACGTATGATAAGTTGTGGAAGATCCGTTCAGTGATAGAATCTGTGAATAGGCAGGCCCAAGCATCATATACTCCTGGAAAGTCAATTAGTATCGATGAGAGTATGATTGGTACTAGAGGGCGCCTTTCTTTCCTACAATATATGCCAAAAAAACCCACTAAATGGGGAATAAAGGTGTGGGTGTCCTCTGAATCGAAAACTGGATATATTTATAATTTTCATGTGGAAAGGTGTCGAGTCCCAGCATGGTTTAGCTTATGCAGTTGTAATGGATCTTTTAGACACTTCTTACTCGATCCTTGAGGAAGGCAGGGTGCTATATGTTGATAATTTCTATACTTCACCAGTATTATTTGAGGATCTCTACCATCGAGGAACATTTGCTTCTGGAACAGTACGAGCTAATCGAAAGCACTACCCTTCTGATGACCTGGATAAGAACGTGCAACAAAAGGGTGATATGTGTTTCAGATATCATGGTTTTATGACTGCTGGAAAATGACGTGACAAGCGTGATGTGCATTTTCTCTCTACTCTGTTTCGTGATGATGAAGAGGAAATTAGCCGTCGAGAAACTGGAGGGGACGTGAAAACAGTAAAAAAGCCAAAAATTATTACTGATTACAACAGTAGGATGTCAGGAGTGGATATAGCTGATCAAAACATGGTTTATTATGCTTGTGGGCGCCGTACACTAAAATGGTACAAGCGTGTATTTTGGAGACTACTTGAACACTGTATTACAAACAGCTACATTTTGTTCAAGCAAATTGAGAACCCTGACCCAAGAAAATGGAGAAGCAAGAAATTTAGAATGGAATTAGCATACAGTCTTACTGCTAGTGTGGTGGCAAATCGTATAGGCCAAGGCCGAACTCCATCTGATCGTTTCATGTCTCGTTTGAAGGGGAAGCATTTTTGCTACTATCACGAGCAACGCAAAAGGTGTGTTGTATGTGCATATAAAAGACAAGTAACTAATAGTAAAAGAAGAAAAGACACTAAAACCAAGAATTATTGTCCTAAGTGCAATGTACACTTGTGTCATGGTCAGTGTTTTGAATTATATCATACAAAAGTAAAGTATTGACAGTAATTTCACTATATTTCGTATAATAATGTGTCGTTACCATGGCAAGACTTTCTGTTTCTGTTTACATTCTATAGAATATTTCACTGGCATTCCAATGATATATATACCTATCTTTAACCCTTTACCAGTTATAGGGATTTCAATACAACTGCATCAATTCCTTTGGGAATTTAACATTTATTTCGCCAGGCAATGAGTTATTAATTGGAATTTTATTTTTTATTATGAAGTACAGTTGCTATTTTTGCATCATAGTGCATGAGTAGTCCATTGAAAATTGTGTCATAACAGCATCCTTCACAAAATATATTATTATAGCTATACAGGGCTGCCAAAAACTCAGATTTTATAAAAGTATTTGTATTTTTTTTTAATACTGTACAGTATCTTATGGTGTGGATCCCCACCCCTTTAGTGCCTGTGTTACATAACACATTCTTATGTGCATTATGGCCAATCGATCAAGCAGTATTTCTGTTTCCCTTTATTGGAGTATGAAAATTATTCTTGTGCCAAATTCAATCACTTTTAATTTGCCAATCATTAGTATCTATAAAATTTGCACCACGTGTTTATAGTATTTCAAAACACTAATATGTATTAATTGTGAACATATTGTAGCAATTCAGCTAGAGAATGGTTCTCTCCCAGGATTTTCTCATTATCATTCTGTATATTACTTTTAACAAAGTAATGAGCTGCAGTCTTGCTTCTCCACTGGACCCCATCCTTCCTTAACCACTCTCTCTGGTTACCCCAGTTTGGGTGGACACATATGGTATCATCAAGATAGACATTATAACACACACTATCCTTCTTGTCCAATAGAATACTGGCAGGTTTGAATGATCCATTGTGGAGCCACAGATGTGGTCTGTAGTCTGTATCATAGCCCTCCAACCACTTCTTGATGAAGGGAGAGTTCTTTATGCAAGACTGGAAACCTATATTTATATACTCACCTTCTTCGGATATTATGCATTCTGATAATCTTTGCTCGTATTTTAATCTTGTTGCATTTACAATAATGACATCAGAGTCCATTGATATTCCGCCATGATGAAACAGTTCCCTCAATTTGATGTAGTCTGCCTCATGTTGTATCCATGTGACTGGTTTACCTCCTATGTATCTAACTCTGCTAATCTTATTTACTTCAATCTTGACATCTTTCCATTGCCTTATGACATCCCAATAATGGCCATCCATGCTAGTGTAAACATGGAAAATGAACTTCTCTGGTTGTAGGAACTTGTAGACAGATAAAACTGAAGTGTATTCTCTAAAATTAAGGCTACATGGTCCACCTCCTCCATTTAGTTTGACATAATGGATTATTTTAGGATGGTGGTAAATTTCACCAGTGTCCACCGCCCTATATCTGTTCAGCTTTCTCTCTAGGCAACCAGGATTTATCTTAGACGTAGTGTTGATATTCACAGCCTCCGTATTTGCTACAGCGGTCCCTCCTAAATCCCTGCTAACAGGCTGGAGATATGAGCGAAGGCTTTCCGAAGGTTCGACCCTAGCAACAGTAACAATTTCTTCTCCCAAGTATAATTTTAGATACATTTCGTAGGCCACTATAGCGGTTAGAATCAGTAGAACCATCAGGGATAACTTCAGGCATTTCATTATGCTGAACGAACTATCTCGCTACAACTAGCTACTATATTAATGGGGCGTGGTTAGCTACTAATGTGCATGCATAATGCAATGGAGTTGTCTCTGGTTTTGTACGTGTGTGTAGCTAGTTTTATATCATTACATCATGTATGAGCATGCTCAGTGTTTGTGGTTTGGCGCCACGGGGCGCGATAGACTTTTATAGGCCTCTTTTGTTTCCTGTCTCTGTGTAAACCTCAGTATAATTCCAGGTTGGTTGGTAAAATGTGCAATCTAAAATAACACAAACCACAGTCCACACATTAAAACAACATAAATCACTAATTTTATTCAGGAGCAAACTAAAAATATGTCACTCTACTTTAAAGTGCATATAATAATAATAATAATAATAATAATAATAATAATAATAATAATAATAATAATAATAATAATATAGCTGGGTAGTTAATTCTTGTTACAGGCTTGTCGTGGCTGGCTATAATGATGGAAGAGAAGCACCACCACCACCCTATGGCTATGATTACTCTTTATCGATCCCTGTGTATATAGCAGGGACTCAAGCTTCAGGCTGGTCACCTTCAGCAATTTCCTTTATACTATTACATTGTTATAATTCTTGGCCTGTTTCATGTTCACTTGGCCAGCTGTCATGAATCTTGATGGTTCTACCTGTCAGTGTCCTGTTAAGGAATCTTGCCAAAGGTTCTATCAGGCATCCACTGTACAATGAGCAGTTGTGGTACCTGTATGCATGCTGGTTTACTCAGAGAAGAGTGAACATTGATAGCAGGAGTGCTACTAGAGGTCATATAATTATACATTCCACTGTACAAGTAATGGGTCAGATAAAATTGCGAGTTCTCATACTACATATTATCTACAAGTCTGACAAATGGGAGAGTCCATTGACATGATATGACCCATTAAATCAGATAGGCAAGCAAGCTATACTCTATTTTTGCCTTGACCACATTCTTCACTGGCTGTACATGTCTACTGTGTGCAGGATGGTTCTAGCTACTTTCTCCATTTTCAAACTTGGAACCAAAGTTCGAATCTCTTTTTTGGTCACTTTCATTGATCAATATGTGGGGGGTATGGTTATATTCTTATTTGTAATAATGTTGGATTTAAGGGGATTATTAGATATAGCTATTATTATGTCAAATTATATGCTGGCAGAGGTAGGAAAGTAGTCATTGGGTTTGGATTTGTGGTATTCAACAGCTGGATGTTAAGCTTGAACCCTTTATGGCACTTGTCCTCACCGGGTTTTACCCACAACTCATTAATCTAAAGGGATTGCTCCCAATATCAAGTCAGACCACCAACAGACTTAGGTATGAAGGTTATAGTCCTTTATTAGGGTATATACATGTAACATAATTATTATTTCATTCAGATTACACTGCACAAAAAAATGAAATTTCCTACAATCGGCCAGATGTAGGAAAGACGTTTCCTACACTGTTTTGGTAGAGGAGAGGGCAGAATTTAGGACAGTGTAGGAAATTCCACCCTATCCTCCATTGAAAAAGTGTAGGAAATATGTCTTTCCTGCATCTGGTTGATTGTAGTCATTTATGGTGCAGTGTTACATCTTCAATAATGTGTGCTTTTGTTATTGTAAGCTGTATCTAACCCCTGCCCTGGCCCTATCTACAATTGAAAATGATGTAATCTGAATAATCTGTTAGCTACATGGAGAAGGAGCCCTTTATTAGTGATCCCTGCCTCTCATGCCTCTCCACTAGTTCAGCCACAGTAGCTATAGAGTTGGGAAAGTACACAAAAGGGACCATTCTGATTTCTCTTTGTCCATTAGAAAAGTGAAAGCACCCTTATCTGTCACTAGATTGTCCTTTATAAGTTTTTTTGTTTCTCACTTGAAAAGGAAACATTAATTTTAAAGACTTGAAATGTGATTTAGTTAAAGGTGTGTGCTAGTATTAGAGTGATTATACTGCCAATGGCTGACTTTGCCCTCCACCTCAAGACACTCTCTCAAAGTATTATCTGTAACATTAGTGTGCATTTTCAGGCAAGAATATTTTTTTTTTGCTGAGCAGTAGGATTTTCAATTCATGGGAACAGTTGTCTGGTATGTTCTCATGTTTGGCTTATAACTGTGCAGCACTTTGTGGTTTATATCCAGTGTCTGACCTCAAATTCCACTAATGAAGCACTTCATGTTGCTGTCAAAACAACCCTACTTTCTTTGAAAGTATATGTGTATGTGTATGCATGTGCGTGCATGTGGTGTGATGCCCGTACATGTGTGTGAAGTGGAATGAGTTATTTTCCTTGATAATAGGTTAGAAGTTAGTCTTTTTATAGCTTGAATAAATGTGGTGCATAGCTAATCTGGAATGGATTGGCTAGTTAGTAGCAGCTGTTGAGGGTCCACACATTACCTACACATAGATACATTATTAGCAGCCAGGTACTGTATAGTTTCAACACCTCCATAATCTACACAACATCTTCTTCCTGTCCACCAGTGCAGAGTCAGTGTTGCCAGGAGAATTAAGGATTTCCCTTTTTAATGCGCACTGTTGCTGCTAGCTAGTTATGTGTATGCAATGAAACCCTAAGAAAGATTATAACATTATACACTCCTCAAAACTACTACTTAGATAATAATTATAAGCCTTGCATAGCAACAATCATCCCTCGATGTTATTATTGTTGTTGTCGTTGTTATTATTATTATTATTATTATTATTATTATTATTATTATTATTATTATTATTATTATTATTATTATTATTATTATTATTATTATTATTATATTATTATTATTCATTATTGATTTTGCAC
This sequence comes from Diacarnus erythraeanus, assembly GCA_964016965.1. Lineage (NCBI taxonomy): Eukaryota > Metazoa > Porifera > Demospongiae > Poecilosclerida > Podospongiidae > Diacarnus > Diacarnus erythraeanus. Next base: position 6,102,545 of record OZ024671.1, on the reverse strand, counting down.
TGCATAAATATTCAAAAGAGTGTATCTGGCTTTGTCATATGCACCGAGGAATATGAAACCACCTATACTTATCCAACACACATGTGGCACCACTCCAGAAAAAAGGCTAAATGAAAGAAACATAATTACAAATAACAGAGAGTCTTTGACATGTTGGGTAAGTCAATTTTGTCTCCATTGTAGAGAGGTTTAATGGTGGACTCCAGTGGTAACTACTCCTTTTATAGTTGTTACATAGAGGATTAAAATGATTGGTTAACCTAAATGTCCAATAAAATGAATGATTAAAAAAATAAACAAGTTAAGTAACTGATGGCAATGACCAATAAAATAATAATGTTTACCCTGTGGCAATAAAAGAAGAATAAGAATATCTCCAATACTGAATATTATAAAACATCATAATTATAAATTTATTAATTTCTTCAGCAATCAATGACTATTAGCTAGTAGAGAGCTCCTGAGATCTTCCTCCTTGCACCCGAGTTTCTACGTCAACCAGAGCGTGCATATAGGAGGCCATTTTGCTTTGGGGGGACAGGAGTGTGTGAATATTATACTTACAACTGGGTAGGTAGCTAGTTAAAATACAATTACAATTGTTTTCTTTCATAAGCTGATATAAAGAAAGAGGCAATTTCTTGTAGGTCAAGTTTATCTATTTCAATGTGACAATCAATCATTCATCAGTCATGGATCAGTAAAGTAGCGTTCTGCATGTGGCACTTTCTAATCTTTTCATTGTGGTTTCACGGTTGTAATAGGGATGATGATGATCCAGCCAAATTTTTAGGAGGAGGAGGCAATGCCCCCCTATTTCTCTGCCTATGGATAGTCACTTACTGGAGGGGCGGCTCGAAGAGTTTCTAGCTATGCCACCAATAGAAATAGAGATATAGACTCACATGGTTTTTTGAGTTGAATGGGTAATAAAAAATGGCTGTCTCAGCCATCAGATATCATTCTCTTAGAAAAAACTTTTTGAGTCGACCTGCCTTCCACCCTATAATTAGACACGTCATTATATATTATATGGTCAGGAACTCCATAGTTGTCTTACCTTCCCATGATTAATGCTTCTACAAGGTGATAGCTATTTTCTAACTCCTTGCTTTATCCATCCATCCACAAAGTGGCTCATTCTCTGTGGTTTCTTGGAAGGACCACCAGGCATTGCCATATATAGGCTCCAACCGTCCTGGAATGTCCAGAACAGTCCTGGAATCCAGGATTTGTTGACATTGTCCTGTGTCCTGGATTCACCTGTCATTTGTCCAGACACTGACTGTAATAGCTATGAAAACTACTACTAGCATAGGCTCCAACTTTTCTTCAAGGACAAACCACACCCATTAATCACCATGCCCCTAATTAACATAACCACACCCAAACCGCACCCATATTAATTGGAATTTTTATTATGAAGTACAGTTGCTATTTTTGCACCATAGTGCATGAGTAGTCCTTTGAAAATTGTGTCATGACAGCATCCTTCACAAAATATAATACATTTTATTTTATACAGGGCTGCCAAAAACTCAGATTTTATACAAGTATTTGTATTTTTTTAATACTGTACAGTATCTTTGGAAGTATTTAAAAATCTTTGTACATTAGCTTGCTAGCTTAGCTATCACATTCTCAGTGTTGCCAAAGTCTTAGATTTTAGACTCTTCAATGTTTGCTTTGGATTTGATTAAAAAAATTTGGATGACTTCATTGACAACTTTGGATATTACAAAAATTATTTTGGCAGCACTGTATACTGTATATAGATGGCAAGAAACTTCAAGGACAAACAATAGGGCAGTACCAAACCCTTCAAGGACAAAGGACACAGTCCAAAAATTAAGGACCGTCCTTCGGATTCAAGGACAGTTGGAGCCTATGTACTAGATCTGTAGTGTAGATCTGGTTGTTGTTGTCTGACTAGAGTGCATTGCAGTACCTACAGTGCATGCATGCATGCACAGTCAGCATCTTTGTACAAATACATTATCAATAATCAGCAGCTACTGTCACTGAACCAAGAGTGACTATTATATTGATTTTTGCTATGCTTACATTAATTTAATATGATGGGTGTAATTTTTGATGGTGTGGTTTGTGCGGGGTTAGCTATGATTTGGGCATGGCCGGTGGGTGTGGCCAGTGTCCTGGAACTAAAGTTGGAGCCTATGCATTGTTTCAAAAAAGCAAGCTAAGTCCAAAGTAGCTACATGCTACCTGTATGTAACTCCCGTTACACTTCATTCAGTAACTCTTAGTCTAACGGCAAGATCTACAAGAATCTATATCTACACCAAGCACCATTATTGATCATAGAGTTCAAAGTTTAATTACAATAGTCTTATTCAGCAAAGTCAATAGAGAGTGTACAGGACAAGGGACAAGGGGCCAACAGCAGTGCTGCCAAAATAATATCCCAAGTTGTCCAAATTTTTCTGTATCAAAAGATCCCAAGAAATCCAAAGAAATTCAAGCACAATTTTTATTAAAAAATGGCTTATGAAAATATAGCATTTTCACACATCTTTATAAGATCAGTGTTTGGTTTAAATTCATAGCACTTCTGAGGTACATTAAATTGTCCATTTAGGTGCAAGTCTATTAGGTGCAAGACTGTTCCTGTGCTTAGTTTTATTGAGACCAACATGGAAAAGAGTAGCTATCTGCATTGCCATGGGGTATAAGTAGAATTTTAAATTACCTAGTTATCTAATTGATCAAATCCAAAGCAAACATTATAGGGTATAAAATTCAAGCAGCTTGAATAAAATCCAAGACTTTGGCAGCACAGAATATGGGACAGTTGGCAACTAATCAATCAGTACTCTGTAGTCTTTCTTCATACTGGGAATTTTCCTCTGTCTCTCAATCTGTTGAACCTTCACTTCAAATAGGGACTCCTTGATGAATTTTGACACATTTTCCAGCCACAATAGCTGAAAATGAGCTTTATAACAATTGTCTAGTTATACACTGATGAGTGTGATCTTGCTGAAATAAAGCAAGTTATGGTAAATGATATTTTAATGTTTAATGATTTTCTTGATAATTAATTTTCATAACTGTGGTTTCTGTATTATGGACATGATTATTATGCATCACAGTTATGGTGTGGAGCCCAACCCCCTTTAGTATCTGTGTTACATAACACATTCTTATGTGCAACCAAGCAGTATTTCCCTTTATTGGAGTATAATATGAAATAGTCAAAAATTATTCTTGTGCCAAATTCAATCACTTTTAATTTGCCAATCATTAGTTGCTATAAAATTGGCACCACGTGTTTATAGTATTTCAAAACACTAACATGTATTAATTGTGAACGTATTGTAGCAATTCAGCTAGAGAATGGTTCTCTCCCAGGATTTTCTCATTATCATTCTGTATATTACTTTTAACAAAGTAATGAGCTGCGGTCTTGCTTCTCCACTGGACCCCATCCTTCCTTAACCACTCTCTCTGGTTACCCCAGTTTGGGTGGACACATATGGTATCATCAAGATAGACATTATAACACACACTATCCTTCTTGTCCAATAGAATACTGGCAGGTTTGAACGATCCATTGTGGAGCCACAGATGTGGTCTGTAGTCTGTATCATAGCCCTCCAACCACTTCTTGATGAAGGGAGAGTTCTTTATGCAAGACTGGAAACCTATATTTATATACTCACCTTCTTCAGATATTATGCATTCTGATAATCTTTGCTCGTATTTTAATCTTGTTGCATTGACAATAATGACATCAGAGTCCATTGATATTCCGCCATGATGAAACAGTTCCCTCAATTTGATGTAGTCTGCCTCATGTTGTATCCATGTGACTGGTTTACCTCCTATGTATCTAACTCTGCTAATCTTATTTACTTCAATCTTGACATCTTTCCATTGCCTTATGACCTCCCAATAATGGCCATCCATGCTAGTGTAAACATGGAAAATGAACTTCTCTGGTTGTAGGAACTTGTAGACAGATAAAACTGAAGTGTATTCTCTAAAATTAAGGCTACATGGTCCACCTCCTCCATTTAGTTTGACATAATGGATTATTTTAGGATGGTGGTAAATTTCACCAGTGTCCACCGCCCTATATCTGTTCAGCTTTCTCTCTAGGCAACCAGGATTTATCTTAGACGTAGTGTTGATATTCACAGCCTCCGTATTTGCTACAGCGGTCCCTCCTAAATCCCTGCTAACAGGCTGGAGATATGAGCGAAGGCTTTCCGAAGGTTCGACCCTAGCAACAGTAACAATTTCTTCTCCCAAGTATAATTTTAGATACATTTCGTAGGCCACTATAGCGGTTAGAATCAGTAGAACCATCAGGGATAACCTCAGGCATTTCATTATGCTGAACGAACTATCTCGTTACAACTACTATATTAATGGGGCGCGGTTAGCTACTAATAATAAAGTGTGCATGGAGTTTTCTCTGTTGTAGTTAGTTACTACATTCTCTAGCTCTCTAGTTTCATCATTACATCGTGTATGACCATGCTCAGTGTTTGTGGTTGGCACCACGGCGATGGACTTTTATAGGCCTCTTCTGATTTCTATTGTTTCCTGTCTTTGTGTAAACCTCAATATAATTTCAGGTTGGTTGGTAAAATCTAAAACAACACAAACCACAGTCCACACATTAGAAAAATATACATAGATCACTAAATTTTATTCAGGAGCAAACTAAAAATATGTCACTCTATTTTAAAGTGCATATTGTAATAATAATAATAATATAGCTAGATAGTTCTTGTTATAGGCTTGTCATGGTTGGCTAAAATGATGGAAAAGAAGCACCACCACCCTATGGCTATGGTTACCCTTTCCCTGTGTACAGGACTCAAGCTCCAGGCTGGTCACCTTCAGCAGTTTCCTTGTGTCCTCCACCCATGCCTCAGGCTCAGTCTTGTCATCAACTACATGTTAGCAGCAATGCAAATTCGTCTCCCCAAGAGATTTTAAATAATAATAGAACTGAGAGTACTACGACAGAAAATCGTACTTCACTCGTCCTTAATTTCACTTTTTCACATAAACTGTGTTGTTTTTATTGTACATAGTACTAGCTAAGCTAGCCAAAAAAGAAGAAGAAAAAGAAAGACAAACAAACAAACAAACAAACAAACAAACAAACAAGTGTGAGGTACTGATGCATCAGACTTTGACACATGGACAATACATCAGTTATTTCAATTCCATTCATTCTTTTCACTATAGCTATTAGCCACATAGCTCTCTGCCTTAAATCTGTAAAAATAGACCTTTGGCATCTTCTAGCTTCAACTTTGAGAATGGTTGGTAACATGGATAGCAGCAGTTAAAATGCTTGAGGTATTTGACTGTCTGTACTAATGGAATTAGTGGTTTGTGTTTCATTGATCATTTACAACTAACCTGATATGTGCAGCAATTATACTGACTATGGCTTACCTAGGCAAGTGGGTAAACATCTTCATGCGCTCATGGAGGTGCTATAGCCCTATATGATTCAGCACAAGCTGTAGCTGGGACTAGGTTGATGTGATGTTACATGTTTTTTGTACTGTGGGTTTCACTCAGCCATAACATCTAGAGCTGTTGGAATTGTCATCACTTCCACAGTCTTCACTGGTGCTTTTTCACCCTCACTGTGTTGCATCTATCTCCTTTTTATGGGGATTGAGGGAGGTTAGAGGATTCCTATATAGGTGGGATTTTTAGTTGGGGTGAGGATTCCTAAGGGGGGATTCTTAGGTGGGTGCATTCATGAGGTGACATGAATCAATTCAGCTCCTTCTTCCCTGTCCCAAGATGCCACCTCCTCATCCAAGGCACTGCATGGTCCTCAAGATGTGCATCTTGGGGCAGGACTTGCATTTCTAACTCCATCTTCAGAATGGACCTACGGGTACTGTTATAATGGGTGCTGAAGGAACTTCCCACCACCTACTAAAATCCAGCCCAGTACAGGCCTTTCCAAGCAGATAGTTAAAGATGGTATATGCCAAGCAGTGTAAACCTATTTAAGAGGAATGTAAAAGAGAACTTATATCATTGTTATAATTCTTGGCCTGTTTCATGTTCACTTAGCCAGCTGTCATGAATCTTGATGGTTCTACCTGTCAGTGCCCTGTTGAGGAATCTTGCCAAAGGTTCTATAACACATCCACTGTACAATGAGCAGTTGTGGTGGTACCTGTATGCATGCCGGTTTACTCAGAGAAGAGTGAACATTGATAGCAGGAGTGCCACTAGAGGTCATATAATTATAAATTCCACTGTACAAGTAATGGGTCAGATTAAATTGTGAGTTCTCATACTACATATTATGTCATGAAATCTACAAGTATGACAAATGGGAGAGTCCATTGGCATGATATGACCCATTAAAATCTGAGGCAGATAGGCAAGCAAGCTATACTCTATTTTTGCCTTGACCACATTCTTTCCTGTCTACTGTGTGCAGAATAGTTCTACTTTCTCCACTCTCAAACTTGGAACCAAAGTTCAAATCTCTTTTTTGGTCACTTTCATTGATCAATATGTGGGGGCTATGGTTATAATATTCTTATTTGTAATAATGTTGGATTTATAGGGGATTATTAGATATAGCTATTATTATGTCAAATTATATGCTGGCAGAGGTAGGAAAGTAGTCATTGGGTTTGGATTTGTGGTATTTAACAGCTGGATGTTAAGCTTAAACCCTCTATGGCACTTGTCCTCACCGGGTTTTACCCACAACTCATTAATCTAAAGGGATGGCTCCCAAAATATCAAGTCAGACCATCAACAGACTTAGGTATAAAGTTTATAGTCCTTTATTAGGGTGCATGTAACATTAATTATTAGATTACATCTTCAATAATGCATGCTTTTGTTATTGTACTGTGTATCTAGTCCCTGTATCTACAATTGACAATGATGTAATCTGAATAATCTGTTACATGGAAAAGGAGCCCTTTATTAGTGACCTCTGCCTCTCATGCCTCTCCACTAGTTCAGCCACAGTAGCTATAGAGTTAGGAAAGTACACAAAAGGGACCATTCTGATTTCTCTTTGTCCATTAGAAAAGTGAAAGCACCCATATCTGTCACTAGATTGTCCTTTATAATGCCATATAAGTTTCTTGTTTCTCACTTGAAAAGGAAACATTAATTTTAAAGACTTGAAATATCTATGTGTGAATTTAGTTAAAGGTGTGTGCTGGTATTAGCTAGAGTGATTATACTGCCAATGGCTGACTTTGCTCTCCACCTCAAGACACTCTCTCAAAGTATAGACATAATATCTGTAACATTAGTGTGTATTTTCAGGCAAGAGTATTTTTTTTACTGAGCAGTAGGATTTTCAATTCATGGGAACAGTTGTCTGGTACATATAGCTATATGTTCCCATGTTTGGCTTATAACTGTGCAGCACTTTGTGGTTTTATCCAGTGTCTGACCTCAAATTCCACTAATGAAGCACTTCATGTTGCTGTCTAAACAACCCTACATTCTTTAAGGTATAATGTGTATGTGTATGCATGTGCGTGCATGTGTGTGTGACGCCCATGTACATGTGTGTGAAGTGGAATGAGTTATTTTCCTTGATAATAGGTTAGAAGTTAAGAGTCTTTTTATAGCTTGAATAAATGTGGTGCATAGCTAATCTGGAATGGATTGGTAAGTATAGCTAGTTAGTAGCAGCTGTTGAGGGTCCACACATTACCTACACATAGATACATTATTAACAGCCAGCCTTATATAGGTACTGTGTAGTTTCAACACCTCCATAGTCTACACAACATCTTCTTCCTGTCTGCCAGTGCAGAGTCAGTGTTGCCAGGAGAGTTAAGGATTTCCCTTTTTAATGCGCACTGTTGCTGCTAGCTAGTTATGTGTATGCAATGAAACCCTAAGAAAGATTATAACATTATACACTCCTCAAAACTACTACTTAGATAATAATTATAAGCCTTGCATAGCAACAATCATCCCACAATGTTATTACTGTTGTTGTTGTTGTTATTATTATTATTATTATTATTATTATTATGATTATTATCATTATTATTATGATTATTATCATTATCGTCATCATTATTGATTTTGCACTGCATAAATATTCAAAAGAGTGTATCTGGCTTTGTCGTATGCACCGAGGAATATGAAACCACCTATACTTATCCAACACACACGTGGCACCACTCCAGAAAAAAGGCTAAATGAAAGAAACATAACTACATAACAGAGAGCCTTTGACATGTTGGGTAAGTCAATTTTGTCTCCATTGTAGAGAGGTTTAATGGTGGACTCCAGTGGTAGCTACTTCTCTATAAAGGACAGATTTGACCTTGGAAACTGACTGTCCTTTAGGTCATCCTTGTAATACAGTCTCTATAAAGGACACATTGGAATCATCTTTACAGAGGTTGTCCTTAATTCAGATGCAATACAGCGGAACCTCTCTATAAAGGAAGGACACATTAGAATCTGTTATTTATAATAATATAGAGGTTGTCCTTAATTCTAATACAAGAAGACAAGCTTGTTCATATTTCAGAATACCTTTATCAGTGGAGGAATGTTAATAGCTAATATAATTGGCTATGTAGCTATGTACCTTAAAATGCCTTCATTCCTTCCAATCTTCAGCAAAACTTTTGAAACTGGCATACTAGCTTCAGGATCACCAACCTTACGCAAAAATAATTCCACAATAATAACGTCTATAGCTACATGAACTATAACACCTAATAACAGAGCAAATACAGTAACAGATATAGAGGTTTTCTAGAAATTACTTGGGGGTGGAGGGAGAGCTATCCCTATGGATCTAGGGGAGTCTGCTGGGGTCAAGCCCCCATCCCAGAAATTATTCGGAAGGAAGTCTTCGTGCTCTTCTGTTGCAATAATGATTATTTTAAACATTACCCATCTGATTCATAATGTTGATTACATATAATTATATCACCAATTCACATTTATAGCAGTATTTTTTGGGAGGGGAAGCATTTGGGGGAGAAGCTTCTCCCCTGCCCTCCCACCCCAGTAGATAGAATCCAGACTTAGAGAAGAAGCAAGTTGGGTATATTTTGCAAAAAAATAATAATAATAATAATAATAATATAATAAATAAAAAGGAGATTAATTCTGAATATGGAATAACAAGACTGATTGCCCTTTTCTCTCCTCTTGTCTCAATACTGTTTTGAGGGATACTTAGCTAGTTAGTAATCTTGGTAGAAAACAGCTAGTTATAGTCTTAAACTCATCTCATCTCAGTGGATTATTATATAACACACTCTATCGCTCTATCATCCTCATATCTAGGGGTGGAATCCACATCTATCTATATTTTGGGGACAGGGGGTCCCTCACAACTCCATGACATTGTCATGGTTAACTAACATAACACAGTTCCTCCATATACTGCAAATTTGCAGGGTTCCTCCCTACACCTAATAAAACTACTGAGGTTCTCCTCCTTACACTAGCTGATAGAACTATAGAATTAGTACTCCTCCTCTTTACACCATCACACTCAGCTAATAAAACTACAGGGTTACTCATCACACTCAGCTAATAAAACTACAGGGTTACTCATCACACTTAGCTAATAAAACTACAGGGTTACTCATCACACTCAGCTAATAAAACTACAGGGTTATCACACTCAGCTAATAAAACTATAGGGTTACTCATCACACTCAGCTAATAAGACTACAGGTTACTCCTCTTTCCTACACCATCACACTCAACTACAGGGTTACTCCACCATCACTCAGCTAGAAAACTACCCAGGTGTCCATATGCCTACCTACACTTTCACTCTCCCTAGCAAACTTAGTCCTAGCCCATAGCCATACTGTTTATCCAGTTTTGTTCCTGTTTTTGTTCCTGTTTTTGAAAATCTATGAATCCTGGGAGAGTAGTGTATGTGTATATACCCATATCCATACAGTATGTGTACCCACACAGTATTGTATACCCCCACACAGTATGTGTACCCATACAGTATGTGTACCCATATATTATATATACCCATACAGTATGTATACCATGCAGTATGTGTATATACCCACATAGTGCGTATACCAGCAGTATGCAATACTATACCCACACAGTATAATGTATACCCACACATTATGTTGGAATGGATGTTTGTGGTAAATCAGTATTTATAGTGCATAACAACATTGGCTTCATATAAAATGATCACTTGAATTCACTTGAATTGTCACAGTTTACACACTCCATAGACAAAACTTGTCATTCTCCAAGGCAACAGCACCACACAAGTTATAATAGCACTTTCAACTTAGGGCTACATTTTTGACAGCCATGGCTCATTCTTATTAGTGGAAGCTTAGCCTGTGCTACCTGGACAACTTCAGGTAGTAAGTTAATCAGGGATGAAAATAATAGTTAGGTCTTGCACATAGCCTTGGTGTGAGGAAACTCCGTGTAATAATGCCGGCAGAGAGGAGTGTTTTTATAATAACGATGTTTTTATTTAAAATACAGGAGACAAGATAGACACTTTAGCAGGAATAAGATTTTTAATACTCTCTCAAAAATAAACAAACATGATGATTATATACCATGGAGATAAAATAAAATGGACCAATGAAAATAACTGTTTGTGATTAACCAATAAGAATAACTGTTTTGATATAATATAATAATGCTCCAGGGTACTAATAATGTTAAACATAAGTCCAGTTCTTCACACTTGGATATTAGGGTCCTTGTCCCTATCCTCAGCACCATGCAATAACTATTCTTATATTAGCTAAAAGCCCTTGAAATTTAATGTACTCCAGACAAACTACTTATAACCACACATTATTAATAGTGGCATAATGTCATTGAAGTGGTTAAGATGAGGAAACTCAGTGGTTAGCTATTAATCATGAGAAAAGATATGTAGCAAAGCAGATAGCTAGCTAATACACATTAAGGAATCATTTAGAGAAAGTTCCTTCTTTGTGGTATGAAATTTTTAGGCAGTATAAAATTATATTTTGATTTGACTAGGTAGCTAACTAAGAATACACAATTTTATTATAAGAGAGGGTGATGGTATTATAGAAAACCAGGTGAGAGAAGAGGGAAGAGAACAGTGAATCCAACTATACCAATTTTGTGCGTCATGCATCTTATTACACTTTTATCTTCACTAGTTAATCCCACAAAAGCCAGGATATTGTCCTATGGAATGACTCCCAGAGATCAAATTTATCTCTGAACTCCTATAAATTAGGCCAGCATTAGATCTATATCTTCCATAAGCCACACCCACAAACAACAACACTGACCACACCCATCTCATAAGCACTTTAATGGGGAAGGCATAACCAATACTTTCATTATTTACCATAAACTCTTTCAACAAGATCACACTTATCTTGTGTATTTGTGTACATGAAAGGATCAAATAACTAGTAAACTGTTTTTAAATTATGTTGTCAATGAGTGCCACTTTTGTCAGTTTGATCAATAAAAGGAAACAAAAATTGGGGGAGGGGGAGGGGAGGGGTTCTAGTCCCTTCCCTGCATCATACACACCTATGTAATAATAGTAAATACATTAGTATATATATTAATTACACAGATTACATACAATCTGTATATATACCACAGAACTAGAATAGTAGAACTTAAGCAGCAACAGAGACAAATGGCCCAGTGCAGTGTTACCTTAGCAAGCATTATCCTGGTCTTAGCTACATCAAGTGGAGTTGTTAAAAAAGCAGCAGTACCTCCGGCAAAGGCACCACACACAGCTCCCTGCCATGGTTGCAAATCCTTACCCTGCCTCGTCTTCCACGTCTCCTGTTATATTATTAATGTATTTTATCATTATCAAAAAAAATTACCTATTTTACCTTGAAGAACTCCCACATTGGATACTGCAGGAGAGAAAAGGGTATTTCTCTAGCTATGATGGAAAAGTAGCCCCGAAATAGTCCCCTGGGTCCCTGAAATTGAATTTTTGTGTCAAAAATGTTTTAAAGGATCCCATGCTATGCCTTGGAATGTACTATAGTTCTCCCCAGAATAAAGACCACACCTTTTAGTTAGTACTCAAATATAATAAGGGTATTGTATTATGATATGAAATATAATATATTGCTTGCATAGCACAGAATACCCTATTCAATCTTTTAATAAAACCTCTGTATTAAGTATGTGTCTCAGACTTTGGGTGGGTCTTAGTTGAGCATTCGCTTGAGATCGCTGTTTAGTGACTTCAAATGGTACTCTCAGAAAGTTAGATACCTGTAATAGGAAAGGGTGAAGTTCAGTGAGATAGGCCGTGGAATCTCTCCACACTCGGTGACCTCTAGATGCAGAGAGTTCAGAGGTTATAATGCAGTGGAAAATTAGGTATCCTGATGGCCATAGTATTGATGTTCTTAATTATTCTAGGGTAGCTCTCACAAACCTCACAACTGCTAATTGCAACAATCAGCACAAATCTGCGTTAAAATTAACTGTAACTACTTTAGATGTGGTTAATTTCCAAGATATTTCATTTTCACTAATCTCAAAAATAACTGGATTACATATTTTGTTTTGTTTTTCTTTCACCAATGCTGAGATCTGTGATAAATCTTTTTTTATTTCAACACTTCAAATAATAATAATAGTGAGAATGAAGTAAACTGGATCTAACAGTACTGTAAGCTCACCATTTCACCCATTATAGCTCCAAACATATGAAGGAAAGGTGCATAGTCTGTGGAGATTCTATTACTGCCACTTTTCTTCACCAATTCATAAGTGCAGAAAAACAAAGCAGCTACAACAATATAACTATTATCATAATGATATCATAGCTCAAAAATTAAGTACTTTATCAAAAGGGAGAGAAGACAAGATCATAGCATTGATGTGAAGATTAAGTTATCTTCATGGAGGGCCAGTTAAGCCTTACTAACCCTCAGAAACTTGGTTTCAAGTACCAAAATCAAGAGCATCTATATAGGTCCTCCTCCTCCAAATGTCAGCTACGATATCTCATAATAGTGTGTGTACCCTATCTCCCTAATATTTGGTTTGTGTAATATTATAGGAATTATGGATGTTGATCAAAAGTGTGGGTGGCTGTTGATGAGCTGGTTGGCACATTCTTTTATGATGTAATAATAGAGAGATAAGTTATACAAATATGGAGTTATTACTGTGCTCTCTTGGTTATTTAATTTTAGACTGGAGTGGGTGGGGGGGGGAATAGTTGGGCAGGCTAGCCCTCCACAAAGATAGAAAAAATTATTTTGCAGTCAATGCTATATTCTTGTCCCCTATCTTGAAAATGGATACACTTGAGAGCGTGTGTTGGTCTGAATCCTATTCCATACCAGATGGAGCTGAGCCTGCAGCAGCTGGTCCTATTCCAGCATATATATTCTTGAATCCCCCAGAGGCTCTGAAACCTTGACTGCTCTGAAGGCGTGTCTTGATGGTATCCAGTGGAAACAGGACCAGATCTGCAGTTAGGCCTGCCACACCTCCTGACTGATATAACATTTTTATTACAACAATGGAGGAGAAAAAGAAAGAACCTCAGGGGCTTTATTTTGAGCTGATGAGATGAGTTAGCTGATGTAAGCTGATAGTCAAGTTTAAAGTTTGGTGCTGTAACTGTTGTTCTTGGCATGTTAGAGATAAATTTCTCTAGAGGAACACACCAATACAGGGAACCTCTGATAAAAGACCCTTTGGAATAATGACCTCTGTATATAACTAAAAATGTATAAATTTACTTCTGAGATAAGGATAGCCTTCTTATAATGTGACAGTAAACCTGTGTCCTTCATTCAAAAGTTCAACTGTAGCCCATACATGTAGTTATTATGCCCTGATACACATTGGTCAGATAACTTTTGACCAGAAATCATATAAATCAATGTACAGTGGGCCAGTGGCTTCTTTATGCATTACAAACCTTTAACATGCATTCTTCTCCTATAATTAACCTATAAGGTTAACCACAATATGGCAGTTACTTAAGGTTAAGGGCATCTCCAGTAGGATATGCTTTTAATTTTGCCTATTATGTTATACTTCTATTCTCCTTATATTGCCTATTATTCTTTCCCATTATTCCCTAAAATTATTCATTATTCTCCATTATAATAATTTTATCGAGTGTTGTACTGTAGCATGATAGATGTCTCTACATAGTCTTATAAGTAGCCTTGCTGCTGTTCATTAAAAGTGTTGTTCAAAAGTGAAAATACTCTTTCTGAAGCAGCTGATGAAGGCTGTATCAGTAAAATCATTCTGCACAAGGTGGACCAGTGAGGGAGCTCACCAGCATGCACACTTCATCACTTTAGTAGATCAAAGTTAGAGTTATCATGATGAATTGAGCTGGGAAGCTTTAGCAAGATAGCTAGCTAATTCATCTTTCAGATTGGATAGAATTAGCTATCTACAAAAGGAAAAACTTTCAGTTGTAAGCTGTTCATGTATTCTAAACAACAAGACTGCCTTGATTGAATACAACTAAAGTCTTCTCTGAATCATTTCAAAACTATTGTTGAAAGTAATGGATGCCACACGTGCACTGCACGAGCCTGTAATGCATGACTGGCTATGTACTAGCACAAAGTCACTCCGGAGATAAGGCCTGAGTACAATAAGCAACATAATATTCTTTTGGCATAATAGGCTCATAATTGAAGCATAATAGGGTAGGTGTTTCAACTATTGCTCTTAGCTTGGGGCAGGCAGCATAACAGACATCATTGACATGCATGACTGGTCACCTACACACTGAATTATTTCTTTAAACAGATACACTGTACAGGTTGAATAGTTCAAGTTTCAGAGCCATTGAGAGTTCCATTTTAATTCATGCATTGTTTTTAGAGGAAAGGTGCATATGTTTGGTGTCATTTCTCAAAAAACGTGATTTTTCTCTGTCACTCTATACCTCAAAGTCAAAGATTTAAACTGAGCATAAAACAGTCTGAACTGGAGGTAATAAATCATATTTTGAATTCCACAGAAACCACGACTATTAATATGGTGGACTGAAGTTTAGATTTGATTAGACTAAAGAACCAACAAAACTGATATTTGCTAGTGATTAAAATGATCAGAAAATGACTAGTTAGTGATCAGCAGTTCTTTCTAGCTCTGCTAATAGTTTCTACACCATTATGTATTTGAATGGTTGAATCACATGGACATAAAGTATAAAACAAGGATATTTTCAGGGGTCAGAATAGATGGAACTGTACAGAATATTTTTTTTTGTTTGTGAAGAGCTAACATAAAATTCTTTGCTCTTCAAAAAATAACCCTGCTGTTGCAAGTATAGGATGTAAAAAATAACATTATTGATGGATAAATGACAACAGCAAACAGCAATACTCACCATTAATGGGGCAAAGAAATCTTCATAACTGCTAGACCTCATCTTTTCACTGTAGGTAAAGGATCGCTCTAGTCTAGATAGTGTGGGTGCGCGCGCATTAGCTTTATTTTGGCATGGGGGGTGGGGTCGAGGCGTGACATAGGCGGGACAACCCACCCTTTCGTAATTTCCTTGTTGTATCTATGGATACACCGTACTAATTGCAGTGACGGGAGTGGAGTATAACTATCTTCATCCTGTGACAGCCATCCATTTGGCCGTGCCATCATTTCACTGAGAAGATGATGACTTCTAGGCGAAAGGCGTACGCGGCGATGGTTGTCTGTGCCTCAGGTGCAGCTCTCTACGCTGTCAACAAGCTTAGGAAGGCATCTACGGCCAAAGGATCTGTTATAAATGAAAAGGAGATCTCCACCAGCATGGAAATCCAGGGGTTTATACAAAAGAAAAAGACTCATCCTGCAGTCAACAAAGTCTTCCTCAAGCAGTTAATTAAGCTTATCAAAATCTCCATACCTGGTGTTTTCACTAAAGAATTTGGTCTCCTTACCATTCATACTTCATCTCTTGTTGCCCGAACCTTTCTTTCGATCTATATTGCTCATCTTGATGGACGTTTAGTCAAAGCGATTGTTGATGGGAAGCCTGCCGTGTTCCTCAGGCATTGTATAGTATGGATCCTTCTTGCTTTGCCAGCAACATTCATCAACAGTTTGATTCGATACCTTGAGTCCAAGTTAGCTCTTGCCATAAGGGCAAGGCTCGTTGGGTATGCATATTCTCTCTACTTCAAGAATCAGACTTACTACCGAGTGAGCAATTTAGATGGAAGATTAGCCAACCCAGACCATTCCCTCACACAGGATGTTCAGGAATTCTCAGCTGCAGTGACCCACATTTACTCTCATGTGAGCAAGCCTCTTCTGGATATGGTGTTAATGGCTGGTGCTCTGAGACAGCTGGCCCATAAGCGAGGAGAAACATCTCCTTATCCTGGTATCTTCGGATTTTCTGTTGTCTTCCTCACTGCTTGGATACTCAGGGTGCTTTCCCCTCCATTTGGGAAGCTGGTGGCTGAAGAGGCAAGGAGAAATGGATATCTTCGTTATGTTCACTCCAGACTCATAGCTAATGCTGAAGAGGTTGCATTCTATGGTGGACAGCAGGTGAGGGTATAGGGTACAGAGACAGTGTCTATGATGGATTACACTCCATAAGGTGTTAATATGGTGTTAACACGTTATAGCTAAGTGTGGTTAACAGCTATTTTAGTATGGTTAGTAATCAACACTACTTAGTGGAATAGGCATTCTTAATTAAGTGTGTGGAGAGTAGATAAAATACCTACTACAGCTGTACCTGGTAGTATTAGAGTGTTAATTTTAATTTCAACCAGACCATGTCTAGACCTCACTTCATTCTAATCTAAAAGATTAAGGTTCATTTTCAAAATTTTATGATTCTCTTTCAGATTGAGCACTCACTTCTCCATGAGAGTTTTGTATCACTTGCTAAACAGATGGATCTAATCTTCCAAAAGAAGCTATGGTTCATCATGTTAGAGCAGTTCTTCATGAAGTACATGTGGGGGTTATCAGGTACCTCTATACACACTTGCCCTCATACCTGTTAGTCATGACAGAAGTAGCTATATTTGTTTGGGAACTCAGTGCTTGGCTATAAGCCATGTTCGTATCAGTACTAGTAACTGTTATGTACAAAGTATATGCTTTCAGGAAATATACAGTATGTGTATGTAACTTCCAACAGAGGAGACTCTGAAACAGGAACAACCTCCACCGAAAGAATGAATATAGACAACATTTTGAAATAGGAACAAACTCTGTATACAAAGAACACTTTGTTCTAGCTATTTCATGTCTAATCCATTCACTTTAGGAAAATGATTAAACTTGGCAATTTGTATAGGGGGGGGGGGCTGGGAGGGGTAGGGGACAAGGAGAGGAGTGGGAGGGGACAAAGAGAGGAGGGGGAGGAGGTATGTTATTATAAGTACAGTTTAGTTTCACTCAACAATGGTGATGATTTTACCACTAGATACAGCTCAATAACAAACCTCAATACACTGTATTTATAAGAGACGTTCTAAACATGTCTTCTGTCTATCTTATGTAGGTATGATCATTGTGGCATGGCCAATTTTAACTGGGAGTAAGAATGCTGCCTATAGTTCTGTTAGTGATAGAACGCAAACTTATACTACATCCAAGAACCTGCTTGTTAGTGGAGCAGATGCTGCAGAAAGAATTATGTCATCTTTCAAAGAGGTATGTATATAGCAAAAGTCTAACCACAATGAAACTGTTACTGAAGTTGTACTGGTGCAGTATACCATAGAAATGCTTGGTATGTGGTTGTATTAATAATAATTATTTTATCTGGTGTTATGTCCTGAAATTATTGATAGGTCATTTCTACAAGCCTAAGATAGACAGATTTTAAACTCTTAAGAATGTAGTAATTATTGCTCCCTAGAGAGGCATAATATTATAATAACCTCTCTTTTCCAACCCCCTGAAATCAGGACATTTCTGTCTACAGTGGAATCCCTTTATTCCAACCCCCTAAAATGAGGACACCTCTGTATACAGTGGAACCCCTCTATTCTAACCCCCTGAAATGAGGACACCTCTGTATAAAGTGGAACCCCTCTATTCCAATCCCCTGAAATGAGGACACCTCTGTATACAGTGGGACCCCTCTATTCCAACCTCCTGAAATGAGGCCACCTCTCTAATCAGGACATTTTGGTTTATTCCATGGTGTCCAGAATAGAGGTTAAACTGTATAATTATCCTTTATTCCAGATTACAGAGTTAGCTGGCTACACAGCTAGAGTCAGTGAAATGATCAATGTCTTTGAGGAGGTACAGAAAGGGAAATACAAGGTAATGAGTGTGACAGATAGTGGAGAAAACAAAAGAAAGGAAGAAATAATTGATGGTGAGTCAACCATGTGACAGAAAAGTGTTACTTACTTCCTGCTGCTAATATTAGAATCACAGGGTGTGTCTAGGATTACGACCATTCTCCCTCTTAAGCCAGGAGGTGGAGAGGTCGTAGAAAGTGAGGACACCATTGTCCTAGATGGAGTACCTGTTGTAACTCCTAATAAGGATGTTGTAGCTTCACCCTTGACCTTTAGGGTCACACCTGGAGACCATCTTCTTATTTCTGGACCAAATGGGTGTGGCAAGAGTTCTCTGTTTAGGATACTTGGTGGTCTGTGGCCCATCTATGGAGGCAGGCTAACCCGACCTGACACTTCAGCAATGTTTTATATTCCACAAAGGTCATTACACATTGTCTGTCTGTCTGTCTGTCTGTCTGTGTGTCTGTCTGTCTGTCTGTGTGTCTGTTCTGCCTGTCTGCCACTATTTCATTTCTTACTACATTGCAGGCCATACATGTCACTGGGGAACTTGCGTGATCAGGTGACATACCCAGACAAGCTAGAAGACATGAAGAGGAAGGGCATAACAGATAGCGATCTGGAAGATATCTTAGAGATAGTTCACCTTAAGTACATCATTGTGAGAGAAGGAGGTATAGCTACAAAACCAACGATAAAGTATTATATACTGGAGGTTCTTCTCTCATAGGGTGGGATGCTGTGAATGACTGGAAGGATGTCCTCTCTGGTGGAGAGAAACAGAGAATGGGAATGGCTAGGCTTTTCTATCACAAGTATGTACATATCCAGAGGCCTCTCCAGGTATATAGAAAAATATATATTTTTTACATGTAGACCGAAGTTTGCTTTTCTTGATGAGTGTACCAGTGCAGTCAGTATAGATGTTGAAGGTGGAATTTTCCAGGCAGCTAAGGACCAAGGAATCACTCTGCTTACCATTACACATCGGCCATCTTTATGGTAAGACATTATGCATGAATCATCATTTTATGTGCTGTGAAATGACTTTGATATACAGGAGACATCACAACAAACTGCTGCAGTTTGATGGAGAGGGAGGATGGAAAGTGGATGACTTGAAGGACACCAGTTCTCGTCTCTCCTTGAGCGAGGAAAAGCAGAGATTGGAGGCACAGTTGACAGGCATTCCTAAGATGCAACAGAGGCTGAGGGAAATCTGCTCTGTGCTAGGAGATAATTCTGTACAGCTACAGGTGACAGAATTTTAACAGTGCCTGGAGAAAATGTTATCATTGTAGCATATTCACATAATTATTATCATCATAATAGTTATAACTTATAAGGCTGGTATATTATATTTATTATACTCTGCAGTAGAAAATAATTGTGTGAAGTTGTGACAACTCCTAAACTAGTACTTCCTCTGCTACACCAGCGGATTCAGTTGAAACCCTGGAACTACCATTGGGGTTCACTAGACCCCATCACCACATTTGATGTACTGCCACGTCTTGGTTGTAAGGTCTAATGAGCTGTAATTTCATGTGTTTTTCTAATTCAAGGTTGTCAACATCCACATAAAGTATACAGCTTGACACATGTTGAGTAACTTTATTACATTAACTACATAATATGCAATAACAATAATACACATCCTGAAACAGCTTTTTCAAGAGAGCTTCTGGAGAATTCTATTATTACAGACCACAGAAAGAATCTTCTTGAAATTCTATCATCACAGATGGAATTTTCTAGATAATTCCATTACTACAGAAGGGATTTTTTTTTTGAAAATTCTATCATCACTCACAGATAAAACAATTTATAGTAGCTGGCTTCAGAGATGGCTTCAAGAGTAACCATCCTCTCAGCTGAAGAACTATTACAGTAAGAAAATATTGATAAAAGTTAGTGATGATGTCAAAGGGTCTAGTAGACCCCACTGGTAACTGAAAAATGGGCAGTTTCAGGGTTTTAACACTTTACAAGGGTGGATCCAGAATTTTGGAAGGGGTGGGTGGGGCTAGCTGCATATGAGGTCTGCACTAAGTATATATTCATGATACAGCAATGAATTATGTTAATTGCTGAAAGTATAATTATATTATGTTACATCACTTTTATGACTTAGTGCATGTCTAGCTCTCACAGTATCATTCAGTGTTACCAACCATCCAGGGATTTCAGGTGTGATCCAGGGGATTGCTATATACAAAAATCCAGGGAATTTGTTACATACTGTTTTAAGTGTGTAATTAATGTCTAGCTAACATCTTAACAGCCTCCAAAGAATCATATCCAGGGATTCCACCAAATATCCAGGGAAAATGGGACCCACATCCAGGGAAGTCTTCCTTGGGTTGGTAAGTCTGAGCATACCTACATATAGAGACACTAGGAATGTACAAATGATATTTATGAATATTTATTATTATTAACTGACTTGGAGGAATTAAGCGCACTCCCCACCACTGCTTTTAGAACTCTCCGCCATGGAGCTAGAGTATAGGTAGTATCTTCAAATCAATGACATCATCACTATGAGTGGTGACTCGTGAGCATGCTCAGTCAGGAATATAATATAGTACAAAATTATGTCTCAGTATACCATAGAAGCATTGCTTCATCTATAATAAGTGACATATGAATTCATCAACCATGCAGTTATGATAGTCAAACAAAATTAATAGAGTGATTATTATTGCCAATTCTCATTAAATCTCTATGTTGTGCTCAATTATTTTCAGCATAGCTGGCCTTGTATCTTCATTCAGTTTTATAAGGAAATACTTTGAGACGTTACTCAACCAAGCTTCATCACTTTCAAAGAGTTTTGGTACAGTCTTATGGCCAGCTGGGATAACGGGAACATTCCGCACTGTTGAATCAGGAACTCCTTCCTCCCGAAGTATAGTATGAATTCGCATCTTCCATTCATGAGCCTTTTCATCAAAATGTTTTTTAGAACGTGATACCACTCCATTAACCAGATAGTCAACTTTATTGGCAAAGGTTAACACAAATAGTGTCCTATTCCACAAAGCACTCTTACAAACTCTTGAAAAATGACGTATACTCTCAACATCCTCTGGTCTTATCCTTGTTTCGTCCATTCTAATGGTATAGATGACCAGATCAACATGCTTAAGTTTAAATTGCTTTGGACTACTTGATGAACTCGGAGAAGACCAAAACATGACCTCTCCTTGAACTTTTCTGATATTAAATTCTTTCGTAGTAATAGAGGAAGAATCTTTATCAAATAAATCACCAACTTCCTTTATTTCCTTGTTAAACAATCCATTAATCAGTGTAGATTTTCCTGTGCCTGATTTGCCAGCCACCATAATATTCAACTTTCTATTTGGATCCAAATATTTCTGTTTGCTCATCCATTCTTTAGTAATGAACGCTGTATCACTAATAGGATCATGTTCCCAAAGTACATGTGTTGGCAGTATAGCTGAAATCAAAATTATGACAATAAAAATTGATAATTATTATAATTATAATTATCTGTAATAATTATTATCCAATTACTTACCAAGGCATATGATGATAAGAATATGTGTACAGATATGACTACGAGGTTGGTCTTTAATGATAGGATCTTTTTCTTCAATGGGATCTTCAATGAAAGGACGTTGTTGGTCGTCAATGGGAAGATGTTGGTCTTGGGGTGAAGTGGGAGAGATACTGTCTGGAGGGAGACAGACTTGGCCTGAATTTTCTTCATTAGGACTAATTTCACCGGAACTTTGCACTGCAGTCAATATTGTAACAATCATTAGAATGCAAGATCTTTAGTACCTGCTTGACTATACTTGTATTGTGCTTACCACTTCTTTCAGGCTGGATCTGTGCATTCTCAGGCTTGGGTGCTGGAGAATCCTCCTTGAGTGCTTGAGCAGCCTCCTTGGGTACTTGTTTATTGAGATCCTGTTTATCCTTAGGCTTGGGTGCTGGAGAATCCTCCTTGAGTACTTGAGCAGCCTCCTTGGGTACTTGTTTATCCTCTGGCTGGAGATCCTGTTTATCCTTAGGCTTGGGTGCTGGAGAATCCTTGAGTGCTTGAGCAGCCTCCTTGGGTATTTGTTTATCGAGATCCTGTTTATCCTCAGGCTTGGGTGCTGGAGAATCCTCCTTGAGTGCTTGAGCAGCCTCCTTGGGTATTTGTTTATCGAGATCCTGTTTATCCTTAGGCTTGGGTGCTGGAGAATCCTCCTTGAGTGCTTGAGCAGCCTCCTTGGGTACTTGTTTATCCTCTGGCTGGAGATCCTGTTTATCCTTAGGCTTGGGTGCTGGAGAATCCTCCTTGAGTGCTTGAGCAGCCTCCTTGGGTATTTGTTTATCGAGATCCTGTTTATCCTCAGGCTTGGGTGCTGGAGAATCCTCCTTGAGTGCTCGAGCAGCCTCCTTGGATACTTGTTTATCCTCTACCTTGTGATCCCGTTTATCCTCTGGCTTGTGATCCTCTGTATCCTCTGACTTGGAATCCTGTGTATCCCCTTGCTTGGGATCCTGTATATCCTCTTGCTTGGGATGCTGCATATCCTCTGACTTGGGATTCTGTGTATCCTCTTGCTTGGGATCTTGTGTATCCTCTGACTTGGGATCCTGTGTATCATCTTGCTTGGGATCCTGTATATCCTCTGACTTGGGATCCTGTGTATCCTCTTGCTTGGGATCCTGTATATCCTCTTGCTTGGGATCCTGTATATCCTCTACCTTGTGATCCCGTTTATCCTCTGGCTTGTGATCCCCTGTATCCTCTGACTTTGGATCCTGTGTATCCTCTTGCTTGGGATCCTGTATATCCTCTTGCTTGGGATCCTGTATATCCTCTTGCTTGGGATCCTGTATATCCTCTGACTTGGGATTCTGTGTATCCTCTTGCTTGGGATCTTGTGTATCCTCTGACTTGGGATCCTGTGTATCCTCTTGCTTGGGATCCTGTATATCCTCTGACTTGGGATCTTGTGTATCCTCTTGCTTGGGATACTGTATATCCTCTGACTTGGGATCCCGTTTATCCTCTGGCTTGTGATCCCCTGTATCCTCTGACTTGGGATCCTGTGTATCCTCTTGCTTGGGATCCTGTTTATCCTCTGACTTGGGATCCTGTGTACCCTCTGGCTTGGGTAGTGTGAGATCCTCTTCTTCAGCATTAGAATTTAGAGAACTAACGCTGTCGTAGCCTAAACTAACAGAATTGGCATCATCATCATAACTGTCACTGCCTTCCATGTCTTCCAGTTACTCCGACTAATAAGCTATTATGAACGCCAAGTGCTGCATTAGGTCAAAGTTCATATCAATAGTATTATTATTAGACGCACATTTTGCTAAAAATAATTATTATTAATAATAATTTTTTTTAGCCATAATTATTATCTCCATTCTATCATTCACTGAAGCCAGCTACAGTTGTTTCCATTTCATTCACTGATGTTGTCTTATTCTCAACAAGGCTGGCCTGGCTTTTCCTTTTGCCCTATGAACAATGCTATCCCACAAGATATTCATCCAGTCCTCATCACTATTGAAGAGTTTAGGCTCAGCATGATGACCTGCTGGAATAACAGGAATATCTACTTCAGGAACTCCTTCTTCTTGTAGTATATTGTAAATATGTGTCCTCCATTGTTGAAATCTTTTCATAAAGTGCTCTTTGGATCGAGTGACTCGTTGATATTCATTTAAATAGTCCACTTTATTAGCAAAAGTTAACACAAATAACACATTTTTCCATCTAGTACTACTAAGAAATTTTGATGATAGTTTCCGTATACCATTGGCGTCTTCTGGTCTAAGTCGTGTGTCATCCATTCTTATCGTAAAGATGATCAAATCGACTTCATTGATTCTTTCTTCCACCTTCTCTTGGTTGTCTTCAGTAGAGGAATCCCAAAACACCACGGTCACTGGCCCTTCAAAATTATGTATAGGGCCGTGGGAAACATCTGAATCAACCATGTCTTCCACTTCTTCTACATCTCTTCTTAATAATGTGTTTATCAATGTAGATTTCCCTGTTCCAGATTTCCCAGCAACTAATATGCTCACTTGGCTATTCGGCTCCCACATATTCATTTCTTCTCTACTGGGTTCCAATCTATTTCTATTGGGTTCCCACATATTCATTTCTTCGTTAGTGGACTTGTCCATAAATGGTGGGTAATATTCTGAAGTGTCATCGCCATGACTTTGTAACATTAGCATCGACACAACTAGAAATATAAATTACATGGTGATCCCCATAACTAAAGGTCATAGGAGATGATAAGGTTGGGACTGTAACTGCTTGAGCAAGATTTAATCTTTATGTGTCTCTTGTTAATTGAGATGTCAATTAAAATGGGTGTGGTTAGGCCAAAAAGGGGGCGTGACAAAAAGGGATTAATTTTCATTTTGATCATACATATTCTGGAGACTAAAGTTGAATAAATTATCGATATTGAAATACACTATAATGATAACTAGTATAACATGTCTGTACAGTGGAGCCTCTATTTAAGATGTTTTAGGACAATTTGATTAGAGGGATGGCCTCATTTCAGGTGGTAAAGTTTTATTAATGTTAATCCACAAGCTGTTATCTGGAACATATCCAGAAATGCTCTTATATCAGGAGATATACAGAGATGTCCTTATTTCAGAGGGTTGGAATAGAGTCATATAGAGGTATTCTCATTTCAGAAGGTTGGTATAACTGCATACAGAGGTGTTCTCATTTCAGGGGGTTGGGGTAGAGAGTTACACTGTATATACAGGGCCATATGGTGGTGGTGGTGGGGGGGGGGGGGGGGGGGGGCAACCGCCATACCTGATATCACTTGCTACACTAGCATAACTCTGTCCATTCAGCAAAATATCAATTTTTCTTGTGGTTTTAAGTGTGTTTATTGAAGGGTTCTAATGCTCTTTTTATACTCCCATGCAACTTCACAAAATTCAAGTAGATTTAGCTTTAGTGCTTTGCTGCAGGGGTGTAGACAAGGGGGGGGGGGGCTTGGGGGGCTTAAGTCCCCCCAGATTTTTGAGATTAACTAGATAATAATAGCTAATAGGCTCAGGCTCTGGCTTTTTTTTTGTAAACTGCATATTTTATATGATGTGCATTGTAGTGGTTTGGTAAACAGTATTTAATTATGACAGTAGTGGTTAGCAGGTAAGTATGGTAACATTGCAACAGTTGCTTAGAGAACTTGAGTTTGACTCTTAGCCTAATTGCTAGTAGCTAGTACCATGTCTGTGAATCTCTAAGATAGTAGTTTAGCACTACTTTAAAGCCAGATTAATTATCCAATGAAAATAAGGCCAGCTAGCCTAGCCAGCAGTCAGCCTGAACTGGTAAGCTAAGTTTTTCAATCAGTGTAGCTTGAAAGTGATGTTGAGGATCATGATGTTTCAGTACAGAATCCACTACTATCTTTAAATGAAATAGAGCCTAACCTATTCTTGTGTACATATTAAAATATATTACTCTAATTTGCTCTCTTATACCTCTTGGATTTGTTGCTTCTGCACTTTGTGCAGGAGGGGGCATATCCCCCTCCCGCACCCTCCCCCTTGAGCCGAATTGCAGCTCTTTTGTCTTTACCTTATTAGTCCCCCCAGTCCTAAAAAGTTGTCTACACCCCTGTGCTGGAGGGGGCACATCTTCTCACTCACCCTCCTCACTGTAGCCTATGGTATGTATTTGCCCTCCCATCTCACAGTCAAAATTACTTAGATACAGCCCTCATACAGAGGTGTCCTCGTTGTAATGAATAGCTAGAAGGTTTCACTCTAGCTAGCTATATCTACTTGGTGCAAGAATTGAAACTAACTTAACTCTATACTTACACACAATTATTTCTATCATCAGCAAACGTGTCAATACTTCTACCAACTCCGACTGTCTGCTTCGTTTTCCAGGACCTCGGCATGTCGGCATATCTCCTCGATCCCTCTCGAGTGGGCGTGTATTTTCTCAACACACGCCCTCTCTCCCAACGCATGCGCCCCACACATACAACTGGGTAAGGGTTAGTTGTGGTTGAAAATGCCTCAGTTCTTTACAACTTGACTTCCAGTTGCTGAACTTGTCGACGACATTTGTGAATTTTAAACAGGCTTCTGCTCACACGACTAACTGTACCTAGTGTTTTTTTTTATGAAGCCAGAATATAAATTCTTTACCGTAAATGTTGGATTTATAGCGCCAGAAAAAATATCTCCGTGGCGCTAATAAAGACATTATTATTAATAATAATACATAATAATTTATATTAATATATAATATTATCAGTTTAATGCCACGTGGCGCTAAAATTACAGTGGAGGACCATATGGCACCAGCAAATTTTCCTTGAGAAGAGACATCACTTTCACAGCATTCACATACGCGATGCATGACAGCTCTTTTTACCAAGCGCCAGGAAAAAAATAATTTAGTTGCCAGCTGGCGCTGTTAATAAGAAAGGGAAAAAAAAAAAACCAAAAAAAAAACCAACTTGTTATTAAGCTTGGCGATAACTAAGAAGATTAAGATTGGATCACATGCAATCATATTATTACTGTGTTAGTTGCCTAGAGTTTAGTGAATCCTATTAACTAAAATAATGAGTAACCCCTTCCCCCTCCCCCTTCTCTCATAATTAGGTGACAGGGAGAGCTGCTATACTAATGACTATGAATTGGTTCAAACTTTTTACCAACTTTGTCCTGACAATTTATCAGATGCATTGAAGATGAAAGAAGAGATTGACACACGATGGTTGAAGAAAAACAACAAATTCAAAGTTCTGATTACTGGCAGGACAGGTACTAGATAAACCGCTCTAATCAAAGGTCTGAAGGAAAACTATGTACCCAGCGAAGACAATCTTTTACCCAGCACTAAAAATGTGAAGGAGTATGTGTATGAATTTGATAAGATTAACTTCTTTGATACTCCTGGATTCAGGGATGCTACCTCAAAGAATGCAGCTTCTAACGATTACAAGTATCTTAATGATATGGTGGAAAAGAATGAAGAACTGGATCTGATACTATTTGTAGTAAAGATGGACAATGCTTGTTTTAGTCAGGAAGATACTAATGCTATAGAGAAGATATCTCATGCATTTGGATGGAAATCGTGGAAAAAAGCCATGTTTCTTCTCTCTTTTGCTAACAAGTTTAGCAAACCTGGATTCAGTGTTGATAGCAGAGAAAATCGGGTATATTACCAAAAAAGACGAGATGATTTATCGACTCATATCACTAAAACTCTGATCGAGGGATGATAAAGTACCTAATGCAGTAGCCAATAGCATTCCTATTATTCTAGTCCATCGTGGATAGATGTTTTCTGGTCTGAAATATTTCAAGTCCTAAAAGTGCAAAAACAAAACAAGAATGTTCATACTTTCACTATCAAGGATAGTTGTAACTGCACTAAAATCTTTTGTGATCCAACATTGAAACCAAAAATGTAATTCCTCAAGTCATTCCCAAGAATGTACAACACCATCTCAGTCCTAACAATAGCTATTGTATGCAGTAGTATAATATTGTAACTAAAAATTATTGTATAGTATTAGCATTACTGTTAACATTATTATTAGTATCATTATTATAATATTGTAGCCCATTTTGTCATTTAAAGCATGTTATTGTTAATTAGATGTATAAAGGGTTCAAGGCACACAAAAAAGCCACACCCATTTTCAAACACCTTTAGTCTAGTATTTAACTGTCAGTGTCTAAGTAGGTTTTTAACACAAATCTTGTCAGTTGCAGTACACAAAAGACATAATCTTTGACAGTTATTTCATTGAACCATTCTCGCACATGTGCATGAGACATGCATATGGCTTTCCAGTGCAAAGGTCAGTCCCTCCCGAGGAATCTTTTCGCCCAGCCCCTCCCAAAATGGGGTGTAGAGATAAAACGGGGAGTTTTTGGAGGCTGAAGATGTCTCAACCCTTTATACGGATCATTCTTTTAGTAATCACAACTTCACTTCCAGTTGCCGAGCTTGTCGATGGCACGTGTGAGTTTCATAGCAGGTTTCTGTTCACAGAGCTAACTGGAGTATAGGAAGGGGAAAGAAAGTAGGGAGGTAGACAAAGAGAAGTTTAAATTTAGGGTTTATGATTGCTATTTAGGGACAAAATGGACAAGATGAGTCACTTTTGAAGCAGATTGGGGGTGCTCACTGTCAAATATTGTGGGGGCAATGTCCTCCATCAGAAATATTGGGGGGAACTCCCCCATTTTCCCCTGTTCTTACTTCATTGATATATTTTTCAGAGGAGGATTTAATAAATGATATCACCCTATCTTCTCCATGTAACAGAATCCTTGTCAATTGTAGTACATATTGAATTATACAATATTGATATACAATATAATTCTATATTGACATACAATCTGATTCACATGATCTGATTCTGTTACATGGTGAAAGAGCCTACCTAACACAATCAAAATAATGTTATCTTAACATCTACACTAGGCTTAGACCATCCTGGGTTTAAGGAAAACACTTAATAAGTAAGTAACTTCTCCTTTTTTCCCTTGTAATTAGGTGACAGGGAGAGCTGCTATACTGATGACTATGAATTGGTTCAAACTTTCCGCCAACTTTGTCCCAACAATTTACCAGATGTAAAATGTGCATTGAGGATGAAAGAAGAGATTGACGTGTGGTTGAAGAAAAACAACAAATTCAAAGTTCTGATTACTGGCCGGACAGGTACTGGAAAAACCACTCTAATCAAAGGTCTAAAGGAAAACTATGTACCCAGTGAAGATAATCTTTTACCCAGCACTAAAAATGTAAAGGAGTATGTTTATGAATTTGATAAGATTAACTTCCACTTATTTGATACTCCTGGATTCAGGGATGCTACCTCAAAGAATGCAGCTTCTAACGATTACAAGTATCTTAATGATATGGTAGAGAAGAATGAAGAACCGGATCTGATACTATTTGTAATAAAGATGGACAATGCTCGTTTTAGTCAGGAAGATACTAATGCTATAGAGAAGATATCTCACGCATTTGGATGGAAATCGTGGAAAAATGCCATGTTTCTTCTCTCTTTTGCTAACAAGGTTAGCAAACCTGGAGTCAAAGTTGATAGCAGAGAAAATCAGGTTTATTACCAAAAAAGACAAGCTGATTTATCGATTCATATCACTAAAACTCTGAGGGATAATAAAGTACCTGATGCAGTGGCCAATAGTATTCCTGTTATTCCAGTCGGGTTGGTCAATCAACCACACATTCCATCGAGTGGAAGTAAAGAATCG
Source organism: Diacarnus erythraeanus (assembly GCA_964016965.1). NCBI lineage: Eukaryota > Metazoa > Porifera > Demospongiae > Poecilosclerida > Podospongiidae > Diacarnus > Diacarnus erythraeanus. The sequence goes on along the minus strand of OZ024671.1, from coordinate 6,072,996 downwards.
TGGATAGATGTTTTCTGGTCTGAAGTATTTCAAGTCCTAAAATCACGAAAGCAAAATGAGGAAGTTCATACTTTCACGACTATCAAGGATAGTTGTAACTGCACTAAAATCTGTTGTGATCCAACATTGAAACCAAAATGTAATTCCTCAAGTCACTCTTTTGCAGCAAGAATGTGCAATGCCATTGTGTTCATCATAACAGTACTGTTTATAAGCTGGTAGCTATCATAGTGAACTAAAATAAAGTGTGGCAGGTTGCATTGTCATGTTGAAATATATTTGAAGGAAGGGACAAAAAAATTACAATGTAGCTATAACATTTAGCCTGTTAATTTCACTACGCTATAACTTATGTACCTACACCATTATTATACCGCCTCTATGTTTCATTATGCATTCTTCACCAGCCATTCTTCTCTCCCATCTCTCCTCAAGAACCTAGACTTATTGCTTTATAGGGACTTTACTCCATTCAGTAGGATCCCAGTGTAGGTGCATTCTGGCCAAGCTCTTAAATTTGTGCCTATAGGATTCAGTTCTTTCTAGGCTAACAACCATATAGCTAGACTAGTTTCTCTCAACCTTCTCTGAACAATTGAAGTGGGAGAAGAGATATCGTAAATCAAACTTCATCCAGTCCCGTGATAGCTCCCAATCTCATACTATTGGCTCAATTGACACTGGTACATTTTTCTATTTTGTCTTATAAGAGATATGTAACTTAAAAGAACATAAACCAGACATTTAAACTTCTTTTTGCCCTCACATAAGGTGTTGGGTCCCACAAGACTGATAGTATACTAACCTTTGTACCCTGAACCAAGCAAACATTGAGAATGGACTTATACAGAATAATCCTGCCTGGAATATTACAGCAGAATGATAGCAGCGAAGACGATGAAGCGCCGCTGTTAGAACAGGATGATCTAGAGTCTACAGACGAGGAGGAGGATAATGACAGGGAGGAGGAGGTGGTGGAGGAAGAAGAGCGAGAGGAAAACCTAGAAGAAGAAGGTAATATAACTGGCTAAACACCACTTAAAAGCACTACTTAAAAGCACTATCAGGCTCTGTGTGACTTGTTTCTAGATATTAATAGACTTTTTCCACACTGGAAATGTGTATACTGTATAGTTGCAACCTCTGGAGTACAGGCTATGGTAGATGTTGGCCACTGCCCTATAGTATTAACACCAACTGACATAGAAACTATTTTTACCTATGGGATATTGTTGGGTGTCACTTATAATAGTATGAGGGAAGAAACCTTCTCGATGCTTCTTATATACTCTTGGATAAAAATATAGAGAAAAGCCACAATTATTCTCAAGTATTATTTATTTATTTATTTATTTACTTATTTATTTATTTATTATTATTTGGACTGTGTCACTAGGTGTCTTAAACTTATTAGCACTGTGTTACTAGGTTTCCTATAGGACTATGTCACTAGCTGTCCTGAACTTATAAAGGGTGTCCTGAACTCATTAGCACTATGTCACTAGATAACTTATAAAGGGTATCCTGAACTTATTAGCACTATGTCACTAGGTGTCCTATAGGACTGTGTCACTAGGTGTCCTGAACTTATAAGGGTATTTCAAATGATTACTAACTAACTATAAATTTCTAGTGGTTGGTGATGGTGATCTTGCTGCTAATGTTGAAGAGAATGTTTCTCAGTCAAGCAGTGTGAAGCTACAGATTAATGGAGGAAGCAAAATGAAAAAGAAAAAAAAGAAGAATAAAACTGAATTTGATATCTCACTTCCTGCCAGACACCTAGTGAGTGATGAAATGTGGCAAAGACAAAAATGAGAGACTTGGGAGAGCATGTCAGAGCAATGATGTCCGCCATCAAGTTTTGGTGGGATAATATTAGTCTGAGATTTGATTGGACAGAAGGAGGACCAGTCAAACTTGAGATTTGCTATAGGATAAGTGGCCAAAATAATCAAAAAATGACCACTTATTTCTTGCTCTGATATATGGTTTTTTGTGTGATGTGCTGTGAGGTACATAAATGGAGGAATTAACGAAGGAAATGAAGAAATTGGCATGACTTCTTTTTCATTGTTAATCATTTAGAAAATTTTGAAGGGCTAGTGGTGAGGAGGTTCAGACCACATTGAAGCATTTAAGCCATACCCAAACCTTAAACCTTTATATCAAAGGATCTGAAGGCTGAAGGCCCACTATCTTGGTGGGGGGGAACACTTCTGTATACAGTAGACAAAGAAGTGTATAACTCTTGTTCATTTTCACATGATTATGGCAGTATCTCGGGGAGCTAGAAGAAGATGGGCCAGCTAATATGGAAGATGAGGAAGCCAGGCCTACTCTACCCCTCCTCTGTATTCCTTCCAGAGTTCTATTCCCCGGAGAAACTCTTCCTATGCACATCAATAACCCTCATGTAAGCAAGTATGTAGATACTATTATCTAATTATACAGAGTAATTTCGAAAATAGAGCTTTTCTCTCCTTACTTTCAATCCCTGAATACAGAATATGTTGCTTGTAGGTTTCTGACTGTTTCATAGTATTCATCCCATGAACATGTTATCTCTCCCTCACTGTAAGCATATGCCAATCATTTTATTTTCTACGATAGATGATCTTGATGTTGCGTGATGCCAGTACTAAAAACAAGCCTGTGGCAGTCTGTACAGACCTCCGCCTCCGCCATGCTCCTGACCATCGGCCACGACCCATGCAGCAAGAGTTGTCTGAGGTTGGTACCACAGCAGAAGTGGTTGCGTTCAGGGAGGAGGAGTCTCAGTACTACTATGGGCAGTGTTTTGTGGTGAAGTTTCTTGGAAGACAGAGATTCAAGTTGTTGGAGCTACATACGAGGGTCAACGGGTACATACATGTGATGTGGTAGATCGTGTGTCTATCACATGGTGTAGTATGGTACATGTGTCTGTCATGTGATAGTATACAACATGTACATGCATGTGATATTCCCCCCTCATGTCTCATTCTCAATAGATTAATGGACTGCCGGGTGGAGATACTGCCAGAACAGTATCTCCCGCCACGCCCACTCCATCTCTTCTCCTGCCCATCTCATGTATATGCCAGTTGCCATGCAAAGCAGCTGATGGCCAGGCAACCAGACTGTACCACTCAAACATGTATACAGCTAGAACAATGCAGGAAAAGATTACAAGTAAGATGTTTTTTTTTTGTACACGAATGATGAAGAACAGTAGAACCTCAGTTATACAGACCCTATGGGACTGGCCTAGTCTGTATAAGTACAGTGGAACCTCAGTTATACAGACCCTATGGGACTGGCACTAGTCTGTATAAGTACAGTGGAACCTCAGTTATACAGACCCTATGGGACTGGCACTAGTCTGTATAAGTACAGTGGAACCTCAGTTATACAGACCCTATGGGACTGGCCTAGTCTGTATAAGTACAGTGGAACCTCAGTTATACAGACCCTATGGGACTGGCACTAGTCTGTATAAGTACAGTGGAACCTCAGTTATACAGACCCTATGGGACTGGCACTAGTCTGTATAAGTACAGTGGAACCTCAGTTATACAGACCCTATGGGACTGGCCTAGTCTGTATAAGTACAGTGGAACCTCAGTTATACAGACCCTATGGGACTGGCACTAGTCTGTATAAGTACAGTGGAACCTCAGTTATACAGACCCTATGGGACTGGCCTAGTCTGTATAAGTACAGTGGAACCTCAGTTATACAGACCCTATGGGACTGGCACTAGTCTGTATAAGTACAGTGGAACCTCAGTTATACAGACCCTATGGGACTGGCACTAGTCTGTATAAGTACAGTGGAACCTCAGTTATACAGACCCTATGGGACTGGCACTAGTCTGTATAAGTACAGTGGAACCTCAGTTATACAGACCCTATGGGACTGGCCTAGTCTGTATAAGTACAGTGGAACCTCAGTTATACAGACCCTATGGGACTGGCACTAGTCTGTATAAGTACAGTGGAACCTCAGTTATACAGACCCTATGGGACTGGCCTAGTCTGTATAAGTACAGTGGAACCTCAGTTATACAGACCCTATGGGACTGGCACTAGTCTGTATAAGTACAGTGGAACCTCAGTTATACAGACCCTATGGGACTGGCACTAGTCTGTATAAGTACAGTGGAACCTCAGTTATACAGACCCTATGGGACTGGCCTAGTCTGTATAAGTACAGTGGAACCTCAGTTATACAGACCCTATGGGACTGGCACTAGTCTGTATAAGTACAGTGGAACCTCAGTTATACAGACCCTATGGGACTGGCACTAGTCTGTATAAGTACAGTGGAACCTCAGTTATACAGACCCTATGGGACTGGCCTAGTCTGTATAAGTACAGTGGAACCTCAGTTATACAGACCCTATGGGACTGGCACTAGTCTGTATAAGTACAGTGGAACCTCAGTTATACAGACCCTATGGGACTGGCCTAGTCTGTATAAGTACAGTGGAACCTCAGTTATACAGACCCTATGGGACTGGCACTAGTCTGTATAAGTACAGTGGAACCTCAGTTATACAGACCCTATGGGACTGGCACTAGTCTGTATAAGTACAGTGGAACCTCAGTTATACAGACCCTATGGGACTGGCACTAGTCTGTATAAGTACAGTGGAACCTCAGTTATACAGACCCTATGGGACTGGCCTAGTCTGTATAAGTACAGTGGAACCTCAGTTATACAGACCCTATGGGACTGGCACTAGTCTGTATAAGTACAGTGGAACCTCAGTTATACAGACCCTATGGGACTGGCCTAGTCTGTATAAGTACAGTGGAACCTCAGTTATACAGACCCTATGGGACTGGCACTAGTCTGTATAAGTACAGTGGAACCTCAGTTATACAGACCCTATGGGACTGGCACTAGTCTGTATAAGTACAGTGGAACCTCAGTTATACAGACCCTATGGGACTGGCACTAGTCTGTATAAGTACAGTGGAACCTCAGTTATACAGACCCTATGGGACTGGCACTAGTCTGTATAAGTACAGTGGAACCTCAGTTATACAGACCCTATGGGACTGGCCTAGTCTGTATAAGTACAGTGGAACCTCAGTTATACAGACCCTATGGGACTGGCACTAGTCTGTATAAGTACAGTGGAACCTCAGTTATACAGACCCTATGGGACTGGCACTAGTCTGTATAAGTACAGTGGAACCTCAGTTATACAGACCCTATGGGACTGGCCTAGTCTGTATAAGTACAGTGGAACCTCAGTTATACAGACCCTATGGGACTGGCACTAGTCTGTATAAGTACAGTGGAACCTCAGTTATACAGACCCTATGGGACTGGCCTAGTCTGTATAAGTACAGTGGAACCTCAGTTATACAGACCCTATGGGACTGGCACTAGTCTGTATAAGTACAGTGGAACCTCAGTTATACAGACCCTATGGGACTGGCCTAGTCTGTATAAGTACAGTGGAACCTCAGTTATACAGACCCTATGGGACTGGCACTAGTCTGTATAAGTACAGTGGAACCTCAGTTATACAGACCCTATGGGACTGGCACTAGTCTGTATAAGTACAGTGGAACCTCAGTTATACAGACCCTATGGGACTGGCACTAGTCTGTATAAGTACAGTGGAACCTCAGTTATACAGACCCTATGGGACTGGCCTAGTCTGTATAAGTACAGTGGAACCTCAGTTATACAGACCCTATGGGACTGGCACTAGTCTGTATAAGTACAGTGGAACCTCAGTTATACAGACCCTATGGGACTGGCCTAGTCTGTATAAGTACAGTGGAACCTCAGTTATACAGACCCTATGGGACTGGCACTAGTCTGTATAAGTACAGTGGAACCTCAGTTATACAGACCCTATGGGACTGGCACTAGTCTGTATAAGTACAGTGGAACCTCAGTTATACAGACCCTATGGGACTGGCACTAGTCTGTATAAGTACAGTGGAACCTCAGTTATACAGACCCTATGGGACTGGCACTAGTCTGTATAAGTACAGTGGAACCTCAGTTATACAGACCCTATGGGACTGGCCTAGTCTGTATAAGTACAGTGGAACCTCAGTTATACAGACCCTATGGGACTGGCACTAGTCTGTATAAGTACAGTGGAACCTCAGTTATACAGACCCTATGGGACTGGCACTAGTCTGTATAAGTACAGTGGAACCTCAGTTATACAGACCCTATGGGACTGGCACTAGTCTGTATAAGTACAGTGGAACCTCAGTTATACAGACCCTATGGGACTGGCACTAGTCTGTATAAGTACAGTGGAACCTCAGTTATACAGACCCTATGGGACTGGCCTAGTCTGTATAAGTACAGTGGAACCTCAGTTATACAGACCCTATGGGACTGGCACTAGTCTGTATAAGTACAGTGGAACCTCAGTTATACAGACCCTATGGGACTGGCACTAGTCTGTATAAGTACAGTGGAACCTCAGTTATACAGACCCTATGGGACTGGCCTAGTCTGTATAAGTACAGTGGAACCTCAGTTATACAGACCCTATGGGACTGGCACTAGTCTGTATAAGTACAGTGGAACCTCAGTTATACAGACCCTATGGGACTGGCCTAGTCTGTATAAGTACAGTGGAACCTCAGTTATACAGACCCTATGGGACTGGCACTAGTCTGTATAAGTACAGTGGAACCTCAGTTATACAGACCCTATGGGACTGGCACTAGTCTGTATAAGTACAGTGGAACCTCAGTTATACAGACCCTATGGGACTGGCCTAGTCTGTATAAGTACAGTGGAACCTCAGTTATACAGACCCTATGGGACTGGCACTAGTCTGTATAAGTACAGTGGAACCTCAGTTATACAGACCCTATGGGACTGGCCTAGTCTGTATAAGTACAGTGGAACCTCAGTTATACAGACCCTATGGGACTGGCACTAGTCTGTATAAGTACAGTGGAACCTCAGTTATACAGACCCTATGGGACTGGCCTAGTCTGTATAAGTACAGTGGAACCTCAGTTATACAGACCCTATGGGACTGGCACTAGTCTGTATAAGTACAGTGGAACCTCAGTTATACAGACCCTATGGGACTGGCCTAGTCTGTATAAGTACAGTGGAACCTCAGTTATACAGACCCTATGGGACTGGCACTAGTCTGTATAAGTACAGTGGAACCTCAGTTATACAGACCCTATGGGACTGGCACTAGTCTGTATAAGTACAGTGGAACCTCAGTTATACAGACCCTATGGGACTGGCCTAGTCTGTATAAGTACAGTGGAACCTCAGTTATACAGACCCTATGGGACTGGCCTAGTCTGTATAAGTACAGTGGAACCTCAGTTATACAGACCCTATGGGACTGGCACTAGTCTGTATAAGTACAGTGGAACCTCAGTTATACAGACCCTATGGGACTGGCCTAGTCTGTATAAGTACAGTGGAACCTCAGTTATACAGACCCTATGGGACTGGCACTAGTCTGTATAAGTACAGTGGAACCTCAGTTATACAGACCCTATGGGACTGGCACTAGTCTGTATAAGTACAGTGGAACCTCAGTTATACAGACCCTATGGGACTGGCACTAGTCTGTATAAGTACAGTAGAACCTCAGTTATACAGACCCTATGGGACTGGCACTAGTCTGTATAAGTACAGTGGAACCTCAGTTATACAGACCCTATGGGACTGGCACTAGTCTGTATAAGTACAGTGGAACCTCAGTTATACAGACCCTATGGGACTGGCCTAGTCTGTATAAGTACAGTGGAACCTCAGTTATACAGACCCTATGGGACTGGCACTAGTCTGTATAAGTACAGTGGAACCTCAGTTATACAGACCCTATGGGACTGGCCTAGTCTGTATAAGTACAGTGGAACCTCAGTTATACAGACCCTATGGGACTGGCCTAGTCTGTATAAGTACAGTGGAACCTCAGTTATACAGACCCTATGGGACTGGCACTAGTCTGTATAAGTACAGTGGAACCTCAGTTATACAGACCCTATGGGACTGGCCTAGTCTGTATAAGTACAGTGGAACCTCAGTTATACAGACCCTATGGGACTGGCACTAGTCTGTATAAGTACAGTGGAACCTCAGTTATTCAGACCCTATGGGACTGGCACTAGTCTGTATAAGTATAGTGGAACCTCAGTTATACAGACCCTATCGGACTGGCCTAGTCTGTATAAGTACAGTGGAACCTCAGTTATACAGACCCTATGGGACTGGCACTAGTCTGTATAAGTACAGTGGAACCTCAGTTATACAGACCCTATGGGACTGGCACTAGTCTGTATAAGTACAGTGGAACCTCAGTTATACAGACCCTATGGGACTGGCCTAGTCTGTATAAGTACAGTGGAACCTCAGTTATACAGACCCTATGGGACTGGCACTAGTCTGTATAAGTACAGTGGAACCTCAGTTATACAGACCCTATGGGACTGGCCTAGTCTGTATAAGTACAGTGGAACCTCAGTTATACAGACCCTATGGGACTGGCACTAGTCTGTATAAGTACAGTGGAACCTCAGTTATACAGACCCTATGGGACTGGCCTAGTCTGTATAAGTACAGTGGAACCTCAGTTATACAGACCCTATGGGACTGGCCTAGTCTGTATAAGTACAGTGGAACCTCAGTTATACAGACCCTATGGGACTGGCCTAGTCTGTATAAGTACAGTGGAACCTCAGTTATACAGACCCTATGGGACTGGCACTAGTCTGTATAAGTACAGTGGAACCTCAGTTATACAGACCCTATGGGACTGGCCTAGTCTGTATAAGTACAGTGGAACCTCAGTTATACAGACCCTATGGGACTGGCACTAGTCTGTATAAGTACAGTGGAACCTCAGTTATACAGACCCTATGGGACTGGCACTAGTCTGTATAAGTATAGTGGAACCTCAGTTATACAGACCCTATCGGACTGGCCTAGTCTGTATAAGTACAGTGGAACCTCAGTTATACAGACCCTATGGGACTGGCACTAGTCTGTATAAGTACAGTGGAACCTCAGTTATACAGACCCTATGGGACTGGCACTAGTCTGTATAAGTACAGTGGAACCTCAGTTATACAGACCCTATGGGACTGGCCTAGTCTGTATAAGTACAGTGGAACCTCAGTTATACAGACCCTATGGGACTGGCCTAGTCTGTATAAGTACAGTGGAACCTCAGTTATACAGACCCTATGGGACTGGCACTAGTCTGTATAAGTACAGTGGAACCTCAGTTATACAGACCCTATGGGACTGGCACTAGTCTGTATAAGTACAGTGGAACCTCAGTTATACAGACCCTATGGGACTGGCACTAGTCTGTATAAGTACAGTGGAACCTCAGTTATACAGACCCTATGGGACTGGCCTAGTCTGTATAAGTACAGTGGAACCTCAGTTATACAGACCCTATGGGACTGGCACTAGTCTGTATAAGTACAGTGGAACCTCAGTTATACAGACCCTATGGGACTGGCACTAGTCTGTATAAGTACAGTGGAACCTCAGTTATACAGACCCTATGGGACCAGCACTAGTCTGTATGAGTACAGTGGAACCTCAGTTATACAGACCCTATGGGACTGACACTAGTCTGTATGTGTGAAAGCATTATATTTGGAAAGGAAATGGTGTTTTATTCTATTTAATGCATAGCAAATTGGCAATGAATATCATTTTTTTGAGTCTATATAATCAGAGAAGCCAGATAACTCAGCTCCTTATTCATGAGATTCCATTGAACATAACTTTTTGTCTCTATTTCTAGCATCCATATATTTCTGGCTCACTCTCTTCTGTTCCATCTTGGGTCTTTGCTCAGTATGATACTGTAAGTATATAGACAGCTATATTAGTGCAGTGGAACCAGTGGTCACCCTTGAGACACAACCAGTTGGCTAGGTGGCCTGCTTATACAATGGAACCTGTATATAGTGGTCACCCTTGAGATACAACCAGTTGGCTATTATACAGAGGTGGCCTGCTTATACAGTGGAACCTGTATATAGTGGTCACCCTTGAGACACAACCAGTTGGCTTCATACAGAGGTGGCCTGCTTATACAGTGGAACCTGTTATATAGTGGTCACCCTCGGGACACAACCACGTTATACAGAGGTGTACAGTGGAACCTGTTTTATTATAATGGTCAATTTTGGGTCATAGCTATACATTATAGTTGACTGTTATAACAGAATATTCATTAGTAGAAGCTGGTGGTCACCATGTGGGATATTATTTTTTTCCAGGATTATCTCCGCGAGAAGCTCATCATGGAACAAGAATTAAAGACATTTGAATCTGACGAATTCAAGTCAAATAGACTACCAAATGAAATATCAAGTTAGTGTCAAGTAGTGTGATGCTCTGTTACATGTACCTCTGTATCTGTATCTTCCTTTGTGTCTGCAGGCCTATCGTATTGGTTGGCTCGTAGACTGCCCACAGATGAACCTGGCAAGTTACTACTGCTCTCTATCGATAATCCAACACTTAGACTAATCCAAGCACTGCAGATGCTAAAGGTGACAGTAGAACTTTTGATTAGAGTGGTCACCTTATTGAACACAGGCGGGTATATTAAAGTGTCTTTGAAATAATATATGATTACAGGGGATCCTGGTTGTAGTAGATTGGTTCCACTGTTGTATACAGTGAAACTCCTCTATTCTAACTTACTAAATTGAGCACATCTCAGTATACAGTGGAACCCCTCTAATCAAACACCCTGAAATGAGGACACCTCTGTATACAGTGGAACCCCTCTAATCAAACACCCTGAAATGAGGACACTTCTGTATACAGTGGAACCCCACATCCTGAAATGAGGACACCTCTGTATACAGTGGAACCCCTCTATTCCAACCCCCTGAAATGAGGACACCTCTGTATACAGTGGAATTCCTCTATTCCAAGGACATCTCTGTATTAAGGACACTTGGATATATCCAAGTAACAGCTTATGGATTACCATTAATAAAACTTCACTGAGGTCACCTCTCTATTCAGGACACTTAAAACATGTCCAAAGGTGTCTGGAACAGAGAACATGTAACTTACAAAAACTTTCATATTTTTCAGAAGTTTACAGATCTCAGATGTGTTAACTGTCACAATGTCATCGCCAAGAAGAGTCACATGTTCAGCATGTCTGTGGATGGTCCTGTGGCAGCCTATGTGAACCCGGGAGGTTATGTTCACGATACTCTCACTGTCACAGAAACAAAAGGACTGAGAAGGCAGGGCTCAGCTTCAACTGAACATTCATGGTTCCCAGAGTAAGTACTTGACCCCTTAAAATGGCCACTTGGTGGATTTCAATGTACAAATATTGCTCAAGTAGTCGGTTGAATTGGAAAAGTTATGGGATGGCAAAATTTTAATTTTTTATTTTTTTTTTTGGTTGTAGTTACAAATGGACAATCCTCAACTGTCGTGGGTGTGGTCACCACAAGGGATGGTGCTTTGAAGCCACCAAAAAGAACTTGGTGCCTGCTAAGTTTTTTGGACTCACTAGAGCCGGGTTATTGCTGATGTCAGCAGAAGAACAAATAGATACTGGGTGACTTGACTTCACATTCCTTTCTGTGTGCAGTACTTATAATTTGTTCCAGCTATTTAGCAAACTCTATTCTATGCTATCTGGGAAAATATTCTTATTATTATGGCATGTCTAGCTAGCATTTACCATGGTGTACACAACACACTTCACCCACACTTCACAAACACTAACGCACAGACACCCACACTTCACAAACACTAATGCAGACACCCACACTTCACAAACACTAACGCACAGACACCCACAACCTAATAGGTTGTGATTTTGATCAGCCATCTTCACAATTGACTCATTCTTGCTTGTAGCCTCATTTCTAGTCTACATCGATCTCCCATGCCTAGTTTCCAGGCCTAGGAACAAGAAGCTATGTGGCATGATAAATGTGACTGATAGAGAGGAAGTTACCAAGAAATCATTAATAATAATAATAATAATAATGTTTAGCCACTGTTAGGGCATAAATACAACAATAATGAGTAAATACCACCTTTCACTTAATTAATGACATCATTTGGCACACACAACTACACACTGTTAGTCATAAAAATTATTATAAGACATCGAGAGAGGAAAAAAAAAAAAAATGCCACCACGTACATATTCACAGGAGAAAATTTGTCAGAGTCTGTCAATGGCCTAAAAGATAAAACTGATGTTTCAAGAGTTCTTTGCTAGCTGAGAGGAGAGCCAGTCTAATCCTTCGTAGAGCCCAGTGCCATGGGTTGCACATGTTGCTTGAATATACCACTAGAGGGAATAGAACAGTAACACCATTTCAGAGCACAGATTAAATGAAGACAGACTCCCTTGCTGACTGACCTTTTCCCTTACTTAACTGTTATAGTACTCCTACTGAAGTATTAAAAGACAATGCACTCATATTGATACTGGAACCTCATTAATACAAATGAAAACTTTTCTTGAGGGGTCAGGGCTAAACTACATAAGCTGGTTTATTTGGGTGTCCTCAATACAGAGGTGTTTGGAATAGAGAGGTTCCACCGTATACAGAGGTGTCTCAGAGGGTTGGAATAGAGGGATTCCACTGTATATAGATGTGTCCTCGTTGCAAGAAGAGGAGTTCCACTGCATACTATTTTAGGGGGTTGAAATAGAGAGGGCTCTACTGTATACAGAGTGTCCTGATTTCAGGGAATTGAAATAGATAAGGTTCTACTGCATAAAGTGTCCTTATTTTAGGGGGTTAGTTCTACTGTGTAACCGTTATCATTTCATTGATTCATTCCCATCATCACAATTTCATGTACAATGTCATCAGTTTTGAGTTTTACTCTGAGCATGCTCAATCATTATTAATGATTCTGTTGTGATGAGTGAGATAGTATAGAAAATACTGTAATCAACCCACAACCCACTCATTTCAGGGGGTTGGAATAGAGGGGTTCCACTGTATACAGAGGTGTTCTCATTTCAGGGGGTTGGAATAGAGGAGTTCCACTGTATACAGAGGTGTCCTCTTTCAGGGAGTTGGGGTTCCAGAGGTGTCCTACAGTGGCTTCCACCATATGTACACTTACACTTCTTGTTCTAAGCATGTTAAGACCAAGTTTGTCCTGGATATCCGAGACAGACATAGCATTGGGTAAATCCTGCTTGTTGGCAAACACCAGTAACACAGCATCTCTCAATTCATCTTCGTCCAACTAACAAAAAAGGAATATTAATTTTGGGCATTAAAGACACCTCTCTAGTTGACAATCAAGGCACTGTAGAATATTGTCAGTACATAGTACAGAATATTATACAAAGTATGGGCCAAGAATTTATATTATATCATTGCATCAGTCACATAACACTACAGTGCATGGCTACCTTCCCCTGGAGGACATATACACCTGGCTACCTTTCCCTGGAGGCATATACACTTGTCTACAATCCTATAGAGGCACATACACTTGACTACCATCATCAAGAGGCACATAAACCTTTCCCTGGAGGCACATACACTTGGCTATGTCACCTAGAGGCACATGCCCTTGGGCTGACTATCCCCTGTAGGTACCAACACCAGGTTACCATCAACCCTCTTTCAGTAACATACCATTTTTTGCAGTTCTTCTTTCGCTTCATTGACTCTTTCCCTGTCATTACTATCCACAACAAATATAAGACCCTGGAAAGAATTATCACAGAGGTAAAGTATGAAATGTGGCCTCTAAACTTTAGTTTTTCTGAACATGCTAACTGCTTTAAGTGTTATTTTGGTATTGAAAGTCACAGCAAAAAAAATTTAGTCTTGTCTCTTCCTTATAGGAAGCTCATGTATGATAAAAAAAGGGGTATTTAATTTTCAATTAATGCTCACCTGTGTGTTTACAAAGTAGTGTCTCCATAGTGGCCTGATCTTGTCTTGACCCCCCACATCCCACACAGTGAAACTGATGTTCTTGTAATCCACTGTTTCAACATTAAATCCTAATATTGAAGGGGTTATCAGTTGAAGTCTTATGAGGGTTAAAGTACATAGTTTTTAATGAGGTTGTAACTATCCTACTCCACCACAATCTAATCATAATTATCATCTCTTTGAATGACCTTCATCTTCCTCCCCCCCCTCCCCCCCCCCCCCAGAAGTGAAATAGAAGAGGCACTATCCCTCCAAACTCTACTGTAGTTAAAATCAACTATAAGCTATACCCCTCCCAATCCCCACCTCATCCCCACCCAATCCCCTTCTCCAGACTTCACCTGTTGTCTATATCTCAACTCCTGCTTGTTTTGCCTTGGCTAGAACACAGTTCTTCCCCCTCTCCAATTAGCCCCTTCCCTAACCAGACAGCCACTTTCTCTACTTCCAGCCCATTCACAGAATCCTCATTTACTCACCTATTGTTGGTATAGTTGTGACAATCTCTCCCAACTTCAGTTTGTATAGGATAGTAGTCTTTCCAGCTGCATCTAAACCAACTAGACAAACCACAGGAGATAAAGAAAGGCATACAACAACTTAACAATGCAGTGAAACCTCATTTATACAGACTCAGTTGCTCTCTGAGCATTACTTCAAATGATGAAGTTAATGATATTCATTGCTACCTGTTTTAAATAGAACACTGCTTCTATAAGAAAGGTATTATTTAAATTAAAAAGGCTAGTGCCAGTCCCATAGAGTCCATGTAACTGAGCATCTTCCACTCTTTATCAAGTAAGTAACTTTGGAAAACTCACCCATCAATATTCTCATGTTTTTCTTGCCAAAAAGGCTCTGGAATAAGTTCGAGATTGTGAGTCCCATGTTCTCCCAGTAGTGCTATGCTATTTCAGCCCTAAGTTCGTCCTTTAAAATGCTCCAGTTAGTCAGAGTTGCTGTTAATTGCCAACCACCCTTCCTCCACGTTGCACTTTCCACGTCGCCAAAGTTATCATGTGAGCTACCAATTGGGGGCGTGTTCTACGAATTGAACTTCGAACTTCATATGGCTGCAGTATTATGGCACTGAATGCTCTGGAACCGCTGGTTAACAGTATCCTGTTATTATGTAGAACAAGAATCACATAACACATACTTCATTTATTACTATTTTAACCTTGATTGGTATTATAGAAAATATTTCTGTTGTAACAGCTGATGGCAGAATAATCATTGTGAGTTTACACAGCTAAAGTATAGCTATTCAGGCTGAGTCCTTCACAATATTATTAGTGTTCATAGTACAGTACTGTAGCTATAGTATACAGTCTATTGTGATAACTCATCCTGAATGTACTCTAGACCACTAGAACCCCTTTCTAGTGAAATAATAATAAAAATTAATATTTACCGTAGATCCGGTTATTTTCAAGACACTTTATTTTCACTGATCTCATAAAATCTTGTATTATGAGGCAATTCACGGTTTTTATTTTCGCTGGGCGGGGAGAGATTTCTGTTTTTGAATTTGTACATAAAACTATTGAAATTTTTTATTTTCGCTTTCCTTTACCTACTGCGAAAATATCGAAATTAAAGTGACAGTGAAATTAACCGGATCTACGGTACTAATATTATTAAATAATGTGTTTAGGGTACTCTGAAGGGATTTGATCAAACAGTGAACCTAATCCTATCAAGTAGCCACGAGCGTGTGTACTCGTCTGGTGCAGGAGTGGAGGTTGTGCAGTTGGGTCTCTATATTATCCGCGGTGACAACATGTACGTCTCAATAACATAATAGCGCTAATTCAACCCATTATTTCGGCAATCAAATTTCACTATTATAGTGGAACTCTCATTTTACACCCCTGATATTCCAATTGTGATTCCCTAAACCCCCTGTTAAGAATACTTGTACCCATTAAAATTTACCCCCTGAAATGAGGACATCACTGTTATTAAGAACATTTGTATGTATCCATTAAAAGTTAGCCCCTGAAATGAGGACACCCCTGGACACTTGGCTATACCCATCTATTGAAATTTACCCCCTGAAATGAGGACATCTCTGTCATTAAGGACACTTGGATCCCAATTGAGCATTGGACTTCTCTTCCTGAAAGAGGTCACCCTATAATCAGTAATTTGTCCCAAGGTGTCCAGAATAGAGGTTCCACATATTATAGTTATTAACCCCTTTCTCCCACCTTCCTTTACGTGAGGTGGGAGAGGGATGAGCATTAAAAGACTGTCCAATCATATTGCAGCGCTGTTATTGGAGAGATAGATGAGGAAATGGAAGCTGAGATCAACTTGTCTGAGATCAGAGCTGAACCACTTAACCCTGTAGTGCACTAGTGATTTATGATTAACCCTGTATGCCCAGAAAATTGTAATATATTATTATTAATATTATAGTAATGCAGTGTTAGTAATTATATCCCATACATCTCTGTGGTGTTAGCTCGTGTTATGCTTAAGACTTCACTCAAGTCAATTTCCTTCAAATTGGCAATTTCCTTGGCAGTATAGTAAGCATGTGCAGGATGGCTGAACCGGCACCTCCTAGTTTGGGGGAGATTTCGAGGAGTATTATATGGAGCATCTGTCTCAAGAAGTAATCTGTCAAGTGGTACCTTCCGGACAACTTCACGGACATTTCGAATATTATCGAAGGTTACATTTCCACTTATTCCCAGGTATAAGTTAGGATAATGATCTAGAAAGAGCCTTGCAGAGTCAAGTGTTCCTGTGAAACAGTGAAGGTGTATTTTCCATTCATTGGGTACATACTTTGTCAAAATTTTCATAAGATCTTCCTCAGCATCTCGACAGTGTATAACAAATGGTTTATTTAATGCAATCCCAAGCTCAAGCTGACGAATAAACACCTTTTTCTGTGTCTCGTGCTCTGATGGGGACTTGGGTCCATAGTCAAGACCGATCTCACCAAATGCTACACACTTTTTGTGCTCCATGGTCTCAAGTATTTTATCTTCCAATGATCGAGTGGTATCATAATACTTGGCATTGTGGGGATGGATCCCAAATGCAGCCCAAACCTTTGATTCCATTTCTGCTAGCAGTTCGGGCCACATTCCAAATGAGCTGAAGGCGGCTGGATCACAGAAGGAAGCAATACAACCATCGAAATTTTCTGGGTAGTTTTTCTCTTTAGCAAAAGCAGAAAAACTACCATGATGTCCATATCTCTCAAAAACATACTCCAAGTGGCAGTGTGTGTCTACAAATGGTGGAAGAGGTATTCTTGGATTATTCCTTTCCTGTTTTGGGTAAGTAACCTTTTCCGGAATCCCTCTGTGCCATTCATCTACTGAAGGAAGGGGATCATGTGGTAAATTCCATTGTAAAAGGTGTGTGGTTTACCTGCACTGGTTTTCTGACTCTCTTGAGTTTTGACAGAAGCATTTTTGGGTAAAAAGGATTCGTGATTAGTGTCACTTCTATAAGTATACTTCCTTGTAGCCACTGATACATTGTTTCCAGGACTCGCTGTGTCCGAAAGTTTCGGGCAGTTGCCCCTGAAATGCCCAGGTTCATTGCAATAGAAGCATCTTCTCCTGTTAAGTTTCGGACAGTTACCTTTGAAATGTCCAGGTTCATTGCAATTGAAGCATTTTGCTTCGCCTCTTCCACTAAGTTTCGGACAGTCGCGTTTGAAATGTCCGGGTGCGTTGCAATAGAAGCAGATTACATCGTCTCTCCTGCTATAGCCCTCTTTTCTCTTGGGGTAATCTCCTTTGAAATGGCTTTCCCCGTCGCATTGATTTTTTCTTGCCATCTGACATCAACCGGTAAAGTATCGCCAAAATAAGCGAACTAGTGGGCGTGATCGAGAGCTTGTTTATCGCCACAAGATATTTTTGTACAACTCAGTACAAGTTGACAACTCAGTACAAGAAGTTGTTTGATAATATTGGTATTACTAATAACTATCTAAAGGCCAATTCGATTCTAACGCTTTACCTAGATGTGCTGACTTATAATATCAGGTGAGTCATCAATGCAGGTCTAATCTACTGACAGTATTCATACTCTTTCTCTCTCTTTCAGCTTGCCAGTGGGTAGGCAAGCAAATATTTAAGTGCTTCGGAGGTGGTGAGAAGGGTGAGGAAGAGGGAGATAAAATGACTGGAGATGATGGCCGTGTTCAAAAACAGAAAGACAAGAGACACAAGGAAGAGAGCCGGATTTACCATGATGTGGAGACCTATGATTACGAGCAATACCAATGACGTTAGCCCCTCCTTCCCCAAGCATGTGACATTGGGGGGGAGGACTAAGATATGCGGTGAGGGGTCAGAAAAGGTCAAAAGGAACAAGGTCTTTTGAAAATCTTGTATTATTATAATCATCATGTGCTATTTATTTATTTTTATCAATCCTGATTTGTGATGGCTGGCATTTCAACCTGGATCATACCAGGCAATGCCTCAGCCTGATATATATTATTCAGGTGTTATATATTTTACTCATTCAAATATAAGTATTTATCTGATATCTAAGAGATCGAGGAGTGGACATTAGAATCTTTATTACCGAAGAAATATTGCAATCTTATTAGTGATTGCATGGAGGCCCATTTTTGGTATTACCATTGGTGTTGGCAAAGCAGCATCAATTACAGGCACCTCTGTATTATCTTAAGAGTAAAGGGAAAAGTGGGTGTAGGGTACAGGTTAGGGACTTTTTCACCATGAAAAATGAAACTAGTAGTATATACTTTTCATAGAGGGTTAACTCTTACTACAAATTTATCAGAAATTGGTTCAGTACCTCTTATTAAAGAGCTTTCTAACTATTTGTTAGTCCAAAGCACAATCAAAAATTTCAAAGGATTGTGAGTAGGAAGTGTGTATATCCTCGCATTCCCCTATTTGGTATTTGTGTATTAGAGCTTCTATTACAGTGTGCAGGAAATTAAGTCACCTCAGATGTCACACACTAGGATGTATTAGGTTTGCATAACAAAACACGTGAAATTCAGAACATTCACACTATATAGCTAATGTTCTCACTAGGTATTAATAAAAAGGGGTGGACCATGTTGCCAGGTTCATGGATTTATCCACAATTTGTGGATTTTTGGAACAGAAAATTGTGGATGGATCAAGGCCAAAGTAGAGTTCTGTGGATTCTTTTGCTTATTGCTGATTTTGCCCAATTAAAAATGTGAAATTCTTTCTCTCTATCTTGCTGCAATACCCAATGCAAGTAGTAGTAACCAAAGTGTTCTAGCTCTTTATCTGGAGGCAAATGTGAGGATGAATCTTTTGCCACACAACCATCAGGTCTGACAATGACCTGGCAACACTACTAGTATGTAATATGCATGGAGGTATGTTATACTAGCAACTGTTACTTTTGGCCTAATGTACTGAAAATGAGTTATCTTATGTGAAAGAGACAAACAAAACTTTTTAAACCTTAAAAGTATTACTTTATGGAGATGGCGTCATGATCCTACGATATAGAACCTTAGTCTTACAATATACAGCTAGGAAGGCTGGAAAATGTCTACCTATAACATAACTACTTCCTAAGACAGCATTCTCTTCATCAGGTAAAGTATCTTCGTAATATATCTAAATAATGCACACCTTATTCAGGTACAGTATCCGCGTAATAAATCTAAATAATGCTCACCTTATCTGTGACTGTGCTATTTCTCTCTGATCATGCCTCCGAAGTTCAAGTATGTTGAAGGGGAAAAGGTATTATGCTATCATGGTCCTCTCCTGTACGAAGCTAAGGTAAGTTTACATGCATACACACTGCATTAGCATTGCTTGTAGCTAGCCATCTATAATGGAGAAAGGTGTGTGTGTTTATTGGAGTACATATTTTAGGTCAACAAATGTCAAATGAAGGATAAAATACCACAATATCATATTCACTACAGTGGTTGGAATAAGACGTAAGTTTAGGGAGATTTAAAGCTGTGACTGGCCTCAAGATACACTGATCTGATGCCTTACACAGCGGAATGCTTGTAAATTTTACTGAGATTAAGGTTTGATTTTTACTTCATGATAATCTCAGTAGATCTACCACATGTCAACTGTATAAGATTCAGTTCAGTAGAACCTCATGTGGATATCCAACTGATCTAGTTATACAGATTCCAACTTGACCAATTTATTGCCAGTTTGCTATCACAAGATAGAATAGAATGCTGCTTCCATTCAAAGTATATTAGTTAATGTAGAAGTTCCACTGTATAAGTATTGGGATTTGCCATGTGTTAATGAATATGGTAGGAATCACAATAGCATAGTGTCATCTAAGTGTAGTGACACCATACCCTGACAAGTCATCTGTTCCAACCCCCTGAAATGAGGACACCTCTGTATACAGTGGAACTCCTCTTCTATCTCCTGAAATGTAAACATCTCTGTACTAAGATATGTCCTAAATAACAACTAGTGTATCAGCATTAATACAATTCATTCCTTTAATCAGGACACTTTGATTTGTCCCATGGTGTCTGATACATTGTAGAAGTTCTGCATTATTACATAATGATTCTCTCTTTTATGTGTGAAGTTGGGACGAGTATGTACTAGAATCTAGAATTCTGAAGTACAGTGATGCCAATCTTCTCAAACAGAAGGAACTCCAATCTCAGCATCCTGAGTACGTCATACTGCATGACACTGCATGACACTGCATGACACTGCAGACCAGACCAGACTCTAGAGATAAAAATAATATCTTTCTTAACTGCAGTAGGAAAAGACCAAAGAAACGGGAAAGACCGATTAAGAAAGGTTAGTGATTGAATTAGAGTACTGTAACAGGGGAAATTTGCTATACAGAGGTGTTCTCATTTCAGAGGGTTGGAATAGAGGAGTTCCACTGTATACAGAGGTGTCCTCATTTCAGGGGGTTGGAATAGAGTGGTTCCACTGTATACAGAGGTGTCCTCATTTCAGGGGGTTGGAATAGAGTGGTTCCACTGTATACAGAGGTGTCCTCATTTCAGGTGTTGGAATAGAGGAGTTCCACTGTATACAGAGGTGTCCTCATTTCAGGGGGTTGGAATAGAGGAGTTCCACTGTATACAGAGGTGTCCTCATGTCAGAGGGTTTGTAATAAAGAGGTCCACTGTATACAAAAGTGTCCTCATTTCAGGGGTTGGAATAAAGGGAGTTCCACTGTAGTTAAAATGTTTGAAGAAGTTGGTTAGAATTGAAGAAGAGCTGCCCTTTTAATTCCCTCTCTTTCATCCTCCTTTGTAGCAGAAGTGAGTCTTGTGATGGAAAACAAAACTTCTTGTGTTTTATAGGGTTAGATCTAATCTAGTTTGGTAAGGAAGGACATGTCAAAGCATGATGTTTCTCAGTAAGCTGACCAATCAGATACTTTGAAAACATCACATGTACAGAGTGTCTGTATTACTTGTTACGTGATTGGTCAGTTCTAAATTATTAGAACACACACTACTTTTGAGCTATCTGATTGGTCGGCTTATGGAGGAACTGGAGTGTCAAGCTTTTTGACTTTATATTTCATTTTGTGTATGTGGGGGGCGAGGAGGGGGAGAGAGAGGGAGAGAGAGGGGGGGAGAGAGGGGGAGGGGGAGAGAGAGAGGGAGGGGGAGGTTCTTGAATGTAGATAGAAAATAATATTGAATTTCTATTTATCCATTAATTATGTATGTACTCTATATAGAAGTAGACTCGAGTGGTAGTCGTAGTAGAAAGAGGACAAGACAAGAATTAGCTGAGAGCTCAACAGTGAGTTCCTATACCTCTCCATTCAGGACATCTAAATTAAAGTG
The DNA here is from genome assembly GCA_964016965.1 of Diacarnus erythraeanus. Classification (NCBI taxonomy): domain Eukaryota; kingdom Metazoa; phylum Porifera; class Demospongiae; order Poecilosclerida; family Podospongiidae; genus Diacarnus; species Diacarnus erythraeanus. The sequence continues at coordinate 6,051,258 of OZ024671.1, read as the reverse complement.
TCCTGATTAGAGGCTGATAGAGAAAAAAAAGGGGTTAAACCTCTCCATTCAGGACATCTAAATTATAGTGTCCTTATTAGAGACTGATAGAGAGAGTACAAGGGGTTAAATCTCTCCATTCAGGACATCTAAATTATAGTGTCCTGATTAGGACAAGGGGTTAAACCTCTCCATTCAGGACATCTAAATTAAAGTGTCTTGATAGAGAGAAGACAAGGGGTTGAACTTCTCTATTCAGGACATTTAAATTAGATAGGGGTCTTTTTAATATAAAGGAACCACCACATTCCAGGGATTGTAATAGTTCATTGAATAAGTTGTCTATAAATGAGATACTCTACTACTCAAGTTAGTCATGGTAATAAATAATACTGTATGTGTGAATACCACCTTTTCAATGAGAGTTTAGTACGTTACACTGATCTTTTGTATTTCATCCAGAGAGAGCCTTCACCTGAACAGGATGTAAAGATAGAGATCCCAGAAGGGCTAAAGAAATGGCTGATAGATGACTGGGACTTCATCACTAGGCAGAAACAGGTATTAGTGTGGCATAGGACAGGTTATAATCGTGGAAATAATCCCACAGTTCTGTCATAATCTGCATTTCTGGAGAATTTCTGTAGCCAACAATGTCAATACAATGCAGAATCCATTATTTTAAACAAACTCGTTAAATTGAGTAGCTAGAAATGATAGTCACTACCACTGCAAGAACTGGTTGATTATATGTAATTCCCGAACTCAATATGTGCTGAACATCATAAATAGTACCCCTCCCTCTACTTTGACCCCTTCAAGAATCTAGTAAAATTTCAGGTTCTGGGTCTTTGAAACCAATAAAAGTCTTTAGGAATGAAAAATTAAAAAATTAATTTCTAGATTTAATACTAGACCTCGGACTACTGGGGGGGAGGGGGGAGGGGAGGGGTCAGTGGGTATGTGACATTTCATTATCCTGTATTATCATCCACCTGTAAGGTTTGTTTTCTCCTGTAGCTTGTTCGTCTGCCAAAAACTATTACCGTGAATGATATCCTGATGAAGTTTTCTGAACACATGAGTTCTACAGAGTCTGAGAGAGTGAAGTATGTTAACAAGTGAATGGTATAAGCTTAGGAAGTCTTGAGGAAGCTGGCCAAGCATAATGTTGGCTAGCTATGTTATGATATTATGATGCTATGCTATGCTATGCTATGTTACACTATGTTACACCATGTTATACTATGCTATGTTATGTTATGCTATGCTATGCTGTGTTGTGTTATGCTGTGTTATGTTATGCTAGGAATGGTCAGGTGAAGGAGATGTGTGATGGCATCAGAGCCTACTTCAATGCTATGTTAGGTAGTCAGTTATTATACAAGTTTGAAAGACTCCAATATGCTGAAGTAAGTTCTCATCAACATGCAAGTGAACCTTCTTTATCAGCCATGCAGACAAAGTCCTCCCCTTAACCTCTTAAGGATTAAACCCAGTATGTTGTAAATCATCCTTCAATTATCAACATTATGTGGACAGATAGCTTCCAACTTAGATGGGCCTCTTTGCACTAGAGAAAGAGAGAGTCTGTTACATATTGTTTGCACATGGTTAAAATCCGGGAAAATCTGGGAACTTGTGTGTGAGTTTTTATAAGTAGCTATCATCATTGATACCTTATTTGTCCCTTTCCTGGTCTGGTTTCGAGGCTAATGGACAGAAAACTCCTTTATCCCTCCCCTTCATGTATGAGTGAGTGCACTGGACTGGACCCTACACTAGTTATATATACATATGTATGTTTTAAGCATCCTTGTCTGATGATCCTTTCCAAACAGGCATACCCATCTTACTATTATATAGTGTGGATAATCATCACTTGCCATTATGGATACATTCAACTTAAAATGACTAATTTGTGAGGAAGATTCCACTGTAGTAGTGAGTGAATATTAAAGGTGTCCCATAGAGGTGTGTCCCATAGAGGTGTCCCATGAAGGTGTGTCCCATAGAAGTGTCCCATAGAGGTGTGTCTCATAGAGGTGTCCCATAGAGGTGTCCCATAGAGGTGTCCCATAGAGGTGTCCCATGAAGGTGTGTCCCATAGAGGTGTCCCATAGAAGTGTCCCATAGAGGTGTGTCCCATAGAGGTGTCCCATAGAGGTGTCCCATAGAGGTGTCCCATAGAGGTGTCCCATAGAGGTGTCCCATAGAGGTGTCCCATGGAGGCGTCCCATAGAGGTGTCCTATATCTCAGTTGTGTTCTTTTGTTACCTCCATCGATATAAACTATTGTTATAAGTAGCCGTTGAGCTGTCATAGCCCTTCCATTGATGAATTATAACTCAAGTTACTCTAAACTGTTATGATTTCAGATCCTCCAGTCACACTCTGGAAAACCTGCTTCTGAAATATATGGCATTGAACACTTGTTGAGATTGTTTGGTAAGTGGATACCATCACTGACACTGAGTGTCATTACAGTAACATGACACATTGGGACCAGGTCACTACCCCCTGTAAGCAGGCTATCCTCATCTTGATACGCTAAGATAAGCCAGATGATACATCTTTAGTTGTCCTTTGTACTGAAGTAGTTCTTATCCTTCATTGGCAATTGAGGTATTGAGACAAATTGATGAGCTAGTCTATTATATTTATAACAATGTCATTGTATATTATTTACTGCATACATTACACTGAAGTGGTGCCTATAACCATAGAATATATGGTCCAGAACTCTACATAAGGTTATATTCACTCATAATAGCTACATGACCAAAGAACATGATCCAGAGGTGAACTACTCCACTCAGCATGGTGATGGTAATACCTGGACATTCTGAGTGACTGTGAAGAAATGACAGGCACTCAAAATAGCTTGGCCATCAGCATGACCTTAAGTGTCACAACTATCTATGCTGGGTCACCATCAATATTGTTTACATAAATTAGCTAATGAGCCTTTTTCCAGGCACAATAGCAAACTCAAAAATGTGATTCTATCACTGCAGTTAAACTGGGGTCCATGATGATTCAGACTGGAATGGATGAAGATAGTATTACTCTTTTGCAGTCTCACTTTCATGAATTTTTAAGGTATTGTAACTGACATGATTGCATTTAGCCGTGGAGTCATGTTTGAATTGTTATTTCAGATACCTTGAAGGATCACAAGATCTGTTTACAATGGATTACGATGCAGCTCCACAAGAATACCACAGAAGATGTACTTGATAATAACACAACTCAAAATACAATACCATGGTGTTACATTCTGTGTGACTGTTCTATTTATTATGAGATTGGGTGTTATTCCTTCATAAGAATCACAGCTATTAGCTATGTGGTTGTTTTATGAGGGAGTATATAACTTAGGGTGAGGTCACAATGGAAGATGTCACAATAGATGTCACAATGGAAGATGTCACAATGGAAGATGTCTTTTCTAGGCTATGCGCACACCTATTACTGTGTAGGTTATAGAAAGACTAAGGAGCAGAGCAGTAACAGAAAAGGCACTGAAATTCAAAACTCTCAGGTTGACTTGTTGACTTACATGAATTAATGTATGACGATATAGAAGTGACCATGAATATTATTTTTTTTGTATTCAATATTACTGTCAGTGACCTATAATAAGATATATACCACAGAACAAGAGTCTGGACACATTTGATATTAATAATAATGATAATGATGGATTTCTAACACCACTTGTTAGAACATTAGAAAAGCTTGTTTTTATCATACCATATGTCTATATAAGGTCTATATACCACACTAGTCCTAGGACATTAGCGACTATAAGCTACCACCCATGGGTGATGTCTTACTTCATCATTTCTTTCCTTTGCCAAACTGTCGAGAAAGTTTGCGTAAATTTCTCGAATTATGCTTAGATACAGTGGCAGAAGGCACTGAGGAAAATAAGAGAAAGTCCACAGCATTTTTGAGGTTAATTCTTTTAACGCCCTTCTTGAGGCTACCATTATCATGTGAGTGGCATCATAATTTCATGGATTATCAAAAACAACATTCACAATTTGTAGTAGAAAAACTTTGTATCCATCCTGCAGTAAACACGTCATCATTCTTCTGAAAACTTTATCTGTTTGAGATAAGTAGCTACATATTATATATAATATGATGCTAACAGCTTATAGTATATTGCTTCAGGTGCATCCCCATAATTAATGGTTGCATGTAAATTTTTGGAACATAAAGGGCAGCTTTATGGTCATGTTGTTCCTAAAGATGTCAAAATTATAATGAAGAACTTCATAACAAACTCTTAACCACTTGTTTCAGCTTTCCATTAATAGATTCTAGGCTCTTTCTCCATATAGCTATGTAACAGCATAGGTGTAGGAATGAGATTTTGATTGGGGGGGGCACTCATATGGAAAGGAATGGCTAAGTGTGTGTGTCGGTGAAAATTTTGAGTGACCACACCCACTAGCCACACATTTTTAAATACAGTTTAATAAGAATCAAAAATGCTTATTTTCACCTATAAACTTCTCAGCAATATGTAGCTACCTAGCTCTAGCTAATACTGAGCAGCTGCTACATGCATCAAGAGAGACACCATAGGCCACAAATGTTGATACTAGGTATAGGGAGTCAATAAGGACTTATGTAAACTGCCTAGTACTGTATTTCCTGAAATTTTCGTTACTTAATAATTCATTTTCAAATTTTAATGTTGTTTTAATTTCGCAAGAGCTAGCAAGCCCAGCATGCTGTGCTGTGCATCTCCAATTATTCAACTTTTTAAATTTCGTAATAAAAGTGACATCCGAAATTAAAACAATGACGAAAATTTCAGCAAATACGGTATTCATTAGCTAACTTTAAGTGGTTGCTTGAATTCCTTCAAGCAACCTGCAATCTATTTTGTCAGATTGGGGGGGCACTGGAATAATATTTGTATTAGTGACCCAAAATATTGGGGGGGGGGGGGGGGGGCACAAGCCCCCAGTGCCCCCCCCAGTTCCTACACCTATGAACAGTAGAGATTACATCATTCAGATTACATCATTGTCATGTGTACTAATATATATTTTCTTCCCTAGCCCATAGCAATAGTACAATTGACAGTAATGTAATCTGTTACATGGAGAAGGAGCCAGATTCTAATTTCTGGTCTATGTTGTTGATGAATTTTAAAAAAAAGCTGTCACATTAAAACCCATGACTTATCTACTATTCCTTAATTAATTGTAGCTATAAAACTAACTGAGATGCATGCAATAATTGTGAGCCTATTATTATAATAGAATAGCCAGTACCCGCAGAAAGTTCCGCAGCTTATTTATTTATTTTTTTTCACTCCTCCTGGACTGTGATCCAAAACTACAGCCAGTACCCGCAGAAAGTTCTGCAGCTTATTTATTTATTTTTTTGCACTCCTCCTGGACTGTGATCCAAAACTTTACGCTGACCTGTTGGCTATGCAAGGGTCTCCCTATTATTTGACCACAAAAATTCTGTGCCTTTAGTTTGAATTGGCTATAGTATAATGTTTGGTGTCATAGTAAGTGCCAGTGAAGAAAAAAAAAAAAAAAAAAAAAAAAAAAAAAAAAAAAAAAAAAAAAAAAAAAAAGGAAAAAAATGTGGGTGCCCGTTCCTGGGATCGAACCCGGTACCTTCGGGACGGCGTGACACGGGTATTATTATAATAGATAATTAATAGCTATCTTAGGATTGGCGCAAACAAATCGCTAATTAAAAATCCGCACAATATAAATTGCTTGTAGGCTAGGAACAGAAACAAGTCTATCGCCATAAAGAAGAAAGAAGATGCGACAGCAGATTTGGATAATGTTAAGTTTATACTGTAGCATTATTGTACACGTGACACCTGCCCCAGATAAAGAAACAGGTTAGTAGCTGATGCTTTATAAATTTAGTGTGGGTCTTGCAATGGAATTAATCCTCTTTTAGGTACCATTGCATAGTTATGCTATTACAAAGCTGATCACTGTGATCAGCTAGCTTATACATAATTGTTTTTTTTAAAAAACCCAACAAACTCTTAGTTAAAAGCTGAGGTTATGAGCAAATAATTATATGAATATAGCCTTTTCGGGTGTATACAACCTTACCTCTTATTTATAATAACCTTACAAATAGCCTACAGGTAAAGTTACTTATACTGTAGACCTATAGCTCCACAGAGAATCAATCTGAGTACAATTCTAATCATAACAGTTCATAAAATACACCTGAATTAAACCTAAGGGGAGACCTTTGTAGAGAGCTACTGCTAGTGCAGTTAATGACAATCTATACAATAGTGTTAGAGAAGGAGTGAGTTGCATATGCATATCATGGGGACTCTGTGTCAATAGCTAAATGTTTCACACTGATTTTAATTATCCTGAAAGTGTCTGTGTGGAATAATATTATATAAGTAAGTAAGTTTAATGTCTATGTGGAATAAGTAAGTAGAATGTGTATAGTCTTACACAATATTGGAGTGATAGATATTTGACGATACCAAAGAGAATTCAGCTATCAAGCTTGCAGTCAATAATTTGTAAAAAATGAGAGGAATAGCAAGGTATTAATTTTAATTCACAATCACAGATTTAGTAGGCAGTTTTCTAGTATTATGCATACACAAGGGAGACCCAAATTTGATACCTGTAGAGTTGTTTGTGTATTTTCACTTCCTATGATGAGAGGATAAACACTTCTTGGAATGATGAGGTCACAGTTACATAAAAGCACACAAGCAAGAGAGGGAAACTATATCATGTTTATATGTATGACACAAACCTTTCTCCCATTACATTTTAGTGACATTTCAATAGTTGAAGTACAAGTATTGAAGTTCTTATGATCCAAACAAAGCTCTCCTCTTTAGAGACATGTTAAAAGGCAGCAAAGTTTGGTTATAAAGTGTGAGTTAATAAAAATAGAATGTCTGAACTGGGTGGTGTAGAGAGAGTGGAAGGTTTTGTTATGGAGTATAGCTCATCACTTTAACTACTGAAAGTTCATCAAGGTTTATAGGTTATAGAATAGGAGGGAAGGTTTGTGGTATGTAAGTACAGTTTCTCTTGTGTACTTTCTTGCATTGAGACCTCATCCATAACAAGGAATATTACCTATACACTCATTTGTAATAAGATAAAGTATAACTGGATAACATGAGGCGAGTGTATAGCAATGATATTTATAGTAGTAGCTAATCTATACACTGGGAAAGGTGGAGATGAGAAAAAAATGAATCTATAATGTGTATATACTTTGCCTGACCTAATGTATGAAGTTATTTATTATTATGATCGATAGAAAGTTACAATATTATTTTTGTCATTAAAAGGTCAAGTATGACAAATACCCACTTTTGAGTAGCCGCATCCATTTTAGTCATACTCATTAAAAAATAAGAAGGCCTCCTTGAATGTTAAATTAATAGAACACTTAAAATGCAATAGTGATTGACATAAGATAAGCTTCATGTTCTCTTCCATAGGACTGGTATGTGTGTATTAGGGAAAGAAGAGGAGGAGGGGTTCTGATCCCCCTCCCCTCCTCTTCTGAATCTACCCTTGCCTTTGTGACTATACTATACAGGTGACCCCTTGACCCTCGGTGATGTTGACAATTCAATAATTGGAAATGAACCTATGGACGATTTATACGTAAATACTGGAGGCGTCTATTTACTACCAGAGAGTGTATCTATTTCAGGAAGTATCAGAAAAGTGTGTGTGTTTGGGTACACTAAACAGGAGTATCTGGATGCCTACAGGAACATATCCGATGTACATTCTTTTGTCTATGTGATGTTGTACAGAAATGATCCTTAACAGTGGGACAAGTATCGCATAGTATACAGACCTGCCTTAGTATATCATCACACAACTGAAGTAGGCTGCCTAGATGCAGAAGAAAATGGTTTGGAATGGAGAGTTGAAGTAGGAGATAAAATAGGAGTCTTCAAATTATATTAATGTTACAGATTTGCCGAAGCAGTTTTTTATCAATAAGTTTATAAAAGGTGTTAATGTACTCTATCCATCTCAGATTAATATCATAAATGGTCCAGTTGAATGTTTATCAGCACTGTTTCTGAACAATTCACGTGAACTGACATTGGAAGAGCTTCATCACATGCACATCTATATGAAAGACATATATAATGTGTCAGTACATCTCAATATACAAGTTATGTTTAGTCCTGAGGAAAATGAAAGTAAGTATGATCATCAATAAAGCAATGGATAATAGCCATTTCATTAGGCTGTTGATTGTTCGTCAACTGCCTGCATCTGCAAATTACCTCTGCTTCAAACCATTGTGTACAATAACTTATGAGTTTCTCAACTTTGTGTTTTTTGTCTTGCATGTGTGTTTGGTTAATTTTTATAGGAGCAAACTTTGACCTATTCAAAGTACCTGCAAAGAGGAAGGCAAGGGTAGTGAAACAATGAGTCTTAATGTAGTGGATTCATTAAAACAGACCAAATGATACTATCTGTAATATATGTATGTGCTTAGCTATTGCTATCAAGTCAGTCAGCATATCTGGTCAATATGAGAGACTATAGAGTTCAGTAAGAGATACTTAATGATAGTGGTTTTGGATTCTCTGGAGAGTTTAGTGATTTTAATCCCATGGAGTATAAGGATCGGATCCAGAATTTTGGCAGGGGGGTGCTAACTGGTACTAAGTGTTATATACATTCATGGTACAGTGTCAATTAACATGTTAATTGCTAAAAGTATGTTACATCATTTTTATGACTTGCATGTCTAGCTCTCACAGTATTAGTTATACACTACAAATTATGAATAACTGGGAGGGAGGGCTTAAGACCCCAAAGCCCCCCCCCCCCCCCCCTCATTCCCCACCTGGATCCGCCACTGAGTATAGTATTGTGATCTTTTATATTATTGTTTCCAGCAGCAGATTCATTAATCATAAGCATAAGTGTGTTAATCTCAGCTGTGTTAGTCATCTTCATCCTGATGGGCATAACCAGTTTAATTTTCTATTCGAGGAGATCAAAGAGAAACAATACCGCAAGTTTTTAGTTACATAGCTAGCATAGCTAACATTAGATGTTATATTATTATTGTAGCATCTTTCCCAAAACATTCTCATTCAGAGCTATTATCAGCATCTGAGAGTGCAGTAGTCAACACTCTCTAGGGACCTCAGTAGGCCTAATAGAGCTCTTATTGTAATGGATATGTGTTTGGCCTCTTCATTAAATTTGTCAGTACAGTGTTGACTGGAGAATATAGCAGTCATTTAATAAAGAAAGCTTACCCAATTTGTACTCAGCTAGATTATCGATCCACTCATGATTCCTAAGGAGTATACTGATGATTGATTGAATTCTTGTATTAATTCAAGCCATGATGAGTGGATATACAATATTGTCAACTTATGTAATTATGTGTCTGTTAAAAGTGAAATAAGTTATGAAGATGGACTATAGCTATTATGAATGTTGACATTCGGATTTAAGACAGTTGTGAATATAATTAAATATATGTATTGACCTATTCTCATGATGGGACCTATTATGCCAATTTGGATAGTACAGTGTTGATGATGTTATTTTTCAGCTTATTATTCTCATTATATATGTTCACCTTACCTATAATTTCATCACCACAATTTATTAGGCAAGCAACCATGCTCTATTTGTATAAAACTTTCAAATAACTTTTATCTTTTATCCTGTAGGGATTCTTAACAAGTGGTTCTACACATTTAACCAGAGATGAAGGTATTTCTTGTTTATACCATAGTATGTATGACAACAGAGTTGTGGGTTAAGGTGGCGGTATTAGTATAAGTCATTAATGCCACCATTGCTTCCTATTAATGTTGACATTCGGATTTAAGACAGTTGTGAATATAATAATAATTTATTGACCTGTTCTCATGATGGGCCTATTATTATTATATAAGTATCATCATTAGCTAGTTACCCTGTTCCAAATCCAATGGTTTTCCAATTTTGTTAGTCCTCCAATGATACTAATTCCCTGATTTCACTGATTCTCTGGCTAGTGGTTCCCTAGCTACACTGATGCCCTTACCTGATGGTTCTCCAATTAATAGCTCTATAGTTTCATTTCTTTAACCCACAACAAATTCTCAATACTTTCAAAACTTGCTGGTCCAAAAGTACGTATTTTATATACTTACAGGTGAAGTGGAAACACAAAAAAAGTGTACATGGAATAGACCTCAGATCCGATGATATCACAGTGGAAGCTAATGTGGTATATGGAGTAAGAGATTCTGATAATAACATGCAACAAAACATACCTCAGTCAGCACAAGATCCCAGAGTCAATAATTGTATCTCACCAGAAAATGATAATCTCTCCAATCAAGATGGAGTGAAAGATTATGATTATGGGAGTCCATATTGGATTCCTTCAAATGAGGAAAGAGAGCTGATGTCTCAGTTCGGTCGGTTAAGGATACAGAGCATTACACATAAAGATTTAGAGTGAGTATTTGTAGTAAAACACTATGATAATAATAATTGGAAGTACTGTACCTACTATAGCTATTATAGCTATAGTTATCCTTGGAAAAATCTGATCATAGATAGAGGTGATCACAACTAAGCTGCAAACAGTATTTCTAAGTAGTCCATTAGTTTACAAAGAAACATGGTACAGAGCCTCCAACTTGAAGTGAATAACTTCAGTACAAAAATTGCTCACTTTCCGTATTTTTGTAGCAAATTCCGTAGAACTAGCTAGTTTAATGACCTCCATCATTCTAATTATTATTGTTATACGTAAGACACACACCTACGTGTGCAAGAGCTAGCTAGTTTAATGACCTGCACAATTCTTAATCATTATTATTGTTATAGGTATCTTGTGATTAATAATGATAAAAAAATAGACTAGACTGTGAGCTAGAATTGAGAGTCTTAGCTAGCTATCATAGTGCTTGATAGGAGACACTGGAACAAGCTATAGGATGTAGCTATAAATAACAATGCACCAGTAAACAAATATCATGAATTAACTGACAATAAATATACTTACTGTTTTTATCACCTGTTTTGAGGAATATGAACTGTTTAGACAACTCTTTAAGCCTCTGCTGGACAATGTTATTTCACAGCTGTTCTGTTAGCTAGCTATCATTATACCATACTTCCGTATAAATTGAATCAATTTCCGTAGTCCGTATTTATAGGTGTAAATCCGTAAAAATACGGAAAAATCCGTGTGGTTGGAGGCTCTGATGGTATGGCTCAGCACACTATAATTTTTTTTTTTTGCTTTTATGCCCAGAATAAATGTGTTTCTTGGTAGAGGAGCCTTCGGTACAGTTCACAGAGGGGTGTGGCATCACTCTGAGGGTGATGAGTTAGAGGTGGCAGTAAAGTCAATGGAAAGTGAAGCAAGTGAAGAGGATAAGATCAAGTTGTTACAAGAGGCAGCCATCATGGGACAGTTTAAACATCCTAACATTGTCAAGATAATGGGAATCTTAGTCACAGAAAGTGAGGTATGCACAATAAGTTTGCCATGACATCACATTACTCAACTCTATATCTTGTCTCCATACTAAAAAGGAGCCTCTTAAAGATAGAACTAGGACAACAATAGCTACATCATCTTTGTAAACATGAATTATTATAATATTTGTCCGGAATTTAGGGTGCTATTTTTTAAGAGGTTATGGAGACAAGATATAAAGTTATGGGATGTCATGGATGTTATAGCACTACCCAAGTTGTCATTAATAGAAAAAAAAATTTTTTTTTGGCTATACCTACCCTTTAAATAGACTTTCACTGTACTCTGAACCACATTCATCTAATTGTACAATTTGTTCAATAGTGTAAAATTATCATGGAGTTGATGACAAAAGATCTCGAAAATCAATTATCCAAGCTGAAAAGTAGGTATGTATCATCTTATTTAGACTGACACTGAAATGACGGAGCAACAACCACAACACAATATTCCTACACATACATAATAATAATTATGACATACAGGTATAGCAAACACCCACAGCTAGCTTCTCTATTGCTCTCCTACTCACGACAAGTGGCGAGTGGTATGAGCTACCTGAGTCAGAAGGAATATGTTCATCGTGACCTAGCTGCACGAAACATCCTTATTTCCAAAGACAACATTTGCAAGGTAATATTAACTATGTAGCTATCATGAATAAAAACACTACTTGGTTGTACAAGATTTTATTGCAGGCTTGTTTGCATCATGGTAGTAACATTATTAAGATGTTCTAATAGTACACATATAGAGCTCTAGTAATATGGTCCTGAGAAATAATACATAATATGTAGCATGAGGGATTCTACCTAGTGCAGTTTATAACATAAACAGCATAACATGAGATATAAGTATCATAAATATATAAAAAAAAATGTTTTGTAACATCAGAATAGCTATGCTGCAGATTACTTATGATTCTATGTCTATTGCTTTGGTATACAGCATTAATATACTATAATACCGTATAGCTAGCTGGAAATTTTCGGTGATGGAAAACTTTGTTGTAGCTTCAAAAACTCCTGGGAATAAATTTTGTGAAATTTTAATTTTTGATCATTGTATACAAATATGTACACTGGATTCGTCAACCATGTCCACTTTTATAACCAGCTATGTGCAGACAAAGAGAGAAGAATGACTCTTTCGGTGTAGAGAATAAATTTTGTGAAATTTTTATTTTCGGTGGTTTTATGTGAAGAACGAAATTAACAAAATTTTACACCAAATGAAAATTTCCAGCTATACGGTATTTTCATGTTAAAAATATTATTTTCATAAGTCAGCACAATAATAATGTTGTGTAATTGATTTTAACATGCATGTGATTTAAATCTGACAATTCAAAGAATTGAAATTAGCTAGCTATAGCTATAGTTGATGGTACTAATGTTGTGCTGAATATTATATAAAAATTCCTGACACAGTTGCTAAGCATCAGGCTCATTGCAAAGAATATGTAGCTCATTGTAATACAGCATCAACACTAGGCCTTGATAAAATTTGCTTTTTCTTGCCTATTTTGCTTTTATGCTTGATAGATCTACCTATTTTGCTTTTCTGATTAGCCCATTTTGCTTGCAGGATTGTTTCTTCTTTTAGCTGCTCAAATCTTGCTAAGCAAATTTTGTCAAGGCCTACTCAGTATCTCATTGACATAATAATTCTGGTGCTAGCTACCTATAACAAAAGATAAAATCCTAAAATCTATCCAAGTTTAATTTCAAAAGAGAAAAACCCTGAGGACAAAATCTACGTATGGCAGTCCTGTGGTACTATGAATGTAGGTAGGAATAATTTTCTTCCAAGTAAAATTGAATAGCATAACAGACACCTCTAAAAGGACATTTTATTGGTAAGACTCCAATAACCTGAACATAGTATTATATATAATGACTACACAGTAGACAAACCATTTGTTTTATAATATTATTACACAATACCAAAGAGTAATATTTACTAGATTGGTGACTTTGGTCTGTCAAGAGATCTCAACAAAGAACAATTCTACAAGGCTCATGGAGAAAAGATTCCAGTGAAGTGGACAGCACCTGAAGCTCTCCATGACTACAAATTCTTCATTGCCAGTGATGTGTGGAGCTATGGCTGTGTCCTCTATGAGATATGGACCTTGGGAATCATACCACACCACAACCTCACCAATGATCAGGTGTGTGTGTCACAATAACATATCTTTGCTCCAAAAATTGTTTATAAGAAAGGGGTAAAAAGTGTAAGGAATAGGAATGTCATCTTAAGATGCCTATGGTCACATATCTCTGTAGTGTAGGAAGTTACATTATTAGCTACATAGAGGATAGATAGGCTAAAAAAGAGACTCTTTTTTTTTCTTTTTTACCAATTTTTATGACCATAGTTATTTACAGCTAGAAAGGTCAGGCTTATGAAACTGATTCCTCTATAAACTATAGAGCTATTATTGTAGTCTCTAAAGGCACTTTATAATGCTTTGGCTACGAAGAGTGCTAACAAACAAGATTAATTGTCCTTATCTAACACTGAGAAACTTTATACTGACCTTTAATCTGTCCTTAATGAATGCCTGTAGGTTATGGAGAAAATTGCTAATGGATACCGTTTAGCTCCTCCCCCTGGATGTCCTAGAATCATATATGACATGATGATAAAATGCTGGTGAGTAGCATTTCAGTGGCAGTGTTTTGCATTCTCAGTCCTTTTATATAATGTGCATAATTATAATCCATGAAGGAATTTATAAGATGTATTATTTCAGAGAAGGAATTAAATCTAGATATCATTTTTGAGTTAAAATAGCTCACATTTTTATTGTCAGACAAATTTAATTTCAGGAACAGTACCAATAATTAATTAGAACTTTGTGTCTCTGAAATACAAAAATTTCTGGATTTCGATATGTTGTTACACCATGATTATAACCAAGCTAGCTGTTACAGTATGTAACAGACTGATTGCTGCTACATTAATATAATAATTATTATTAGCCAGAAATTAATTTGCTTGTGCATGAGCAATAGAGGCAGTAGTATAACCATTTGAACACATTGCCAGACACACCATAAAATTCTAATACAGTTAATAGTTTTAACTGTGGCCAAGAAATTTAATCAGCTATTTGTTAGCTTTACCAGTGCACATTATTCAGAGCCTTGAGCTAATATCATGATATTTCACACATGAATACTGAGTAATTTCAATCTTCATTCACTTGAGCTGTAGCAAAATAAGTTAATGTCCTAGTCAGATAAATTAGATGATACAATGATACAGCTTCTATTAATTGCCAAATGGGTCAATGATCATGCTGTGTTCTTGTTGATGGGATGTACAGCTAATTTTGCTGCAAAACAAAATAGCCATGTGATTAGGAGTCTGCTGGTGTTTGTAGTTTATGGGGGAGGGGGTATACTTTTTTCTTTTTCTTCTTTTCTGTGGTCTATTGTAAGGGAGCAAGTACTCTTGAGAGAGAGTTATTGAGATATATTTTTATACTAGAGAGAAGAGAGACACTTTTTTACATAAAACAGTTTATTCAATAATGTAGCTAAGGTGATAGAGCATGTACAATGATTAAACCAATGTTTAAAATAAACAATAAATGGCTTTAGGCAGGCAGTTGATATAATAATGAGTAAAATACAACAGTTATATAACAATGATAGGTTACTCTTAACTCCAGTCTTCTGCATGGTGTTCTTGCTCCTCACATAGCATTGTCCTCTACATCTATAAATTCCTCTAGCTATCAATGTTCAAGGGAACACAATGTAGCTACTTTAGTTACTATAGCTAATTCATTATGACAGGAATGCTGACCCAGACTCAAGGCCAGGGTTTTATGAAATCTGCTCTATGCTCAATCTTCCAGATTGCACAATATTGATGTGGTCACCTGAGGACAGTGAGGAGTACAGTGAGCAGGCAAGGACCATTGGGACACCACTTGAGGAAGGAGAAAACATGTTTATACAACTCCAAGAAAGTTATCTATACTATTAACATTAATATCACTGTGTATACCTATTACTTGTCATGGTGCTGATCATATTTATTACCACTTGTGGATCTGATGTGCATTATCTTTATCCCTTCTCAAGTTATCTCCATAAGCTACCATGTTTGGTATAATTATAATAATCACTATATAAAAATGTTTTCTATAGTAGTAAATATTATTGTAAGATCCAAAGACCATTTTTAATAAAGCCTTGGGAAATTCACACAGAAAGATAAAGTTTAATAAATCACACCCATTTCACTTCCAGTTAAACAAAAAAGTTTATACCTAGTAAAAAAAAATTATATGATGGTTGAACAAAAAGTAAACATGACATGATAATTTATGGTTCTTCACGAATCACTCCCATGCCCTACATAATTTACTTGGAGTCTACTTGTCACCAGAGAATTTTTTGATGTGGTCAATAGAATTTCCTTATGTCTGTATACTTACGTAAACCTATAATACATCATCCATGGAGCACCAGAAAAATAAACCACAGTCACATAGCTACGTAGCTTTGAATGAAAATATTGAGGAAGACTTGTAGGTGGTAACACAGCATAAGTTTTAACAGACACTTTAGAAACATCAACTGAACAAAACAATGACACACAAAATGTTGATAATTGTGTCTAATATAATCATTGTTAGTTAGCCGGTTACTGCTGACTACAATTCTACCACTAAAATGTCCTTTTCCTCTTAGCATAACAGAGGCATGATATAAAACCAGCAATCCCCATGAAAGAAAGGGACGATGATGATGCTGCTGCAACAATGGTGGTCCTCACATTAGCATCTAAAAGAAAGAGACAAATTTTTTATGTTGTGATATTCTATTCTGAGTCAAGACTCCTATGGTACCTGCATACCACATGTTGTGATGATAATGAATTAATAATTTTAGCCAAAATTAATGTAAAGTTTTACCCATACCGTAGATCTGGCTATTTTCAAGACACTTTATTTTCACTGATCTCATAAAACCTTGTATTATGAAGCAATTCATGTTTTTATTTTCACTGGTGGGGAGGGATTTAATCCTTTTGAATTTGTATGTATAATTAATGAGTTTATTATTTTTTCTTTCCTTTACCGTCTGAGAAAATAGTGAAATTAAAGTGACAGTGAAATTAACCAGATCTACGGTAACTTAATACACTCACAAAACTTTTGCCATGAGTAATAATAACTAACTCTAATAATTTACAAGGAATACTTGAAGATGGGCAGTAGCCAACTACAGCTATAAATAAAATTACTAAAAGTGCCAACAACAAAGTCCATTATCAGTTACTTGAGCCCTATAAACTGGAGATTGAGCATAAAAATAACTAGTATCTAAGTATCTATTTTAACAGCAGGAAATATGGTTTATACAGTGTGTGGCTAGATTACTCCATTGTGAAGCCACTTTCATGCCAACTTTTCATGAGGTCCACTAAGCTTTCACATTCTTTGTGGTCAATGGTGTACTGTGCAGGACACATAGCTATACAGCTAACTTGCAGTAAAATGATGTACTGGCCAATAGACAGTATTAAAAAAAAGCCTTGTGATCAGGAATCTGCTAGTGTTAGTAAAAAAGTAAGTTGTAGTATTTACTAGGGTTCAAGTGAACGTAATATACTTTAGCAGATATTTGGAGTGACTGCCAAATGTTAGTGAGGTGAAGTTATGATAATAGTTTCTCTAGTCTAGGTCTATACATGTAACATATAATGTTATAATTATGCTTTATAGTATATTCAGGCTGAGTTGTCCAAAGATTCATCATTCAGCTACAACACATGGACCCAATGATTGATAAATAATTATGTTGTGGCCAGGTACATGTCTGCATGGCCATGAATAGGATTATACTAATGAAGCTTTGACTTAAATAATCCTACTTACTTGAATCACTAGTCCCTGTTACACACATTAAGGCAACGTCTTGAGAATGGACACAATTTTCCACACCGATACCCCTGTGTCTGCAATCCAGCAGGGTAAGGTCAGAGGATGAACAGGACAAGTCATCAAGCCATATCTCAGTCCTTGCAATGGGCTGAGAAAATCTGAATAATAGGCATCAGAGTTCTATGTAGAAATTTTATGCAGAAATTTTAGCTTCTAATCAAGTGAAGCCCAGTTAAAGTTAAGAACTTACCCCAAAGAACCAACAGTTCCATATCTTGAATACCCAGTAAACCCAAGCTGTCCACAAGCTACAGTTGCTTCAGTAGCACCAAATGAATCACTACAGACTGTTCCCCACTGTCTATTCAAGAAGATTTCCAGACGACCAGATGTTTGTAGTTGAGTGCTGGTGGTATTAACTAACCTCAGGGCACCATCTAATATATGAGAGAATAAACAATTGTATCTGAGAAAGTTGATCTGCTCTTTCTGACTAGAACACTGATAGATTACACAACTTACCGCCAACACAGTTAATTACAATGTCATCATTAGGGTCACAGTGATGTGTTTCTTCTGTTTCAGATCTAGGACATGAGAAGATGTTGTCAATGTTATTTGGAGAAGGTGGGCATCTGAAGTTCCAAAGTTGAGCAGTTGAACGTGTGAAGGTAACACTGTAAAATAGAGCAGATATGTTCTCTCATTAGCTGTATAGTTGGGATTAAGACTTGAACATTTTAGAAATAATATAGTTCTAATACTCTAAACAAAATCCTTCCCACCCCCTGTACAGAAATTTTAAGGTTCCATTAGGTTTAATTACATTCATTATTCTCTGCCAAATAACAAGAGGATATATGGAGAGGTGGGAATAACAGGAGAATCTAGCTAGAGGTGGGAATAACAGGAGGATCTAGGGAGAGAGGTGGGAATAACAGGAGGATTTAGGGAGAGGTGAGGGTTGTCTTGCAATTATTATGTTTGTACTTATCATAACAATGCTAGAAGTTTAACTGCCATTCAACTTAACAGGATTATACATAGAGAGAATGGTTGTGTTGCACATGTACAAGTTCATAATAATTATAATTACACATTAATAATATTGTTTCTGAAGTAAGTCTATTCATATTGAATGAAAATATCTGTACTACGTACTTAGTAATATCCCTTCATACATGTTCTTTTCCTCATGCATATTGGGGAGTAAAAGACAAAAACACAGCTTTCATGCAGGTATTGAGTAAGGATACATTGAGACCACTGACTTATTAGTGTCAGTACACTGTTGTATTTTATAATATTTAGCTATGTCACTAAAATTTTTCAGCTTTTTTAGCTATGAGTTGGTGACATCAATGACTGTCCTTTTGGCTTCACCAATTATTATTATTATTTGGAAGTAGGTTATTAAAATATTAGTTATGTTAGCACATGAAAAATCTTGGTAACCACACCCACTTAGGGATGAATAATATACTTGGGTATTATTATATTTCTTATGCTGTACATAATAATAATTATAAATGCATACTAAGAACTTCCTAGCAGCTACTACTTAGCTGTCCTTCAGTTAATGATAGTTTCAGAATGATTCTGGCTTTTTATTTTTGCCAGATTTGCAGTAGTAGTGAATAGTGGACATCCATAAGGTGTAAAAAGTTATGACCTGAAGGACAGCAATAATAATATTATTTCAAGTCGAAATTTCCAGATTTACAGTCTGATAATTTTTAAGGTCTCAATGTGCCCTGGAATAAAAGTTCCACGACATTGACATAAGGATGTTTTCTAGGTCTCTGAAGTTTCACTCATTACATCATACCCTAGTGATTTAGAAGTTGAATAAGCATTAGCTCTGTCAAAACCAAGATTACGACATGCCACATTAGCATCATTTATGTCAAAAGAATCATCACTACACCAAGAAAACCACCGCTCTTGACTAAAGAGCTCAAAACGTCCAGCAGATAGACCAAAACTCCTCCCTGATGCTGAAAGTAGCCTTACTGGGTGATGTAAATCTGCAAAAAAATAAATGCTGTGAATAGGAGTCAATTCAAATAATTAGAGGAACTTCTTTAATCATTAAACTTTATTATGTAACTGTAGTGTTTTGTCCCCAAACAATGTTGAGTTTAGCAACTTTTATTAAAACTTGAGATCAATGCACACAGATTTCTAACTCTAACAGTATACCTAATACCAAAAAAGAAAAGATAAAGCCGGCTACACCCAGAGTGGAAGTGTATGGTGTATGATTGCACAACAGAAAATAATATTATTAAGAACAATGAGTAAGTAAATATAGCTACAGCACAGTACAGTAACTGACAACAAATCCAAAATAATTATTATAATTTTAGGAAGACCCGATAAGCAACATTTGGTAAAATTGAGTTTGATATTCAATACATAACAGAATGACAGGGAATGAGGCTTGTAACTTGAATTATAAGGTGAGATGAAATTTTGTAGGCTTGTAGAATTAGACATCCATACACATACTGATTTAGCAGTCTCAACTTTGTCAGCAGATACTAGCAGATGAAAATATGCTTTAAAATGTGATAAAATAATCTTGCAAGTGAAGTTGCAAGTGGATGCAGAGCTACCAATGCTCATCTACAGAAACTAAACTAGTTTTTATTTTCTAACATAAGGCTCTAAAGAACAAACACATGTACTACAATACTATACAGGAACTTTAAAAAAATGTTGCAGTATAAGAGTAATAACCCTAATAAATATTAATTTGTGCTTTCATTGTAGTTAATCTTCTAAGGATAATGTAGCTAAATACATAATATAATTATTATGTATATAAATTTATCATTGAAGTTATGACCTAATAAATCACTCCCACATCATACCCACCTACTTCCAGTTATCTGCACATCTCCAAAATTCCATAGAAAAATATAGAAAAAAAAAGGAGCAACCTTGACCTCATATTATCTCTTAGCAAGAATAGGATTTCAATGCAAAGAGAACTTTTAAGGCTTATAAAAAATTATCAGTTGGTCATTAGTTACTACCCAAGACTAACCCTTAACACTAACGTGATTAACTAGCTAATTATAATCGGTAACATCCTGTGTATAGCATGGAAGATTGATCTGATACCGCATGGCTACAATGCAAGGAGAGTGAAAATGCATTAATCTGCAGCAATTGAATCTAGCATGATACTAGTGATAATTATTATGCAGTCTCATTAAGAGAGGGTCTGTCAAAAAACTTGGCATTGGCCAATCAGATATCTTAAATGTAGCTATGTCTTTCAAATAATCTGTAGTGAACAAACTTGACATAGAATATTAGTGCATCACAACTTAGAGTATATACTACTTTCAAGCAAATCTGCCAGGCCTTTTAAATAAAGTCCAGACTCTTCCATTTTTCTGTGTGCAGGGAGAGTTTTGGGGACAAGACTGATAAATTATGCTGCATACATGATCTGTTGCATCTTAACGCCACATCATCACTGTGTAAACAGTCTCTAGCTCTAGGATATACCCTCTGGCAATCAGCAAGTTGACTATTCCTTGAAGAACATGACACACCTGGCCAGATACTCCCATAACCTTCAGAGAATCTAGACAGAGTGAGTAGTAGTAAAGAGGGGTATATCAAGTATCAAGGGGGAAGGAGGTGGGGGGGGGGCCTTTTTTGATGCTAACTATCTGTTCATACTTTATTGTCTCTAAAGGCAGTTAGCAAGTAATGCCCTTTCGATATGATCTTATAAAATTAATGGAAGATTCTCACAGGAGAACAGCTACATAATGATTTAGTCCTTGTTCATAGTTTAATTGCTTAGAAGTATTGTGAAAGACAAATCATTTTCATTGCATTATGTTTGAACATTCTAGTTGCATGCACACATAATACAAAACAAAGTCTAGCAGCAATAACTTGCAAAACAAGAAAATTTAAAGGTCAATTTGCCACTTGGGCCTGCCTATGACCATATTAGTCATTAATGTCTCTATTTTTAGTAACATTAATGTCTCTATTTTTAGTAACATGATGGTTACATTCATAGGCGGAGGAAGCATTTTTGTTTTTGTGGGGCGGGAGTGTGTGAGTATTATACTTTATTAGGTAGTACGTAGATAGCCAGTTCAAATTTATCAAAAAAGATTGTCTTCGTTTATAAAAATAAAGGCAATTTCTTTTAAATCAAGTTTATGGAACTCCTAGGGAGGTCTTTCTCCTTCTTTTCGACATGTAACTCAGGAAGGCCATTATAGCTAGCTATTTGGTTTTGATCAGCAAATGCTGTGCATGTGGCACTTTTCATTATGGTTTCACAGTTGAAATAGCTGGATCATTGCCGCCCTTGCCCCCCCCCCCCTATTTTGCCGCCTATGGTTACATTAATATCTATTATTAGTAACATGAAACTTACTCTAAATCACTAACACTTCCATATTCTGAATATCCAGTAAACCCAAGCTGTCTGCAAGCTACAGTTGCTTCAGTAGAGCCAAATGAATTACCACAAACTGTTTGCCACCTTCTATTCATGTAGATTTCCAGACGACCAGATGACTGTAGTCCAGTACTACTACCATTGACCAACCTAAGGTGACCCTCTAAGATCAAGTAAAAGAACATTAGAATGTATCAACACATGAAAGCACTAGTTAATGCATAGTGAACCAAAATCCCAATTTATGTTAATGAACTAGTGAACTAGGCCTCTAACAATTCCCTCCTTAAAGCTAGAGAGTACTAGTTAATAACATAATTGTATTTGTAGTATACAACTAATATAATAATAATAATAATGTGGTTGAACCAAAATCCCAAACAATGCTAATACAGGCCTTCTACTTACCACCAATACAATTTAATATAACATCTTCATTATGATCACAATTGTGGACCTCTATTCCAGAATGGGGGCACCATAAGAGGTTGCTGTTGTTGAATGAAGAAGATGAACATCTGAGATTGTCGAGCCATATTGGGACTGAAGAAGGTACATTGGTAAATCTGTAGAATAATAACAATAATAACAATAACAACAACAACAACAATGACAACAACAACAACAATAATAATAACGATTATAATAACTTCTTAGTATGCATTTTATGTCTTAAATCAATTACATTGAAGATTACATATTCCAAATAAGAAATATTTTCACTCA
This sequence comes from Diacarnus erythraeanus, assembly GCA_964016965.1. NCBI lineage: Eukaryota > Metazoa > Porifera > Demospongiae > Poecilosclerida > Podospongiidae > Diacarnus > Diacarnus erythraeanus. The sequence continues at coordinate 6,028,675 of OZ024671.1, read as the reverse complement.
ACCCAATAAATTAGAACTAGAGATAACATACCCAATATGTTTAGCATGTGAATTGCCATTAGCTCTGTCAAAACCTAGTTGACGACATGCCACATTAGCATCATCAATATCAAAGAAGTCATCACACACAGTCCCCCACTGTCCATTGAGAAAGATCTCCAAGCGCCCAGCAGATAGACCATTAATTCTCCCAGAATCAGATATTAACCTAACTCGGACAGTTCCAGCTACAAATAAAATATTAGATAAAAAAAACTGCAGGATAAAATGAGTAAATTTACTAAGAATGCATTTTTGAAAGAAAAGAGCCCACGTTAAGTGAAATGTACAACATTCATAGTTAATTGAGTCCAAATACAGTTCAATTGTGATGAACACATTAATAATGCTGATGATAATTATTATTTTTATTGAGTGACATGTTACTATTATATAAGAATACCAAAGCTTAGAGTTTCACATATTAAAGATGTTAGGACTAGTACCTTTTCACAGAGTGAGTAGAAGCAGCAGCAATAGAAGAAACAAATGAACCAGACTCTACCTGTTATGACAGACAATTGCCACTATCAGAGTATAAGAGGTGCTCTGTGCTTTAAGAGTAAACAGCAAGCAACACTCTCAGAGTAGAGCTAAGCTATAGCTACATGCATTATGTGTATATTCTATGTAATAGAGCTAGGGAAGAGAGACAGTTACATTCTTAGAGTAACACAACACCTCAACACAGATATACAGAGTTCAATACTCCAGCACACAGAGAGATAAGTTCTCTATATAATACTTCAACACATAGTGTTAACACTTCAACACACAGAGACTACTTCAAAACAAAGTGAAAATTTAATCCTGGAGTTAATGACTTACAGCCTGTAGTTGGAGATGAAGTAGGAATAGTCACAGACATAGTGCACCTCAATGCTACATCATTGCTGTGTCCACAGTTTCTGGATACCCTAAAACAATTTATCAGCTGTTGTGTATTTGAAGAAGAACATGACACATCCTGCCAGATATTTCCATGACCTTGAGAGAATCTAGACAATGTTCATAAGATTTTCTCATGAAGATTCTCACTTGGCAACAGGTATTATTATTATTATTATTGTTATTGTTGTTGTTGTTGTTGTTATATTGCTCTACATAATTTATAATTTTAGTAGCACAATGAAATATTTTAAGAAAACTTACCCCAATGAGCCAACACTTCCATATTCTGAATACCCAGTAAACCCAAGCTGTCTGCAAGCTACAGTTGCTTCATTAGATCCAAATGAATCATCACAGACTGTCTGCCACACTCCATTCAAGAAGATTTCCAGACGACCAGATGATTGAAGTTGAGTGGTGCTGGTGGTACTACTGACTAACCTCAGGTGACCATCTAAAATCAAACATTTCAACAATGTTATTGAGAATTACTGTAATTCAGGAAATTTTCGTTGTTAAATTTTCATGAATCATCTATAGACTCACAAAAAATTTTCAATAAATTTTCATAGTCTCTATAACTACAAAAATTTTTCATATGAAAATTAATTGCATGAAACATTTTAAGCTCAAAATTATACCATACCACCTTGAGGTTGAACTTTAAGCATTTTAGAGTAAAACTTACTGCCAACACAATTTATTACGACGTCTTCATTGTGGTCACAATCATGGACCCCTATTCCAGAATGGGGGCACAACAAGAGATTGTCATTGGGTGAAAAAGGTGAGCATCTGAGGTTGTAAAGCCATATTGGGACAGAAGATGATACTATAGTAAATCTGTAAGGCAAAAATAAATATTTTTCTACGTGTATCCAGAGATGTTTGTACAGCAGATTAAATTAATCAAGTCATTAGGACTGTAGATACAGTGGCAGAAAAAAGTTTGGATAAGTTATGTACATTTTGGTAAAGCATAATAATTATGCATGTTTATGCATTTGCTACTTGGATATAGTGGAACCTAATTTATATATATTATATGTACCCTATGGGACCAGTAGTATTCTGTTATAAGTATAGTGGAAGGAACCTCAGTTGTATGTACTCTATAAGACTGGCACTAAAGTCTGTCCAAGCTGACGAGAGCCTCACAAAAACATGCATAACTCAGCTAAAAAAACTTCAAATTATGTGCATTTGGTATTAATTTAGCAGCTCTTATCGAGGCGCTTCTTACCAGATGCCTGTTTAGTCTGTTGTAGTGTCCCATAGAGAGATACAGGAGACTAATACAAATCCTATGGCATTACCCTGGACCACAAGGAGTGTTATGCATAATAAAAATTGCTGCGTGGAAAGTCAACTGCTCTCTGGGCAAATGCATCGTGAATGTTGTTATTATTGCGAGGTATCTATGAATGCACTTCTGGGCTGCTTCCGTGGCTCTCGTCAGCTTGGACAGACTTTAGTCTGTATAAGTGCAGTGGAACCTCAGTTGTATGTACTCTATGAGACTGGCACTAGTCTGTTTAAGTAACAGTGGAACCTCAGTTATACGAACCCTATGGGACCAGTACTACTAGTCTGTATAAGCAAAATGTAATTGGCAGTATATTATTAATGGAAGCAGTGATCTATATATTCTATTTACAATGTATATCATCAGTTTGGAGTCCATTATAATCAGAGCAACTATAACTTATGTAGCAATTATGAACCAATCGCATCTGGAGTCCAAGTCCAATGTACCTTTACATAGTTTAAACTGGAGACAAGAAAAGTTTGTTTAGCTATTGGATTATATTGCTACAATGCAGCAAAAGGGCAACAGCCTTTAATGAAGTATGCACATAGTGTTAGATTAACCCACTTCCTGTTTGCTTCTGGTGTAGCTTAGTTTTGTATTCTGGTGAGTAATGCTTTGACAGTAGCATGCATTAGAGTACAAACACCTTAGTCCTGTTAACCATGGTACGATGCAAAAACAATCTGCTATCACTGAAACTTGTTAAGTTTTCATACTCAAAAACTTTCCCAGTCTTATAGTACCTCTAAAATAAATCTCCCAACCTGCTTCCACTGAATTCAGTAGCTATAAAATATTTACCCAAGATACTTAGCATGTGAATAGGAGTTAGCTCTGTCAAAGCCAAGTTGACGACATGCTACATTAGCATCCGAAATGTTAAAAAAATCATCGCAGACAGTTCCCCACTTTCCATTGAGAAAGATCTCCAAACGCCCAGCAGATAGACCAGTGGTTTTTCCTGAATCAGATACCAACCTAACTGGGTCAGGTACAGCTACAAATAATATATTAAACTGAGCATGACAATTATACAAATGAGGGGAATAGATAGGAATCACACAAAACCACTTCATGTTAACAATACCACCTTATAATACTCAAACACACAGAGAGATAAATATACTTCAACACAGAGTTCTAACAGAGGCAGAGTTCAACAGTTCAAATATCCATAGCCCAGAGCCTCCAACTTGAAGTGAATAACTTCAGTATAAAAATTGCTCAATTTCTGTATTTTTGTAGCAAATTCTGTAGCTAGCTAGTTTCATAACAGGCATCGTTCTTACATATTATTTTATTGTTATAAGACACATACCTACAGGTGCAGGTATCTTGTGATTATAAAAATTAGACTAGAGTGTGAGCTAGAATTGAGAGTCTTAGTTATGGTAGTGCCTGATAGGAGACACAGGAACCTATAACAATGCACCAGTAACAAACATCATGAATTAACTGACAATAAACAAACTTACTGTTTTATCACCTATTATGAGGAATATGAAACTGTTTAGACAACTCTTCCCCCACCCTGGACAATGTTATTTCACAGCTATTAGCTAGCTAGTTTAATCCAGTTATGCTTCCGTGTAAGTTGAATCAATTTCCATAGTCTGTATTTATAGGTGTAAATCCGTTAAAAATATGAATAAATCTGTGTGGTTGGAGGCTCTGATAGCCCTCCAAGATGAGCAATACTACACAACTGAGGGTTTGGCCAAACAGCTATCACAAAACTAGTCACAATTGTTTGTAGCTAGTTGCCTCCAGGCTCTAGTTATACCTCTTTATAGAGCCAAGCAACCAACCCAGAGTAGAGGGTCTTAGTAAGAGGGGTAGTAAAAAATAAAGGATCATCTCATCACTGAAATACACCTCTAGACAAGTTATAGCTATAACTAGTAATTACATTTTAACTTTGTAAGCACTATAACATTAATATAGGTACCCAAAAGGCTACATCTAATGAATTTGATTTGGTTATCAGAAACTATATTTTATACAGCAAGCTGTTCATATACAGTTTTTAACTAAGACTCTTCTTAGTCTTTTCTACTTGGTGTACAGAATAAGGAATTTTTTTTTTGGCTCTGTATGCTTCCAATATTATCTTTATCTTCCTTGAGAGAAGGAGCAGGTTAAAGCTGGGTAAACTCTTACCTCCTTCACAAACTTTTCAATAATCGAATGCATTAGCCTCCTCACTATCTTATCTATAGTACCTGAAGCTCAAGTATAATAGTCAGGCAGCTTACTAGCTAGCTAGATAGTTAGCTACCCAAACTCACTGATTGCTAGTGACAAGGTTAGATGGGCTAACAGGAAAGGAGTAAGGAGCTCCATATCACCCAGCAGGTAATAGACCAGAGCTTCCAACCTGAAGTGAACAACTTCAGTATAAAAATAGCTAGTTTCACTTTTTTTAAGGAAAAAATTAAACTTGTGAATCTATGCTTAGAGGAAAGAAACATCATGAATTAACTTACAGTAAACAAACTTATCACCTACTCTGAGGAATATGAACTGTTCTGGACAACTCTTTGAGCCTCGGACAATATTGTTAATTAACAGCAGTTAGCTAGCTAGTTCAATCTCGCAAAAGGTTATGAAACAATTTCCCTATTTTATTAAAAGTGTAAATCCGTACTGAAAAATTCGCACGGTTGGAGGACGAATCTCACTAATAAAAATTATTATACGTTGGAGACCCCTACACGCTCTGTAGAGTAGAGTTTCCACTGGGTAACATTATACTGAAGACTGATTATACCGAAGAAAACTATCATTTGTATACAACAGGTATTGACAATAGCAGACATGCCAAGTTTCAGTATTCTTTTCTTCAAAAAAACCTATAGGTAGCTAGCTATGTACGTATAATATAGCTACAATAGCTAATATTTAAAGTGGGTCGGGTCAGCCAGTCAGGTTAGTTAGTTGTAAAATGATCATGAGTGTTGAGCATGCATGTTGGTTTATCTATGCAGGTATAGCTAATCAGAGTAGCTAAGTGATTATGATAATAAGAAAGAGTATAATATAGGTCATGGGTTTTTACCAACAACTGACTATAGAATCTATAAAACAAGTGATTACATAGTTGCCAACTGTCCTGGAATGTCTAGGACAGTCCTGGATAAGTTGATTCTGTCCTTGTCCTGCAAGAATAGGGTATTCATCATGAAAATCTAGATAAATTGCTAGTTTAAGAAGATACATACTGACCAGCAATCTAATTTGGATCAGTCTACAATTAGTTATTTCCCTCATGACTAGTTTAATTGTGATAATTGTTGCTTTGGTATAAAACTCCCCCAAGATCTCCTTAAGGAATGTAAACAAGCAACTAGAGTAGCTTTAGAAAATGATCAATTATTTTTATAATAAATGTGGTATGGTTTGGGCATGGTTAGAGGTGTCAGAAATTGTTGTAGAAAGGCTGGCATCTATGTGATTAGCTAATTGCCAAAGCTCATTAGAAGAGTTTGTTATGAAGTTCTTCATTATTTTTGAGTCCTCAGTGTTATAAATCAGAATACAACTATTAATTCCAAGTATGTACCAGAAGCAAATATTGTAAGCTGTTAATATCATATTATGCATCTAATAGTGTCCTGAAACAGATATAGTTTTATTGAGAATGATAGTTACTGTTGAAAAGTTTTTTCTACTACTGTTTGTGAGTATGCTTATTTTGGCAATCAAGAAAACTGTCATGCCAGTCATGTTAGCCTTAAGAAAAAAGTTAAATGAACTTCTTTATGATAAAGAATGCTGTGATAAAAGATGGGCTCCCTGAAGGTGCTGTATCTCAGCATGGTGAAATAAAAAATTTTTTGACAAGGTGAGTTTCTTGACTCCAGAACTGTGGCTACCTACTATTGTTAGTGAGGCTTCTTGTCATCACTTTTATAGAAGTTTGGATCTGCTTGAAGAATTAATAGATGTTGTAAGAAAGGTAGTAATAAAGCATTGTGTACAGTTGATGAAGTTTAGTTTTAGTGCATGTATGAAGCTCACCACCTCAATTCATTCATATTTACATCGTTGCGTCACATAATTATAAAGAAGTCTTCAGATAATGAATTCATGCCAGAAGAAAACGAAAATGAACCAAGAAGCATAGACAGATACCATATTACCATGAAGGATACCACTGTAACTTATATATTTGTGGTTGGTAAAGGGTCTAAAAATTATGACACTATAACAGGAACACTGCAAGGAAGCCAGTGAAAATTTGAATAATTAGATCAGTGAAAAAGTGCCTTTAAATAAGCTTTAGTACGTGAGACATTCATGTGAAGGTAGTGGTTCCTTAACCCCCTAGAAAAAACCTGTAGCTAGACATTCACATACATACATGAACATTTATATATATCATGATTAACTGTACAATGCATGCATACATTATTAGCAGTAAACTCTAATGCAATGGGAGGTAGTCAGCTTGAAGGTGAAAACAGTTCATTTACATAACAACATGGATTAAGTTTTAAGCACAGGGTCAGCAATGGTATTATATGCATCTATATACCCATGACAGTTTTTGTTTCCTATAATATATTATTTATGGTCTGATGCAATTGGAGACAGCCAGCATGAAGATGAAAACAGTTCATCAAACTCCTTAGAGAAATCTCAAGATTACCACATGGATGATAGTTACGTACTAGTATTCTGCTCACATTCACTTCCTGAACTCAACCTGGCTATGTGTATCTAGCTATATAATTGTATCAAGAATAGGAAATGTAAGATAGAGGCTATATTTGAACTATGCATACATAGGTATTGATTTCAGCCCATATATGCATGGCATGGGATGTTAAGTTTGAACAAAACCAAGAGGTCAACCAATAGGTTGAAACTTAATTATTGGTCTCCCAACAAAAGCAGGAACTCTTCTAAACCTCAGCCAATGCATACATTTTCTAAGGACATAAGGACATTGTTTTGTCCTCCATTATTTATTAGAGTAGCTATGTGTTCTCTATTCATTGGAAAGGGGCCTATTGTTTGTGTTAATAAATTTAGTGGTGTGTTGATTCTGATGTTGCAATTGCTGCTATAAGAGAGAAGTAAAAGAAGTAGAGTGTCAATTAAAAAAAAGATTCCTCTTTGTTATTAGATGAAAGTGTAGCTGTATGCTCTGGGACGTCACCACTTCAGTCATGATACATGGCTCATACTGCAAGATGTCATGGGAATATTATGTAAGTCAGCACAATCAGCTAGCTACATGATGGTAGGAACAGTGAATCATGCCTCATGGTACACACTTATCCTGTATTGGACTGGCTAAAGCTCCCAAAATGGCTTTGCTGATCTTGTTGTATAATAATAACACTATCCATTCCCCCCCCCCCCCCCTTGGGTATGTCTTGTTATGAGTTGATTGTAGCTATTAACACTGTAGTCCTATAATATGTTACAAATAGATATAGCTGGCCTAGAACTGTGATTAATACACAGGAAGTTGTCAAGAGTGTATTTTGCAATTCTTCATCACTCATAATCCATCTGTACCAAGATGTCCTTAATCATGAGGTGAATATATTACAACTAGTTAAGTTTTCTAGTGGAGAATAATAATAATCAACACCATTATTAATAGTCACTAAAAATGAAATCATCCCAATTGTAGTTAATACACACAGTGACACATAACACACAATTACATAAAAATAATTACAACAGAGATAAACCTACAGTTTTAGTACCCTACTTATAAACAATCTAAGTTTGTCTACCCACCATTAGCTTTATGTTTGCAATGTATTGTACTATTTGTGGACAAGAAGCTAAAAGTGTGGTTAGCCCTAGCCCAATAGACAAGTAGTTAATAGCTACACACTCTCACAAAGTGGTAATAATGTTAGTAGTATAGATAACTTTCATGGAGTTGTATAAACATATTTTCTCCCTCCTCAAGTGGTGCCCCAATGGTCCTGGCCTGCTCATTGTATGTCTCACTGTCCTCATGTGACCACTTCAATATTTTAGACTCTGGAAGACTGAGCATAGAGCAGATTTCATAGAACCCTGGCCTTGAGTCTGGGTCAGCATTCCTGTCATAATAAATTAGTAACTAAAATCCATTGTGTTCACTTGAGCTGGAGGTTAATGAAATACCGTATTTCCTGAAATTTTCGTTTACTTAATAATTCATTTTTCAAATTTTCATGTTGTTTTAATTTTAAAAGAGCCTAGCAAGCCCAGCATGTTGCGCTGTGCATCTCCAATTATTCAACTTTTAAATTTCGTAATAAAAGTGACATCCGAAATTAAAACAACAACGAAAATATCAAAAAATACGGTATGTAGTACATTTTTCTTATGTAAAATAAACAAAACCAAATTTGGCTTGGGGTGGGGAATACTTTTAGAGGTCAGCTGAGCCATAATTATGCATTCTGTGTGGTCAATGGTTATGCTGTGTTCTTGTTTATGGGATGTATGGCTATTTTTGCTACAAAACAAAATAGCCATGTGATCAGGAGTCTCCTGGTGTTTGTAGTTTCAGACATTCTCAAGTTATTAATATTTTGCTAGAGCTCAATTAAATAAAAGTCGACTTTAACAATTATTACTCACAGAAACTCTGTATTCATGTGTGAAGAAATAATTATGTAGAGGCTTTAAGACTGGTAAAGCTAGCAAATAGCTGTTTAATTTTCTTGGTCGCAGTTAAAGCTAACTATAATGAATTTTATGATGTGCCTGGCATTGTGTAAAAATAGTTTAAGACCAAGCCTATCTATATTATATCCATAGCTCAAGACTAACAGGACTAGCTACTGCCTCTAGTGCTTGTGCATAATATTATCTCTACGCAAGCAAATAGCTATGTAATATAGAGTTATGATAGAAATAATGTAGCTTCAATCAGACTTTTTGTTGTAATACATAGCTAGCTTGGTTACACATATAATGTAATAGATTCCTTCTCTGGAATTATAAAAACCTTCATTGATTATAATAAATTATGGACATTATCTAAAAGAACAGAAAATGTAAATATCCGACGCTGTCATTAAATTCTACTCACCAGCACTTTATCATTATGTCATAGATGACTCTAGGACATCCAGGGGGAGGAGCTAAACGGTATCCTTTAGCAACTTCCTCCATAACCTATGGGCACATTTATGAAGGATTAGTATAAAGTCTCTCAGTGTAGAAAAGGACAAGAAATAACTATGGAAATTGTTAATCTTGTATGTTAACACTCTTCATAGCCAATACATTATAAAGTGCTGTTATAGACTACTATTATAGTTTTTATAGTTTAAAGAGGAGGCAGTTTCATAAGCCTAACATTTTTAGCTGGTAATAAAGTTGGGATATCAGAAAGGAGTCTAATGTTCCTCTATAAGGGGCTCCCCTACACTATTGAGGTAGGTGACTGTGGACATCTAGATAATAACATAATAATGTAGCTATAAAGTATGTGGTAGACTGCATAACATTATAATGATAATTATTATAATAATATTATTATTACCAGAATTTTAGTTAATTATATCCTTTTTAACAGTGCACATTGTGCGTTACTGCATAATTTTTGGAGCAAAGAAATATTATTGTGATACGCACACACACACACACACACACCTGATCATTGGTGAGGTTGTGGTATGGTATGATTCCCAAGGTCCATATCTCATAGAGGACACAGCCATAGCTCCAGACATCACTGGCAATGGAGAACTTGTAGTACTGGAGAGCTTCAGGTGCTGTCCACTTCACTGGAATCTTTCCTCCATGAGCCTTGTAGAATTGTTCCTTGTTGAGATCTCTTGATAGACCAAAGTCACCAATCTAGTAACATGTGTAAACAAATAGTTTGTCAACTGTGTAGTAATATTATATACTATGTTCAGGTTATGGGAGTCTTACCAATATCTGAGTAGCTTAAAATGGTGTCTGTTATGTTGTTTCTTCCTCTTTAAGTGGAAAATGTATACCTACCTGTATTTATAGTACCACAGGACTGCCATAGTTTCCAAATCTCAGGATTATCTCTTTTCCTGAATTTTACTAGGATGGATTTTATCAATCTCAGGATTTTGTTATTTTTTGTTATAGATAGCTAGCATCAGAATTATGTCAATGAGATTCTGATGCTGTAATCTAGCTGTAGCTACCGCGATGAACTATTCTTTGCAATGAGTTCTGATGTTTAGCTAGATTTCCCAACTGACAGTGTTTTTGTAAGCAATCTTATCCAGTGTTTCTAAATAGTATTCACACCATAAACTAAATATTATATTCCATGCATGTTTAGAAAATCAACTACAAAATAATGGGAACCTTGTTTCTATATTATCATTGGTAAAGAACTATACAAATGATGTTGTGGAACATAAAAGTATGTGTCCTTTATACCTAGTGCAATCTATAAAGATAAACAGCATAACAATGATTAATGTTGTGGAACATAGCATGAAAATATTTTTTCACATTAGCATCTGATCACTCATGCAGTGATAGTAGTAGTCTTAGTAGTGGGCAGTCTGAATCCGATTCAGTTGACGGCACCTCCTTTTGTATTAGTGGTCACAAAGCATCAGATATACGTAGATTTATAAGTAACCTATAGCATACGTAGCTATTACAAAGTATTTTTATACTCATGATACAATACATTCTAATTATTGTTATGTTGTTGATGTTATAGACTGCACTAGGTAGGATCCCTCATAAAAGCTATCTCTGTATTTACTAAGAATAATATTAATAGAGTTCTATAACTTGTGTTTACTATGAACATCTAACAAATATTATTTTAATAGAAACAAAAATCTTATAGTATTATTAATTTAAGAAACATAATATTTACCTTGCAAATGTCGTCTTTAGAAATAAGGATGTTTCGTGCAGCTAGGTCACGATGAACATAACCCTTAAGACTCAGGTAGCTCATACCATTGGCTACCTGTCGTGAGTAGCAGAGCAACTGGGGAGGTAGCTCTGAGTTGTTTTTATTGCTGTACAATGTTTAAGAATAAAGTGTTAGTGGCTGTTGCTCTGTCATTTTAGTGTAAGTCTAAATCTGACATGCATATGTACCTAGATTTCAATCTGGGTAGTTGACTTGCTAGATCTCCTTTTATCATCAACTCCATGATAATTTTATGCTATTAAAAATATAATGACATTGCACAATTAGATGGTATAAAATACTCTAGAGTACAGTAAAAAGTCTATTTTATACTAGTTCAATTTAGTGTCCTTACTATATCAAAGATGATACTACATAGAGTAGCTGTCCCAAATTCAGGGTGCTATTTTTAAGAGTCACCTTTATAGAGTTATGGGATGTCATGGTATATAAACTTTGCATACCTCACTTTCTGTGACTAAGATTCCCATTATCTTGACAATGTTGGGGTGTTTAAACTGTCCCATGATGGCTGCCTCTTGTAAGAACTTGACCTTCTCCTCTTCACTTGCTTCATTCTCAATTGACTTCACTGCCACCTCCTCCTCCACTGACTCATCACCCTCAGAGTGATGCCACACCCCTTTGTGAACAGTACCAAAGACTCCACTACCAAGAAACACATTTATTCTGTGCACAAAGACAAAAATAATCTCTTAGTGTGCTGGGCCATGATACATCCCTCTGTAAACTTATCAAATGTTATGTTGGCAGCTAGCTGTGGTCACCTCTGTCTATGATCAAATTTTTCTAAGGATAACTATATAGCTATAATAGCTATAATAGGTACAGTACTTTAATCGGTAATTGTTAACGTAATGTATTTCCCTATAGATATCTTACTCTAAATCTTTATGTGAAATGCTCTGTATCCTTAATCGACTGAACTGAGACATCAGCTCTCTTTCCTCATTTGAAGGGATCCAATATGGACTCTCATCATCATAATATCCCACTTCTTGAATGGAGAGACTATTATCTACTGATGAAATGTAATTGTATGTGGGGCCTTGTGCTGACTGAGGTATGTTTTGTTGCATGTTATTATCAGAATCTCTTACTCCATATACCACATTAGCTTCCACTGTGATATCATCAGATCTGAGGTCTATTCCATGTACACTGTTTTGTGTCATCGGAGTTTCCACTTCACCTGTTATATAATATAATTCCTCATTTATGAGAACATATTTGGACCAGCAAGTTTTAAAATAGCAAAGAATTTGTGGTGGGTTGAAGAAATTAACTGGGACTGGAGAACCAGAAGAACTATATTGGAACTGGAGAACTAGTCATGGAATACATAATAATGTGAATTCACTGGAGAACTAACAAAACTGGGGGACCATTGGAGTTGGAACTAAAGTCTGTCCAAGCTGATGAGAGTCACAGAAGCAGCAAGGAAGTGCTACATATGCATGTTTACATAACTGTGGTGGACTTTAATACTATTCATAGATAATTGCAATCGAATTTGCACAGAGAGCAGCTGACTCTCCATTAGGCATGAGACTATTAAGCAGTATATTCTTTTGTTCCTTTGGGCATAATGTGCAAATGGGAATAATTGGAGCATAATAGGTCTGAATTTTGAGAGACTAATGGTAACTAGCTTTACTCGTAGTGTGGTACATTGGTATTGCCAATGTAAGACTGACAAGACATGTCAGTGGCACTAATGACTCAGTAGTCAGCATGTCTGAGATTGATGCTCTACATTGTCTACAATGACCACATCATTAATGCCCACCCACCCAGCACATGCTTTTAGCTAAGTCTAGCTAGCTTTAGCTATCATCATGGCAGAGCTTGAATCTTCTACTGGTGAGATATCAGAATGCCCAGAATCTGACAATTCTTCAACAGTAGTATCTCTTCTGGATAAGCTCAAATCTCCTGCCCCATCTCTATTGGGCAGAAAGCGCAAGACCCTTAGTAACCCCCCTCCTGTTGGAAAGAAGAGATCTACGGGAATTAGAGGTTGAAATGACCCAGGTGTTCACTCCTCTAAGCGTGTCAATGAATACCCAGGAGAACATTTAAAGTTTTCTGGAGGGAAATTGTTTTGTGCTGCTTGTAGGGAAATACTTTCTGTAAAAAGTAGCACCCTTGCCAACCATATGAAGTCTGCGAAGCATTTGAATGGAAGGAAAATGTTAGAAGAGAAGGAATCACATCAGAAAAGTATTGCTGAAGCTTTATCAAAGTACAATGAAGTGAATCACCTGAGGGGGGAAAACAACCCTGAGGAGCACAATGTCTACCATGTTAGAGTGGTTGAGGCCTTTTTAAAGGCAGGTGTATGTCTCAGTAAGTTGGAATGTTTTCGACCACTCTTAGAAGAGGGTAGCTATTGCCTTGCTGATAGAAGAGTGATGCAGGATCTGATTCCGTTCATTTTACAGCAAGAGAAAAATAATATTAAGAAGGAAGTTGATGGCCAATATGTTTCTGTTAATTTTGATGGTACCACTAGACTTGGTGAAGTGTTAGCTGTGGTATTACAAATGGTAAGTGGTTGGAAAATTCAACAGCGGCTTGTAAGGCTTAAATTTCTCCAAAAGTCTATGAAAGGTGAAGAAGTAGCTAGGGAATTAATACAACTATTGTCTACAGAGCTCGGAATTCAATCTAACCTCCTTTTAGCAGCTATGAGAGACAGAGCTTCTGTGAATAATGTTGCTATGAATACTGTGAGCATTGTGTACCCCGGTGTTACAGATATTGGATGCTTTTCGCATACCCTCGATCATGTCGGGGAAAAGTTCAACACACCTGGTTTTTTTGGCTCTTTGGATCTCTCTTTTTTCACATAGCCCTAGAGTGCAGTCATTATGGAGGGAGCAGACTGGACAAAGCATGGCCACTTTAAGTAAAACTCGTTGGTGGAGTAGGTGGGAAGTTTTACATAAAGTTCTTGAGCAGTTTGGTGATGTGGAGCTGTTTCTCCGCAACAACGTTGACATCAGCCCTGCAACTCGTTCAAAGTTAATAGAAATCTTATCTGATCAACAGAAGTGTAGCCTACTTAAAGTAGAGCTTGCAGTGGTCAGTGATCTTGGAGAGCATTTTGTGAAGTCAACATATACATTGGAGGGTGATGGCCAACTAGTATTTGACTGCTTTGAAGCTATTGTCAAACTTCGTGCTGTTATCCACTCTAACCACTATCCGAATACTCTTGCAGTCATCCGCAGTTTTCGGCAACCTCCTGCAATAGTGGTATACCTATGCCGTACAGTGTGTTGAACCTGGTATTAAGTACTTCCAAGTTAAATTTGGAAATGATTCAGAAAAACCTTTAGCCATATTCAAGGCAGCAAGATTATTCTCACCTGTTAGGCTTCATGAAATACAGCCTACTGCTTTGGATTTGGATCAACTGAAAGTGTTGCCCTTCTTGGATGATTCTACAGTACTTTCCAACCTCAAAGTGGAATTACCGAGCTATCTTGCTAAAGCTTCCCAAGTCAACTCTGACTTTGACATTCTTGAATGGTGGAAGCTCCATGAGGCTGAGTTACCACACTGGTCTTCAGCTGTAAAGAAAGGCCTTTTATTGCAGCCTTCCTCTGCAGCCTCTGAAAGGGTTTTTTTTCGCTATTGAACAATTCTTTTAATGACAGACAGTATAACTCTCTTGAGGACTACATAGAGGCATCAATAATGTTACAGTACAATTCTCGCTAAAATGTTGTGAACTTGAAGCATAATTTAAGAATAATAGGTGGTTTGTAGGAGAATAATAGGTAAAATTTGGGGAATTAGAGCATAGCATAATGGGCAAAAAAAAAGCTTAATAGTCTCATGCCTACTCTCCATGAAGCAATGCACAACACTAATTGCATTCCTTGTGGTATAGAATTTGTATTAGGCTCCTGTATTTCTCTAGCGGGCACTACAACATGACTAACCAAGCATCTGGTAAGAAGCACCACGGTAAGAGCTAGCTATTCATGTTTTGTCAGGCTCTCATCAGTTTGGACAGACTTTAGGCAACTAATGGTATTTGTAGCAGATTCAATTAACAAGTCTCAGATATTCACATCTGCCACAAATCTAGAATTTCAACAATAACAGGAACCAGAGAGTTAGTTGGTGTACATTAACGAATAGTAAATTTTCTACACTTGTACTAATGACACCACTACTATACCCTATATCACCCACACCCACACCCTATACTACCCCACAACACACACCTACACCCTATATCACCCCACAACACACACCAACGCCCTATGCCACCCCACAACACCCCCCCACACCCTATACTACCCCACAACACACACCCACACCCTATGCCACCCCACAACACACACCCACACCCTATGCCACCCCACAACACACACCCACACCCTATGCCACCCCACAACACACACCCATACCCTGTGTAATGCTAACATACAATAATATTTAAAAGCTAGAAATAACCTTCATCTCTGG
Organism: Diacarnus erythraeanus; assembly: GCA_964016965.1. Taxonomy (NCBI): domain Eukaryota; kingdom Metazoa; phylum Porifera; class Demospongiae; order Poecilosclerida; family Podospongiidae; genus Diacarnus; species Diacarnus erythraeanus. The sequence goes on along the minus strand of OZ024671.1, from coordinate 6,013,040 downwards.
TAAAGAGTGTAGAACCACTTGTTAAGAATGCCTACATGATATAAGATATTAAAGTTACATAAAGCTATAGGGCATGGTTTGCTTGCCAAATAAATGGTAATGAAATTATAGGTAAGGTTAACATAACGAGACATTAGCACTATATTGTACATTCACATCATGAGAATTAAAAATTTTGTTAGCTTGCTACACACATGGTTCATATAGCTAGCTAGCTGTGAGCTATTAATAGCTCTTATTTCATGACAAAAAATGATGAGGGTTTAACAATACTGTAGGTAATGTGAGATGTTAATTGAACAGTCTGTTCTGTTTATGGTCACATACATGTCACACATTGATTCATATACATGTCACACATTGCATGTATGTAGCTAATTATCAATTACCACAATCACACACAGTTCATGTTTTTTATGTACATAACCATTTCTATTATTCCCATGTGCTTGTGATTCACTGTGACTGATATTAAACAATAGGTAATCCAAGATTAGAAAACCTTCCTGTCTGTTATATTCTCCAGTAAACACTAATACAAAATAGAGCTCTAAATAATTAGTTAGGCCTTTTTGGCTCTCTAAAGAGTGTTTACTACACTCTGATGCTTCCATTTGCTCTGAATGAGAACACTTTGGGAAAATTACTATAATAATAATAATAATAATAATAATTGCATCTAATGTTAGCTATAGCTATGTAACTAAAAACTTGCAGTTTTGTTTCTCTTTGATCTCCTCAAATAGAAAAATAAACTGGTTATGCCCACCAAGGTGAAGATGACTAACATAGATGTGATGACAGCAACTATCACACTTGTGGTTAACGAGTTGTTTGAATCTGTTACTGAAAACAATAAAAGATCACAAGACTCTACGAGATAAAAAATAATAATGGCAAACTTAATCACTGAACACTCTTACACACCAGAGAATCTACATTGCAAAGGTATGAGGTATGCCCCTTATAGACCATTGAAACTTGCACATGACTCAACCTGTGGTGAAACACTATCTGGTTAGATAAACTAACACCGAGGAAACTGTTGAACATCAAAAGATTAAGAAAGCAGAGAGTGAGGAGTTTTATAATACAAAATGCAGGATTTCACTCTGAAGTAATAGAGGTTTGGCAATAATGAAAATATCCAGCCTGTATTATAATAGTGGAATTACTGCTATAATATACGTATAATAATCTATGCTGAATTACCGTTTCATAGTAAACTTTCTCCTTACCTACTGGTAACCTAGCCATGGTCACTTCAAGGTTCAGCATGAGTTGAACTTCTTCAAAGCTATCAATTCGAACATCATCTAGATCAGCCAAAGATCCGCCACCAAATCGATACTCTGCAGAGAGACATGATTCATTCCCCACTATTAAGTTTACGTGAGAAGGACACATCAAGTTCCCATCACTTCCATTTACACAATCATCTGGTAGGAACACACCAATCTTGTCACCACATTCAATAGACCAATCAAGTGTTTGGTCCATGTTGCTACTAGTGGGGAGTGAGCCTGGTGATATAGTGTTGTGACTGATACGAGCTGGACCATGTAGCAGATCATAAGCACTGCTCTTTTCATTTATTCGATAGACTACCACAAAGAGAAAAGAGTAGATGTCTGTGTTATTTTTTGTGTTCCTATAAGTATCCCACAGTATGTTCTCATCACTAAAGTACCCATACGCTCTGATTCGAAGTATCCTACCATCAAAAGGCACAGATTCATTAAGTAAGTATATTCCACTGGTGTTGATGTGGTAATTTGAGAGCGAGTGGCTTGAGTGTGAATGATCCAAGTGTGAGTGATTACTCTTCAGGAATTCTTGGATGTTGGATGACAAGATATCTTCTTCAATCCCACCTAAAATGGTATTTCCTGTGTCTAAAAAAATGGATGATGGACAACAAATAATAGGTTTCTCCCAATATAATCAAAGGTAAAAATATTACCTGCCTCTCTATAAACTCTTGGTTGTGTTTTACAAGTTGAAGGAACTGGAGAGTGAACTGCAATTAAAAATAAAGTAAATAGCTAGCTATTATACAGATTCACATGGGACTACTAAGTGCTTATAGCTATGCTGTTGAGCAGAGAGGTCTATAGCTAGCTAGCTAGCTACTAGTCTAGTAGTAACTTTTTAGATACATCCAGCTAGCTACTTAGTATGAGAACTCACCAATACTCAGAGCTGATTCGATAGCTATACAAAATAGCAACACCGAGAGAAGATGTCTCTGTAGAAATCTGACATCAATTGTAGCCATGATTTTCTAGCGCTATCTCATAATAAAAAGTATTAGCGATCATAAATGAGACATCCAGAGCCTCCAACCACACGGATTTATCCGTATTTTTACGGATTTACACCTATAAATACGGACTACGGAAATTGATTCAATTTATACGGAAGTAGCAGTGTATAATAATAGCTAGCTAACAGAACAGCTGTGAAATAACATTGTCCAGCAGAGACTTAAAGAGTTGTCTAAACAGTTCATATTCCTCAAAACAGTTGATAAAAACAGTAAGTATATTTATTGTCAGTTAATTCATGATATTGTTTACTGGTGCATTGTTATTGTTAGAGTTGTAGCAATGGAGGCAAGGATTCGAAGAGATTATAAGTTTATAATAACAGAATAAAATAGTAAGAATCACTCAAACAATCACGAGTCACAAAAACTTAGATCACGTGCACTAGAGTTATCTAGAACAATAATTAATAATAACAGTATGTGCCGTGTGCACAATACAAAACATAATAACAAACAAGTGTTAAGTGTCATTCTCCAACAGTTATTTATAGCTATAGCTTGTTCCAGTGTCTCCTATCAAGCACTATGATAGTTAAGACTCTCAATTCTAGCTCACAGTCTAGTCTATGTTTTAATCATTATTAATCACAAGATACCTGCACACGTAGGTGTGTGTCTTATAACAATAATAATAATTAAGAATGATGCAGGTCATTAAACTAGCTAGCTCTACGGAATTTGCTACAAAAATACGGAAAGTGAGCAATTTTTGTACTGAAGTTATTCACTTCAAGTTGGAGGCTCTGGACATCCCACAAATAAAATTTATGAAGCCGGTGTCATAGGATAGCTATAGGCCAGTATATAGCCTCCAGTATATAGCCTCCAGTATATAGCCTCCAGTATAGTAATAGCTATTTTCTACTCCAGAGCTGACGATCTTAGGGTATGGCCTCCCCCCCAGAGTTAATATCCTAGGGTATAGTCTCCACCCCCAGGATATTTTCTCTCGCCTATGTTTTGGCAAGAGCAGCAGAGGTTGATGGTGGTAGCTAAATAGTAAACGCAGTGTCTAGAGTCCCGGCAACGGGAGCGGTAGTTTCGAGCTAATAATCCCGACAACGGGACTATTGCGCTATAATCGACTGGTCCCGGCAATGTACTTTGACCTGTTAGCCTGACGATTGAACGTTGACATGCACGGGGTCTGTTAAGGAGCCAGTCTTTAGTTTGGGAGTTAGATATAGCTCCTATGAGGAACTTGGAAAGGCATTGAAGTTTGAAGGTAATACTTAGGTACTTAAAGTTTTTGAAGCAAGAACTATTGAAGCAGCTCGGAAGAGAACAGACAGACACTTCACATAAGTGTAGGAACTGGGGGCATGTGCCCCTCCAATATTTTGGGTCACTAGGTTCCTTTCAAGCAACCATTTAAAGTTAGCTGATGAATAGGCAAGTCCTTATTGACTCCCTATAACTGGTATCAACATTTGTGGCCTATGATGTCTCTCTTGATGCATGTAGCAGCTGCTCAGTATTAGCTAGAGCTAGGTATGTATGAAAATAAGCACTTTAAATTGTATTAAAAATGTGTGTCTAGTGGGTATGGTCACTCAAAATTTTTTCCCCGACACACACACCTGGCCATTCCTTTCCATACGAGTGCCCCCCCCCCCCCAATCCAAATCTCATTCCTACACCTATGCTTCAATCTGATTGAAATACTATCAGCTGAAATATAATATGTGTATTCATGGTGGTCAATCCTTTAGACTTAAAGACAAAGGAACCTTTGTAAGTTAGTGATTAGCACCTATCTAGCTAGTTCCTAACTGGCTAAGATTTTTACATAGTTCTTCCCTAGCAGTTTTGCTTGATCACACATAATCTTGAGTTATTGAAGATGGACAAAGAGAACATGAAAGAATCCATGGCATCATCACCAGTAGTATCACGAATGCAGCTATTAGCTAGCTGCTAATAAGAATGAGTAATATTCTAGAGATGGTGAAGGAGATTGGAGATGGAGATGAAATAAAGACGGGGGGGGGGGGGGGGGGGTTGCACAGTTGTACCAGGATGCCAGGAAAGCAGTGGTTTTTGTGGGATATTCCTAGTGTGACCGGATAGTTGGTAGGTATGTATATGAAGTGGCTAATCCAGTACTGAAGCATCCAAAGTGGATTAAGGTCTGTTTCTAGTAAGTTGTCTCTGTAGCATACCAGAAAATGCCTTTGCAGCACAACAATGAAATCACATTTAAGTATATTTATAGTGTGTAATGTTCTCGGTTCTTTTTCTTAGTGCTTTGCACGCAGCAAGTCTTATAGTTTTAAAAGCAATATAATCTATTATTGAGACTCAGACAATCACACTATATAGAAATCAAGGCCTGATGATGTGGCAAATTATAAGGTGACAATGTAATGTGGTTAAGCTGAATGCACTCTGGTAATGACAAATTGCTTACTTGCAAAAATCAAACAATGTGTGAATAACTAATTATTCTACACCTCTCTCCTAAAATTGAACATACCTAACACACATAAACATAAGTAACATACTGTTCCAATGTTAGTAGAAAACTGGTGAACCATACCAGTCCGGTAATCCTCGTTCCTTGGTGGAATGTCTAGGTTCTGGAGGTGTTGACTGTTCAGTGGTGCTGCTCTGAGATTCCTCAGGTGGGGTTGGTGCTGGTGTTGTGTCTACAACAGCTTCTGTTGGTAGGTCTCTAGTGCCTGCTGCTACTAGATTGGACCCTGCATTTGGGAGATCTGTGTCAGTGTTTGGGAAATCCCTATCATCTTCCATTGAACCTGAAATCCCCACTCTTGTCCTGAGTTGATCAGCATGACGTCGAATAACTCTGCCATCTTCTAGTTGAATATGATAAGTAACTGTTCCATCCAACTTAGTAACTATTCCTGGTAACCATACTGGACCAATGCCATAGTTCTTTGCATAAACCTTGTCTCCAACGTTAAATTCTCGGCTCCTTGAATGAGAATCATGGGTATGTTTCTGTCTTTCTTGACTCTCCCTGACTCTCTTGTTGAGGTCTGGATGGAGGTTATCTAGCTGAGATCTTAAACGTCGTCCAAAAATCAGTTCTGACGGTGCTATGCCCGTTGTGCTGTGAGGGGTGAGGCGGTATTTGAACAAGAACCTTGACAGTTTGGTCTGGAGAGTACCCTCCTTCATCTTCTTCATCCCCTCCTTAAAGGTTTGGACAGCTCTCTCCACCATACCATTAGATGCTGGATGATATGGAGGTGTCTTTATATGTTTGATTCCATTTCTTCTCAGGAATTGTGCAAACTCCTCACTGGTAAATGTAGTAGCATTATCAGAGACAATAGTGTCTGGCAATCCTAGTGAGGCAAATGACTTCCTCATGAGCTCAATTGTTGCTGAAGATGTTGCAGATACTGTCATGTGCACTTCCAACCACTTGGAATGAGCATCGATCATCAAGAGGAACATCTTCCCCATGAATGGACCTGCATAATCAACGTGGATCCTCAACCACGGTTTCTCTGGCCATGACCATGGGTGCAGTGGTGTAACTGGAGGTGTCTTCTGCTGAGTCTGGCATTCTTTACACTCCTTGACGCATTTCTCCAATTCTGTATCAATCCCTGGCCACCAAACATATCCTCTTGCTAGTCTCTTCATACGGGCAATTCCAGGATGTGCTTCATGAAGCATCTTAATTACTCGACTCCTACCTTTGGGAGGTACAATCACACGACTCCCCCACAACAGACATCCATCCTCTATGCTCAGTTCATACTTCTTCCTGAAGTAGGGCCTCAACTCTTCTTCTACTTCAGAGGATTCCTGTTCTGACCATCCTGAGCGAATCAACTCACGAACCTTGGACAACTGTGGATCTTGATCAGTCCACAGGCGAATCTGAGCACTTGAAACTGGGGATGTGTCCAAGTATTCCATAAGGTTCACTACTTCTGCTGGCTTAGGAGGTTCTTTTCTGGTACAGAGTTGTGGTAGTCTACTGAGGGCGTCAGCATTAGCATTGTGTTCACCTTTCTTGTACTCAATCTTGTAATTGTAGGCTCCCAACATCAATGCCCAACGTTGTATTCTGCCTGATGCCATTGCTGGAGTAGCTCGGTTTTCTCTAAAAATGTGAGTTAGAGGTTGGTGGTCAGTCTTAAGGGTAAACTCTCTTCCATAAACATATATTGGTGGTACTTCTTCACACCAAAAATGATGGCCAATGCTTCCTTATCAAGTTGTGAATAGTTCCGCTCTGCCTGGGTCAGTGATCTCGATGCAAATGCTATGGGTCTTTCAGTTCCATCAGGCATCTTGTGAGAAAGAACTGCTCCAACTCCATATGGTGATGCATCACAAGACAGGATCACAGGTAAATGATCATCAAAATGGACCAGGACCTCCGATGATAACAACAGCTTCTTAACCTTCCTGAAAGCCTTGTCCTGTTTCTCACCCCAAGTCCATCTCATCTGCTTCCTCAGTAGAGAGTAAAGTGGTGCTAGGGTGGAAGACAAATCTGGTAAGAATTTGCTATAGTAATTTACCAGACCTAAGAATGATCGAAGTTCAGTGATATCTCGAGGTGCTGGTGCATTCACAACCCCTTTCACCTTGGCCTCTGATGCTCTCAAACCTTCCGCACTGATAGTATGCCCCAGGTAGTCCACTGAAGGAAGCATGAAGGCACACTTCTCCTTCTTCAGTCTCATCCCTGCCTTGGTTAGCCGTCTTAGAACTTCTCCTAGATTCTTCAGGTGTTCTGCTTCAGTATGACCTGTAATCAAAATATCATCCAGGTAAACACATACTCTAGGAACTCCCTGCAATAGGTTTTCCATCACTCTCTGGAAGATCGAGGGTGCTGAGGATACACCAAAAGGCAATCGAGTGTATTGGAAGAGTCCCCTATGTGTATTGACTGTGACATACTGACGAGATTTCTTATCCAACTGAATTTGTTGATATGCATGAGAGAGATCAAGTTTTGAGAATGTTTTCCCACCAGCTAGAGATGCAAACAAATCATCAATTTGTGGGATTGGATACCTATCCAACTTGGCTGCTTGGTTGATAGTTATTTTGTAGTCTCCACAGATCCGGACACTTCCATCATTCTTGAGGATTGGAACGATTGGTGCTGCCCAGTCTGAAAACTGAACAGGCTCAATAATGCCCTGCTTTTGCAGTCGTTCCAGACCTGCTTCCACCTTTTCTCGTAATGCATATGGTACTGGCCTTGCACTATAGAAACTAGGTGTTGCTCCTGGATCAGTGTATATCTTTGCAGTGACTCCTTTCAGTATTCCCAGCTCATCCTGAAACACTTCCTTGAACTCTTTGAGAACCTCTTCAAGTGTACGGACACTGTTTACTCCAAAAATCTGTTTCCAGTCAAGTTTCAGGGTTGCTAACCAGTTCCTTCCTAATAGAGATGGTCCTGTGCCCTTGGTCACTATCAGTGGTAGGTCTGCTACTTGACCATTGTGTTCCACTCTAACATCTGCACAACCAACGACCTTAATCTGATTGCCAGTGTAGCTATACAGCTTAACTTTTGACTCATGAAGGGTGACTCCACTCCTTCTGATTCTCTTGAAACTCTCCTCACTCATAAGTGTCACCGATGTACCGTGTCTAGTTCCATTTCCATTTGTTGGCCACTCACCATGACATTCACCATCACTGGTTTGGTCGACTTGCTGCTGATATGGTACATTGTATAGGCTTCCTCATTGTCATCCTCCTTGTTAACACTATGTGCTTGCTCATGTTTTGCTTCATTCTTGGGTTCCAATTTCTCCCAGCACACAGCTGCAAGGTGTCCCTTCTTCTTGCAATTGTGGCATTCATAGTCTTTGTACCGGCACTGGGAAGACTGGTGCTTGCCTCCACACCTAGAGCAGTTGCTACCTTTGCCCTGTCGTGGCTGTCCCTTGCTCCTCCTAGGCCTTGTGAAATTTTTCTTGGGATACTGTACACGGTTAACGCTCCCTCCTTCTCCACTTGGAAGTGAGTTGTCCTGAAGTGTAGGCTCCTGCAGGCGCTCAGAATTCTTCTGTGCCGTTTCAGCTGCCAGAGCCATGTCATGAGCTTTGGCATAGGTGAGGTCTGCCTCCTGCAACAGTCGCTGCTGGGTCCTCTTGCTGCTGATGCCACAGACGATGCGGTCACGCAGCATATCATCAAGAACATCACGAAACTCACAATGTTCAGCGATCTTGCGAAGAGCTGTCACGAATTCACTCACAGATTCCCCTTCTTTCTGGCATCTGGTGTTAAATTCAAACCGTCTGACTATAGGCGAGGGCTTAGGGTTGAAGTGTCGCTTCACCCGCTCCACTATCTCCTCGAAACTGAGATCTTTTGGCATCCCTGGCAAGGCTAGAGTCTTAATTAGCCTGTAAGTTACGGGTCCAACACCGTTCAGAAGAATTGCTCGCTTTTTGATGTCATCAATATCGTTTGCAATAAAATAGTTGTCTAGCCTCTCTGCATACTCGACCCACTCTTCTTGGTCGCCATCAAATGTTGTCACACTGCCATGGGCTGCTATTGCTCTCCCCTCTGCCATTGAGTCTATATAGATAGATCCTCGTCGCCAAATGTAATGTTCTCGGTTCTTTTTCTTAGTGCTTTGCACGCAGCAAGTCTTATAGTTTTAAAAGCAATATAATCTATTATTGAGACTCAGACAATCACACTATATAGAAATCAAGGCCTGATGATGTGGCAAATTATAAGGTGACAATGTAATGTGGTTAAGCTGAATGCACTGTGGTAATGACAAATTGCTTACTTGCAAAAATCAAACAATGTGTGAATAACTAATTATTCTACATAGTGTTAAGAACAACAAAGTTGACAAAACCAATTCTTTCTTTTGAGATCTTTAGTTTGTCCAACACAAGAAAAGTGGTACTACTTGAGGCATGATTCACAAATTATAGACTTCCTACTATCATGCAGCACACACTGCACTCATGACATCTTGTACTACCACCATCCATGCATCAGCACTAAAATAGTGATATACCAAACATACATCAACATTCTCATCTAAATCTGAAGAAGTATTTTCTGGTCGACATTCAACTTCTTCCTCAATGAGTTTAGTCTCCTTTATGGCAGCAGTTGCATCAACCATTTCAAAATAACTATAAGGAAAGCCATTTTTGAAATGTGGTTCTATAGATAGCTACACACTAAAACAAACCTTCCTCTTTAATTATTGATGTGTACATTGAAGGTTTAGAGGAGTTCCTTCTTTTCTTCACTGGAAGACCAAGATGTGGCCCTTTGGTTGACCTCACACTTTAATGGCTGGGGGTATCTTCGTGCCTAAATTTTATTAGTAAACCCTCCACAAGGTTCTCTACCATTGCTGTCCACTATGTACTCTACACATGGATGATGGTATGGTATACAATAGCTTGCTAAGTGCAATCAATTGTAGTGAGACCAGATAAACAGCTAAAAATTAAGATGCATGGAGTCTGACCTGTACGTACTCCATGAAATTTACTAACTCAACATATGGTAGTGAACTTCAACAGTAGAAAATGTAGGAGAGAGGCTACAACTGTTAAACTAGGTATTGATTTGTATAAACCATCCATAGTTAAGGGTCCAAGGGATTATATGGGGGTTGAAGAATCACTTTCAACTCTCCATTGTATTAGGATTCAATGCAGGAAAAATGCGTATGGACAATTAAAGTCATGCATGTATACCATATCGTCCACAGTTAAGTACGCACACACTACTGGTAAAACATGTACATGCTGTACATATGGACCTTGCCTTAGTACACATATAGGATAGACTATACCTAAGAGTGGGTATAACTGCAAACAAGTAGGTTATGTGAGGCACAAAATCCACTAAAAATGGTCTATCTGACTTGTACCACATTGTACATGCAAATTTATACATGATAACTTCTATACTTACGTAAAGTGAAAAAAGTGTGGGCTATGAACCTATGTAACCCAAGCTTTTCTAGGCAATCACTTCAATGATATACACTGAGATACTACATAATATATGTCCATCATACATACTTCTACATTTTCTGTGTTTGACTGTTGACAATTGCAGTTTATTTCAGTCAGGCTCGACACTAATTCCTCTGATGAAGAGTCTACAATTAATATTTACATATCCATGGATATAATAGAGTATGCCAAATAATACATAATAACCATTATAGAAAGGAAGGGGAAGAAGAGGAAAGGAGAGGGAAGAACTATGTAAAATCTTAGCCAGTTAGGAATTAGCTAGATAGGTGCTAATCACTAACTTACAAAGTATTCCTGGTTCCTTTGTCTTTAAGTCTAAAGGATTGACCACCATGAATATTCATAATATTATATTTCAGCTGATAGTATTTCTATCAGATTGAAGTGTCTTCCGAGCTGCTTCAATAGTTCTTGCTTCAAAAACTTTAAGTACCTAAGTATTACCTTCAAACTTCAATGCCTTTCCAAGTTCCTCATAGGAGCTATATCTAACTCCCAAACTAAAGACTGGCTCCTTAACAGACCCCGTGCATGTCAACGTTCAATCGTCAGGCTAACAGGTCAAAGTACATTGCCGGGACCAGTCGATTATAGCGCAATAGTCCCGTTGTCGGGATTATTAGCTCGAAACTACCGCTCCCGTTGCCGGGACTCTAGACACTGCGAATAGTAAATTAATAGGCTAGATCCAAAGATAAAAACTTCTAGTGCAGAAATGCCTGAGTATAATACTCTAGCTATAAATGAGAATCCTGGTGTAAAAACTCCTGGGAAGATTATAGCTACTCTATGGGGGGGGGAAGAACAGAAGCTCCTGGTGCAGAAACTCCTGGGAAGAGATTATAGATGACAGTGTAGAAAATTCTAGGGGGTGGGAGGCTATACCAACAAGTGATTAGCTAATTGCCAAAAGATTTTGTTATGAAGTATTTTTTGACATCCTTATGAACAGAAATCTCATAGATTAGAGTATAACCATTAGTTCTGAGTATGCACAAGAAGCAAATATTGTAAGCTGTTAATATCTTATGCATCTAATTATATCCTGAAACAGAATAGCAAAAAGTCAGGAGAATGATAATGTGTTTACTGTTGAAAGATTCAAAGTTGTTTCTGCTACTGTTTGTGAGTATGCTTTTTTGGCAATCAAGAAAACTGTCATGCCAGTCCTATGTTATCCTTAAGAAGAAGGCAGTTCTGGAGCAAGATACTCACTTTGCCAAACTTCTTGTGTTGAACTAGAACTGGCTTTTATTTCTCAAACCATGCTGAGATGCAGCACAGAAGGTGCTGATAAAGTAATTATTTTCTGCTTTCTTTACCTTCAGCACCTTCAAGAAGCCTATCTTATATCACAACATTCTTCATCATAATAACTCTACATAATTATTATTGTTAGTGAGGCTTCTTGTCATCACTTTTATAGAAGTTTGGACTTGCTTGAAGAATTAATAGATGGTTGGAAGAAAGGTAGTAATAAAGCATTGTGTACAGTTGATGAAGGTTAGTTTTAGTGCATGTATGAAGCTCACCACCTCAATTCACTCATATGCCTCCTTATTATTTACATTGTTGTTTTACATACTATGTATAATAAAAAGAAGTCTTCAGATAAGGAATTCACGTAAAAAATATTACTGGACCAATTATTAGAAGCAAAGATAGACTGATACCATGAAGGATACTCACTGTACCTTATTATGTATTTGTGGTTGGTAAAGGGTCTAAAAGAATTATTATGAAACTATAACAAGTACACTGCAAGGAAGCCAGGACCTCACCTGTCAGTGAAAATTTCAATTTATCTGTAATATAGATAGATACTAGTTAGATCAGTTTTAGCTTCTCTATGGTATGTGAGACATTCATGTGAAGGTAGTGGTTCCTTAACCCCTTGAAAATCCTTTAGCTGAACATTGATATCATGATTAACTGTATACATGCATGCATACCTTATTAGTGGTAAGCTTTAATGCAATGGGAGGTAGTCAGCTTGAAGGTGAAAACAGTTTATCAACATAACAACTTGAAGAAGCTTGTAGATAAGCACAGGGACAGCAATGATATATAGATCCAGTTTGTTTCCTATTATTTATGGTGGAAAACTCTGATGCAATTGGAGACAGCCAGCATGAAAATGAAAGCAGTTCAAGGGGTTGATTATAAGTCTCCAAACAAGAGCAGGAACTCTTCTAAAGCTCAGCCAATGCATACATTTTCTAAGGACATAAGGACATTGTTTTGTCCTCCATTATTTATTAGAGTAGCTATGTGTTCTCTATTCATTGGAAAGGGGCCTATTGTTTGTGTTAATAAATTTAGTGGTGTGTTGATTCTGATGTTGCAATTGCTGCTATAAGAGAGAAGTAAAAGAAGTAGAGTGTCAATTAAAAAAAAGATTCCTCTTTGTTATTAGATGAAAGTGTAGCTGTATGCTCTGGGACGTCACCACTTCAGTCATGATACATGGCTCATACTGCAAGATGTCATGGGAATATTATGTAAGTCAGCACAATCAGCTAGCTACATGATGGTAGGAACAGTGAATCATGCCTCATGTTACCCACTTATCCTGTATTGGACTGGCTAAAGCTCCCAAAATGGCTTTGCTGATCTTGTTGTATAATAATAACACTATCCATTCCCCCCCCCCCCCCCCCCCCCTTGGGTATGTCTTGTTATGAGTTGATTGTAGCTATTAACACTGTAGTCCTATAATATGTTACAAATAGATATAGCTGGCCTAGAACTGTGATTAATACACAGGAAGTTGTCAAGAGTGTATTTTGCAATTCTTCATCACTCATAATCCATCTGTACCAAGATGTCCTTAATCATGAGGTGAATATATTACAACTAGTTAAGTTTTCTAGTGGAGAATAATAATAATCAACACCATTATTAATAGTCACTAAAAATGAAATCATCCCAATTGTAGTTAATACACACAGTGACACATAACACACAATTACATAAAAATAATTACAACAGAGATAAACCTACAGTTTTAGTACCCTACTTATAAACAATGTCTACCCACCATTAGCTTTATGTTTGTAATGTATTGTACTACGTATAATTATTTGTGGACAAGAAGCTAAAAGTGTGGTTAGCCCTAGCCCAATAGACAAGTAGTTAATAGCTACACACTCTCACAAAGTGGTAATAATGTTAGTAGTATAGATAACTTTCATGGAGTTGTATAAACATATTTTCTCCCTCCTCAAGTGGTGCCCCAATGGTCCTGGCCTGCTCATTGTATGTCTCACTGTCCTCAGGTGACCACTTCAATATTTTAGACTCTGGAAGACTGAGCATAGAGCAGATTTCATAGAACCCTGGCCTTGAATCTGGGTCAGCATTCCTGTCATAATGAATTTGTAACTAAAATCCATTGTGTTCACTTGAGCTGGAGGTTAATGAAAATTATGTAGTATATACATTTTTCTTATAAACAAAACCAAAATTGGGCTTGATGGGGGGGGATACTTTTAGAGGTCAGCTGAGCCATATGCACTCTGTGTATATAGTCAATTATTATGCTGTGTTCTGTTTATGGGATGTACAGCTATTTTTGCAAAAAAAAAATAGCCATGTGATCAGGAGTCTGCTGGTGTTTGTAGTTTAAGACATTCTGAAGTTATTTTGCTAGAGCTCAAGTGAATGGAAATTGACTTTAACAGCATTCATGTGTGAAGAAATATGATATTACCTAGAGGCTTCAAGAATAACAATCACTGGTAAAGCTAGCAAATAGCTGTTTAATTTTCTTGGCCACAAGTATAATGAATTTTATGATGTGCCTGGCATTGTGTAAAAATAGTTTAAGACCAAGCCTATAATGCATCCATAGTTCAAGACTAACTAACAGGACTACTGCCTGTATTGCTTACGCATAATAATATTATCTCTATGCAAGCAAATAACTATGTAATATAGAGTTAATATCGAGTTATGATAGAAATAATGTAGCTTCAATCAGACTAATACATAGCTAGCTTTGTTACACATACAATGTAATAGATTCCTTCTCTGGAATTAATAATTATTATTAGCTAATTTCCTTCAGTGATTATCTAAATGAACAGAAAACTCACCAGCATTTTATCATCATGTCATAGATGACTCTAGGACATCCAGAGGGAGGAGCTAAACGGTGTCCTTTAGCAACTTCCTCCATAACCTATGTGCATTTATGAATTGCAGATGAAGGATAGTATAAAGTCTTTCAGTGTAGATAAGGACAAGAAATAACTATGGAAATTGTTAATCTTGTTTATTAGCTCTCTTCAAAGCCAATACATTATAAAGTGCTGTTATAGATTACCATAGTTTAAAGAGAAAGCAGTTTCATAAGCCTGACATTTTTAGCTGGTAATACAAATGGGATATCAGAAAGGAGTCTAATGTTCCTCTATATTACAGGCTCCCTTATGTACGTACTGAGGTAGGTGACTGCATAGACATCTTGATTCTTAAGATACATAGTATGTGGTAGACTGCATAACATTATAATAATAATAATTATTACCTGTATTTCAGGGTTTTTTTAAACAGTGTACATTGTGTGCTATTGTTAATTTTTGGAGCAAAGAAATATTATTTTCACACACACACACACAACACACACACAAACACACACAAACACACACACACAACACACACACACACAAACACACACACAAACACACACACAAACACACACACACACACACACACAACACACACACAAACACACACACACACACACAACACACACACAACACACACACAACACACACACACACACACACACACACACACACACACACACACACACACACACACACACACACACACACACACACCTGATCATTGGTGAGGTTGTGGTATGGTATGATTCCCAAGGTCCATATTTCACATAGCTCCATACATCACTGGCAGTGGAGAACTTGTAGTACTGGAGAGCTTCAGGTGCTGTCCACTTCACTGGAATCTTTCCTCCATGAGCCTTGTAGAATTGTTCATTGTTGAGATCTCTTGACAGACCAAAGTCACCAATCTAGTAAATATTCTCATAATATTATTCTTTGGTAACATGTGTAATTAAAAAACAACAACAAAAAACAAAACAAAAAAAAAACAAAAAAACAAAATGGCTTGTCTACTGTGTAGTATATAATATATCTACTAAATACTATGTTCAGGTTATGGGAGTCTTACCAATATCTGAGTAGCTTAAAATGGTGTCTGTTATGCTGTTTCTTCGTCTTTAAGTGGAAAATGTATACCTACCTGTATTTATAGTACCACAGGACTGCCATGGATTTTGTCCAAATCTCAGGATTATCTCTTTTCCTGAATTTTACTGGGATGGATTTTATCAATCTTAGGATTTTGTTATCTTTTGTTATAGATAACTAGCACCAGAATTATGTCAATGAGATTCTGATGCTGTAATCTAGCTGTAGCTATCACAATAAACTATTCTTTGCCATGAGTTCTGATGTTTAGCTAGATTTCCCAACTAATAGTGTTTGTGTAAGCAATCTTATCAGTGTTTCTATTATAATATTCATACCATAAACGATATTCAGATTATTCCCATACATGTTTAGAAAATAAACTACAAAATAATGCAACCCTGTTTATATATTATCAGGTTTTTATGTTGGCAAAGAACTATCCAAATGAATAAAATGTTATGGAACATAAAAGTACAAGGGATTCTACCTAGTGCATGCAGTCTAATATCATAAACAGCATAACATATTTTACAAGTGATTAATGTTGTGGAACATGAAAGTATTGAAAATAATGTGATGACTTATGAAAATATTAATTAACATGAAAATATTTTTTTATAGTCTTTTATGTTGTATGATAGATAATATAAATCTATAAGTAACCTAGCCTCGTCCCCAGGCCTTCCGCTGGGGAGAAAAAAAACGTGTGAAGTTAAGGTAGTGGAAGGCCTGGTAAAACTTATCACGTGAGCAAAGTCACTAATATTGCATGCAGAGGCGGAGTTCACTGGATGTCACAGAACACCCACGCATTGAGCCTCGATATTAAGGCTACTACTACTGCTATAGCTAGTTCACTATCTACCGTAAGTAGTTAGCTAGGCTAGCTGTAAGTTGTAGTTAGCTAGTCAAAATTACTGTAGTATTGCAACTCTGCACAGTGCAGGTAAGATAGGTGATGCAGATCTCTAACCACTATCATATAATAGTAGTTCATAGTTAGCTAGCTAGGCCTAGCATAAATTCATAGTTAAATAAGTAGATAGCTAGCTAATCTTTTTCACCAATATCCCTGTAGCCCTGCTCTGTAGGTAAGATAGGAAACGCAGCTCTCTAGTCTCTGGACAGTGCTGTGATTGAGTGGGCAGGTCATTGTTCTTCCTTGAGTATGCTCACGCTCTAATTAAGTCCTTTCTACCGCCTTTCTACCCTCATGTGATAAGTTTTACCGAGCCCTCTGCTCGCTTAACTTCGCATTTTTTCAGTCCTGCAGTCCCGCATTATTTTACGGGAGGCAAGTAGAGGGCCTGGAAACGAGGCTATAAGTAACCTATAGCATAGCTATTTTGATGCTACAAAATATTATGTTGATATATCATTTATTAATATTGTTATGCTGTTGATGTTATGCTGATTATATCATATAGACTGCACTAGGTAGAATCCCTCATAAAGGACATAGCTATCTCTGTATTTACTTAGAACAATATTAATAGAGTTCTATAACTTTCGTGTACTATGAACATCTTAATATTTAGAAACAAAAATCTTGTAGCATTATTTAATATTTACCTTGCAAATGTCATCTTTAGAAATAAGGATGTTTCGTGCAGCTAAGTCACGGTGAACATAACCCTTAAGACTCAGGTAGCTCATACCACTGGCTACTTGTTGTGAGTAGCAGAGCAACTGTGAAGGTATCTCTGAGAGGTTCTTATTGCTGAATAATGTTATATTATGTGTATATTAGGGGCTGTTGCTCTGTCATTTTAGTGTCAGTCTAAATCTGACATGCATACATACCTAGATTTCAATCTAGGTAATTGACTTGCTAGATCTCCTTTTATCATCAGCTCCATGATAATTTTATGCTATTGAAAATAATTTGAACAATAACAATTAGATGGTATAAAATACTCTAGAAAGTTTATTTTGGACTTAAATTTCTGGTGTCCATATTTCAATGATACTGCTGTCCTGGATTTAGGGTGCTATATTTTATGGTATAAGATAGCCACTTGTCTGCTAGCATATTATTATATATAGCATGCTGACACTCCAGCTTACTGACAATCTTTCCCCTCTCTATCTAACAAGATCAACCCTTAAGCCCAACTTTGATTTGTAACAAGAATCCTTGAGCTCACTTTGATTTGTCCCTATCTAACAAGATTAACCCTTGAGCCACTTTGATAGCCCATTTTGATTTGTCCCTAGTAAATAACATTCCTTGACAACCTGCCAATTTCCTTGCTTGGCATGTAAGTATGCAGTGGCTTCCAAAGTTGAAAAGTTTACATAAGTTATGGGATTTCATGGCAATCTTACTGTGCATACCTCACTTTCTGTGACTAAGATTCCCATTATCTTGACAATGTTGGGGTGTTTAAACTGTCCCATGATGGCTGCCTCTTGTAAGAACTTGACCTTCTCCTCTTCACTTGCTTCATTCTCAATTGACTTCACTGCCACCTCCTCCTCCACTGACTCATCACCCTCAGAGTGATGCCACACCCCTTTGTGAACAGTACCAAAGGCTTCACTACCAAGAAACACATTTATTCTGTGCACAAAGACAAAAATAATCTCACAGTGTGCTGGGCCATGCTACATCCCTCTGTAAACTTATCAATTACCTAGAAACGTTATGTTGGCAGCTAGCTATGGTCACCTCTGTCTATGATCAAATTTTTCCAAGGATAACTAGCTATAATGCTATAATAGGTAGCTACAATATTTCCATCGGTAATTATTAATGTAATGTACTTTGCTATATATCTTACTCTAAATCTTTATGTGTAATGCTCTGTATCCTTAATCGACTGAACTGAGACATCAGCTCTCTTTCCTCATTTGAAGGGATCCAATAAGGACTCTTATCATCATAATATCCCACTTCTTGAGTGGAGAGACTATTATCTACTGATGAAATATAATTGTATGTGGGGCCTTGTCCTGACTGAGGTATGTTCTGTTGCACGCTACTATCAGAATCTCGTCCTTCATACACCACATTAGCTTCCACTGTGATATCATCAGATCTGAGGTCTATTCCATGTACACTTTTTTGTGTCATTGCTTCACCTGTAATATAATATTTTTTGAGTACTTCCTCATTTATGAGAACATCTTTAGACCAGCAAGTTTTAAAATAGCAAAGAATTTGTGGTGGGTTGAAGAAATTAACTGGGAACTAGAGAACCAGAAGAACTATATTATAGGAAATTAATGGAATAGGAGAACTAGTCAGGGAATACATATGTGAAACTCACTGGAGAACTAACAAAACTGGAGAACCATTGGAGTTGGAACTAAAGTCTGTCCAAGCTGACAATAGTCATGGAAGCAGCCAGTAAGTGCTACATATACATGTTTACATAACTGTGGTGGACTTTAATATTATTCATAGACATTTGCAATCAAATTTGCACAGAGAGCAGCTGACTCTCCATGCAGCTATAGAATTTGTATTAGGCTCCTTTATTTTTCCAGTGGGTACTACAACAGACAAACCAAGCATTTGGTAAGAAGCACCTCGGTAAGAGCCACTAAATGATACCAAATGCACATAATTTGAAGTTTTTTTAGAGAAGTTACTCATGTTTTGTGAGCCTCTCATTAGTTTGGACAAACTTTAGGCAACTAATGGTATTTATAGCAGATTCTATTATGAAAACAAGCCCCAGATATCCACAACTGTCACAAAAAATATGAATGCTAACAATAACAGGAACCAGAGAGTTAGTTGATATTAAATTTCTACACTTGTAGTACTATTAAGTTTTAAATGAAACTCCATCAGGCAAGTAGGGCCCTAGCTTTGGTATCAGCTACAGAAAGACATGAGATCATTTGCATGTGGGATCACATGTGAATTCTGGTGCAAGGATCTAATCATAATAATATGCATGAAACTCGCTAAAATAAAGGGATCTCGATATTATGGGATTTATAGTATGTTAGAGTCCAACATAGTGATAAAAATTAATTATTAAACTAGCTATTTATTGTGCCCCATTATTCTAGCATTATGCTTGATTCCAGGCAGTCCCTATTATTCCTAAAATTATGCCAGCATAATCTACCTAAGCCTTGGGGTGGGCAATTATTTTACTATGGGCCACTCCAGAAACCCAGGTTGTGTAAGAGGGCCATACCAATAATTTAATTTTCCCCACCTTAAAAAATTAAAGCATCAAATTATTTTTGATTAGTTGTTACACATTTAGCTACACATGAAGGAGAAGACAATAGTTGTAGGAAACAAATATCACACACAGGTCAGCAAGGGACAATAATAAACTGTATTATATTAGCTGGATTCCAGGAATTCTCTGCACTACTATAAGCCATTTGCATTTCAGCTATATAGCACAAAGAGCTGACATTTCACACCTGCATGTCAGCTGAAAGATTAAGTAATGGCAGAGTGGCCAAAAGCTACAAAAACACATTTCAAGCCCACTATTCTTAGGACTTTGTCATGTAATTGAGGTCTGGATAAAAAAGACTGCTCCATAACATGTACGTAGTATACTTACATTTGCTATTCGGGAGAAATTAATGGGATTTGCAACTCCTAATACATTATCATCAAATTGATTCCCATCACTGTCCATTTCATACTTTGTAGTCACCATTTTATCAGGCAGGCAGTCTCCTTGCATAATCCTGACATTTCTTGTGAAATTGGTTTCGAATGGATGTACACACAAGTAGAAATAAGTGTCACACAACCCTGCATTGCAATTACCATCACAGCAGGCAGAACAACTATGGTATGGATTTCTATAGGAGAATATTGTTATCAATAGTTCATAACCATTGTTGACATCTGTCAGGTTACTCTCTGTAGGATTAATTATGTAAAAACTGACTTCCAATGTAGCTACTCCGAATACACCAGTATAGTTGGCTCTCTTGATAGAGGAGTTCACTGTATCTGATACATTGATGGCAAACCTGTCAATCAGGTCATTCTTCCTGCTATCTTTATCCAGTATCTCAAGATAGAATTGAATTGGCTACAGGCAATAATAATAACAATAACAACAACAAGAAGAAGAAGAAGAACAACAACAGTTTAATGAATGACTTAATGGTATCATTATTATTATTGACCTTGAAATAATAATTTATCACTATTATAATAGATGGCAATGCCAAGTGCAAGCTCTATGGGATATTTCAAACTTTGATCTCGGCTTGGAGACATGTGTTCAAATTCCTAAGGAAAAGTGGCTAAACCAAGCTTCCAGCTTATCTAAAATTATTAAAGTTTAAGTCATACTTGTAGTTAAAGAATAAAATTGGACAAAACTCATTCTCCCAACTGAACAATGCACACAATCACTACATAAAGTCCATTTATATTCATTTGAGCCCTAGAAAAATATTGGAAAACAGCTTACTTGTATAAACAATAACAGTAGAAATTGATACACACTTATTGTTGGGCCAGCCCAACCGGAAACTCAAGACTAGTTAACTTAACCACACCCACCTAGTTTAATTAGTACACCTAGTTTAATTATGTTGATCAGATGTCTCAATCAATGTATAAAAATTATTGGTCTGGTATAGTCAAAATGTTTCATTACTAACTCCATGGATTTGCTGTCAAGGAATTCAACAGATGCTATTATAGTCAAAATACATTAATACAACAGAGTTGTGATTGAAAGAAATTCATAATTTTATGTCATAAAACATATTTTTGTCACATGACATTTAGATTTGGTCAAAACTACTCTCTGAAGGTAGATTTGTAGAGAATTTTTTATGTTCATTGATGTGTGAACGCTGCATTGAAATCTTCATAATTGAAATTTTCATAAGTGAATGCTGCATTGATGAAATCTTCATAATTTAAGTCCTAAAAGACCCAGATATGCATGAAGAGCTTAGTACAAAAAAGACAAAAAAAAATTCTTGGGACACAATAGTATCTTGGGACAGAACTAAATGAGGGAAACTTTAATGGGACAAATTGGGACAACTCATTTTAGGACACACACAATAAAATTCTTCATTATTGGGACAAATTTCTGTCATTTGAGACACAATTTGAATATTTTTTATGGTTATAGCCCCAGCCCTAGTACATTATGGAAGGAATGTCTGCTAGTTATGCTTTTTCATAGAGTAGAGAACTATACTTCTCTGTACACATCCACATTTTAGCTATTTCAATGACAACAAATCACAGTGACTCAATGATCATCTATCATCCAATGAGACTAAACTGCTGAAGAGTTATGAATCAAAACAATGTTTTTGGTGGTGATATCCCCTTAAAGTTAAGTTTGTCTACTTCTTTTTGCTCTTGCTTCTTCATAGAGTTCTTCTTTGCTTTTAACAGCCACTCTTCTAGGCTCACCAATGCTTGAACCTCTACCAGTAGTGCGTGCACGTGGCTTGGTCTGTAGTAACTGCTTGGGGTATTTCTTTTCCAATTGCTCATATGCTTTATTCCATCCACAGCAATAGTCATTGACGGAGGCCATACAATCCACAAAATCTACATCTAATATAGGGTACCAGGACAAAGTGAAGGCAAGTGGTCATTCAAAACTAACATGGTCAAGACGGCTAACAAAAACTGGAAGATCTGTTATAAAAGAGAGGGTGTAACAAGACACTAAGATGCCAGTAATTACGGAACTTAGCCTAGAGTTCATTCAAGAAAATATAGACACCTGCTTGCCATAGCCATGCAGGTTGCCTATTAAGAGATGCAAATGAAATCCACTTACTTGAATGTTCCAGCTTTAACACAGAGTAAAAAAAGTATACATCCTCGTATGCTTATTGAACTGTCATACGTATTGCACCATTGCATCACTGATGGCAGTGTGAATAAGCAATCGAACTCTTTAAATCTGAACAGGGGTCGAAAATAACTTTCACTCCCTACAATAAATTAGGACATTAATAAATTGATAATAAACAATTATAAATAATTATACCTTAAATTAGTGTCACTGTTCTATTACCATTTAACTCTGCAAAAATCAGTCCTTCCAGTGCAAGTGTAACATCTACAGAACACAGTTGTAACAAACCGGCACAGATAAATGCCATCAATGCTTGAAGACTAAGGCAACAGCAAAATTTCAAGTAGCTATGATTTGATTATCCTTATTTTTCATGAGACTACTACTCCCCAATTTGCTGCTTATAGATTTTGTGCTTAACACATCATTAATAATTGAGAGGATTGACTGATTGACAGGGGCATAATTATAAAACCTGTAATGGATTCTAGGCTATGCCATGTTACCATGTGATCTCAGAGCGAAGGAGGAAATACCAGGCTGGAGTGCCTTAGGTAATAATTAGAGAAAAAGGAAATGGATTGAGGAAAGCTATATTGCTCTGTATCATTACTCTAAGGCTCACAGTGTATTATTAAATCATAAATAAAGAAAAGGAGGGATTGGAAACGTCTAAATTTTGCTATTCATCCACGTTTTGCCATTACATCATAATTATTTATAATGAGGCACGCGCGCGTGTTCTGACAGCATTGCAAGTATTAATATTAACTATTATATTATAGTAATAGTATTAATTATTATTATTTATTATTATCAGGGGCGGATCCAGAATTTTGGAAGGGGGGGAGCTAACTGCATATGAATATGGAGGACCAACCCTCCCCCCCCAGCCAGGATGCTAAAAATGAGTAGCTATATACAACCTGATGATGTGATTATGAAGAGAATATTAATTATTGCACATAAAAAAAGACAGTTAAAGGTTTATATGGTATGGCTAGATATGCTACAACTGTAGCAGCATGCTAGCTAAGGAAGACAAGTCCCATGGATGAAGCTTGGCACTAAGCAGGGGTGTAGACAACTGGTGGGACTAATAAGATAAAGACAAAAGAGCTGCAATTTGGCTCAAGGGGGAGGGTGCAATGCCCCCTTCTCCACGAAGTACAGAAGCAAAAATTTCCAAGAGGTGTAAGAGAGCAAATTAGAGTAATATTCAAATAAATATGTACACAAGGATAGGCTAGGCTTCATTTCATTTGAAGTTAGTGAATTTTATACTGAAACATCTTCAACATCACTTTGAAGCTAGTTTTCATCAAAAAACCTCCTGGCTAATTCAGGCTGCTAGCTGGCCTTAAATTCATTGGATGATTCACCTGACTTTAAAGGATGGCTAAACCACTAACTTAGAGATTCACAGACATGGTAATAGCTACTAGCAATTAGGCTAATAGTCAGTTCTAAGCAGCTTACCATGCTTACCTGTTAACTATTACTGTCATGGTTAAATACCAAACCACTACAATGCACATCATATGCAGTTAAAAATATGATATTATTATTAAAATCTTGGGGGGCTTAAGCCCCCTAACCACCCCTTGCTTACTACACCCCTGCTAAACATTCATAGTATAGTGTCAATGAACATGTTAATTGCTAAAAGTATGTTACATCATTTTTATGACTTGCTCTCACAGTATATAAACACTAAGGAATGTACAAATGATATTTATGAATGTCGTTAACTTGGAGGGGGGGTTCAGCCCCCAATGCCCCCCCCCCCTGGATCCGCCACTGATTATAGTGGAGTATCTAACTAAATTAACTTATTATCTGAAGTTTTCGGGGTAGCGCTATTGCTAATAAGAATGAACACCTGTAGTCAAAAACTCCAAGTTTGTAGCATGTACTCAGGTACGCGCGTATTAGTTTTCCGACAGGAGAAGGCAGGGTCAAAGGTTGGCTGCAGGTCCTCTCTCTAGCTCTCGCTCGCGCGCTCGGGAGCAACGTATGACGTCATAGTTCGTGAGCCAGAGCAGCGTATATCTCTGCCGTGTGCAGCATGTGTGCTGCTGCTATACATATTATACAAGTAACTTCTCTCTCTGAGCTTCGCTGACCCCGCAGCCTTTGAGGTATGTTATTAGTAATAGACTACACTTTCTGATGAGGTTGGGAGAGCCTGAGTGTGCTCGAAACTACAAGAAAAGCAAGCACTGAAACCACAAAGCTGAGGTAAACAGCCAGTGACATTTTTTTTTTCTTAGGTCACAAGGTAGTTGCAGAAAAGTCAACCAGACTTTTTTTATCTCTGGTCGGTGGACTTTGGCCATTGACAAGTAAGTATTCCTTAGTATTCTTTAGTAGACTATTTTAGGTTGTCTAACCTAACCTAACCTAATCTCCAAACCTTTAAGAATGACAACCTTTATGGCCCTGCTGGCTATTATTCAGTCCCTCAAGGTTAAATAGTATTCTCTAGTATTTCATAACAGGACAGATCCACTCATATTATTAGATGTTAGCCTATACAGGATGACATGTCTTGCAGCCTTATGGTAGATTTCTATAGCATATCATTCTCACATAGCACTCTGTAGCATTCCATAACAACTAGCAAGTACCCATTACACGGTGGCATTTGGTGTCTAACCATCCCATGATGTCCCAAAGGGTGAATCAAAAATGGCATTTTCAGTTAGCATCAGAGACTGTTGTATAGCCTGGTGTCCTGGAAGTTGCTAAACTCTCCAGTACTGCTGCCAGTGAAAAGGTCCTTCAGTGGTAAGGGTAGCCATCAAGTGGTAGCAGGCCGACCTTTCCATTGTGACAGGTTCACTGGGGAATCTCTCTCTCTCTCTCTCTCTCTCTCTCTCTCTCTCTCTCTCTCTCTCTCTCTCTCTCTCTCTCTCTCTCTCTCTCTCTCTCTAAATTTTTTATAGCCTCCTTTAAGGGCTGAGTTGAATTAGAATTACTTTCTCACCTTTCAAAGGCGGGTTAAGTTTCTTCATAGGGTTTCGTTGGGTGATCCTGTAGCTCTAGTAGGCTTTCCTGACTAAATCGAGTTACTTGAGGGAGTGTGTGAAGCACAAAAAAACAGCTTCATCCGAAACCCTTACTGTACGGCAGGGAAATTTTTGGAGGGATAATATCTTTGTGGTTAAAATAAAACCAGGAATGTTTTACCCACAAACTTTTAATTTTATGGTTTTTTTCAGGAATAAATTTGATTACAATTGAAAACCACGAGAAGATATTACCCCTCGAAAATTTCCCACTATACTGGTACATATAGTTAGCTAAGGTGCATTTTTTACTTAGCTTATGAATTATTCATGATTAAGTAAGCTTTCGGTCAAGTATTATTATAATAGATTATAGATAGCATTCTATAGCATTTCTTTGATTCCATAGCCTAATAAGAAAGCCTTTGAATGTTTCATAGGATGGCTGACTTGAAAAGACTCTACAATATAACTGATGAGCATTATGGTTTGTTCCCAGCATCAACAAGCCCATATATGCGTGGAACTCTCATATCTAAAAAAGTAGTACAAGATTGCCTGAAAGAACTAAAAGGAGTTGCCGTTTGTTATGTGATTGTTTCACCAACACGTAAGTGGGCACTATCCACAATTTTTTTTTTTCCAATTCATAGACCTATAAGTTGATTATTATTAAGGTGGCTGGACAATGTGCAATTGCTTGACTAAACCTGAACCTGGAAAAGAAACACCACCACCTGTAAGCAGTAGTGAAATGATTGGGGGTTGATTTGGAGACAAAAGGTATTGAATTCAATTTGTCTCATTTGTTTTCCCCAACATTGGATGAAGCATCTGAAGATGAGAGTTTTCTTGAAGTACTGGTGTCGAATGTGATAGCTCTGTGCTCTATAGCCACTATTCACTTTGAAGAATTGAAAAATCCTTCAACTACTGCTCACAATGTATGTTTTGTTGCTTCTTGCTTCATATTTGTATTGAAATAAGCTTATGGATTTCAGGAACTTCCTGGTGAGCAGGAGATGTTTTGCAACATCTTTCAGACTGTCATATCACCTCCTTTCAGCATTCATGCACAATGACAAACTATGGAGCCTTCCCTTTCAACAGCAAAGTTTGACCTACTTGTCAACCATCCTATACCAGACCCGTATTCTTCACCAGCCTCATCCTGCGAGGTGGTGATGGTGTTGGATAGGGAGGATGTTGTGATGTCAAATAACACTGACGTGACACTAAATTTATGTGAACTTAGTAAGTTATAATTATTGTTCTTTGTGGGGTTGGCTACGTACAACTGTGTTCTGCAGATGTTTCACTTGCACTGGAGGTCCTAATTTTCTCAGTTAAGTGGCAATAGAGCAGTGACACTAATTTCAGGTGTATTTATAATTATTATTGTTTATTATCAATTTATTGATGCACCAATTTATTGTAGGGAGTGAAAGTTATTTTCGACCCCTGTTCAGATTTAAAGAGTGTGATTGCTTATTCACACTGCCATCAGTGATGCAATGGTGCAATACGTATGACAGTTCAATAAGCGTACATAGATGTATACTTTTCCTACTCTGTGTTCCGTTAATGGGCAATGCATGGCTATAGCTAGCAAGGTGTCTGTAATTTCTTGAACTCTAGGCAACCTCAATGGCCAAGTTCAGTAACCATTGGCATCTTGGTGTCTTGTTAACACCCTCTCCTTTACTATCTTGACTGTTAGCCTTGAATGACACTTGCCTTCACTTTGTCCAGGTACCCTATATTAGATGCAGATTTTGTGGATTGCATGGCCTCAGTCAATGACTATTGCTGTGGATGGAATAAAGCATATGAGCAATTGGAAAAGAAATAAGCAGTTACTACAGACCAAGCCACATGCACGCAGAGGTTCAAGCATTGGTGAGCCTAAAAGAGTGGCTGTTAAAAGCAAAGAAGAACTCTATGAAGAGCAAAAAGAAGTAGACAAACTTAACTTTAAGGGGGTATCACCACCAAGAACATTGTTTTACTATATATAACTCTTCAGCAGTTTAGTCTCATTGGATGATCGATCATAGATTAATTGCGTCACATTTTGGGTGTGGTTTGTTGTCATGGCAATAGTAAAGACAGGCGGCACCCCATATTTTGAAGGGATTGACTAAAAGTTCCCCCCAGTTTGGAACGGATATACGTAATTCTAAATGCGCGCAAATTACACTGGGGAAAACATGCTGGAGATTAAAGCAAGGTGTACGAAGGTAAGGTATTTCAGTGCTGGCAAAGTCTTGGATTTTATCCAAACTGCTTGGATTTTGGACCCTTCAATGTTTACTTTGGATTTGATCAATAATAATTTTCATCTGACCCTAGCCCAAAACAGTCTTGGAATTTCTTTTTAAGTGTTGAATGTACCTCAAAATGAATTTAAACCAAACCAAACACTGATCTTAGCTATAGGTAAAGGTGTGTCAAAATGGTATAAAAATTCATGTTCATATTATAAGCCATTCATTCTATTCTATACATTTTTTTGATAAAAATTGTGCTTGGATTTCTTTGGATTTTTTGGTACAGTAAAATTTGGCTTTGTTGACTACTTTGGATATTACAAAAATTAGCACTGGTATTGGTAGCGTAGGGTTATGATGCAGAGTGTATGAGAGAATGTGAAAGAAAGTTATTATGGATTCAGAGTGGACAAAGGGGCTAAAAAGGCGATATGAAGGATGGGTCACTTGTGCTGATAGTGTAAGAGAAAGTATGGACAGAGACTCTACATGGTTCTGCAACAGAGTGGGAGCTTGGGCTGATCATCTATGGAAGGTGAGTAAGCACGATCTAAAGTACTTCATTAACTCATCTTGAACAATAATAGGAGACTTGCCAGTTATCACAGGCAAGCAAAACAGTTGCAGGCTCTTAATTTTTTTTTTTTTTGCCACAGTGTGTCAGAACGTGAGCAGTGTATTGATGTGCCATCAAAGTACAAACATTCTTCCTGTAATATTGTATATCTTAACAAATCTCTTTATTACAAGTTGAGTTGGTAGGAAGTGGTCAAGATGTGGCAAATGTGACGGGTGTTTGCAAGATGATGATTGTGGAGAGTGCTTGTTCTGCAGACTGACAGGTGTTTGCAAGATGATGATTGTGGAGAGTGTTTGTTCTGCAGACAAGTTAAAGTTTGGAAGAAAGGGAAATGCTGTATCAGTGAATTTCAAACACAGTATAATTATGTATTACAGGGGTGCTAATTTGGCACCAAAAATGGATGATCAGGTGATCCTAACATCCAAAATTGTGGCACTAGAACTTGATCAGCACTAGCTCAAAAATACTTATCCATTGTATACTCAGTCAATGCAATTCCTATACATGCATTAAGATTCACCTGACTTTTCTCACCATTATTAAGCATTTTAGTAGCTATTTATTAACTGTTATTTATGGTTCCAAAATTGATCTTGCTACCACAATGTGGTCCCCATCAAGGATTAAAAAAAGCAACTCTGTTATTACTGAATACTTTGTTGGGGTCAGTTTTGTTTACATTACTACAGGTGTGACTCTGACAAACAAAAGAAGACTAAGGCAGTGGATCAGCCCCCCCCCCCCCCCCCCCCCCAGCACAATGTGAACCTTGCAAATCTCGTCTAGGGCTTTTGCACAGAGCAACATCCTGCTACTTAGTGTAGTGACTGTCTTTTGCATGTGTCTGTGCATGTTATTTCTGTCAGTTAGAGCCAGTCTTACCTCATTCCAGGGCATTCAGAATGGCAACCTCCAACTACTACCTGGGGTAAGCGTGGTTGCAATACCAACAGTAGAACTGATGGACATGATTGAGACCAATGAGTGGCCACCTATCCTCCACCTATAGCTACAACTGAACAGCTTATGTAACTGTTATAGCTACTCAGTTCATCATTTAAAAGAGTAATTCTTATTACATTGTAGTTTGAAGAGCCTTTGGTATAGCTTGATACTCTGAGTGTGTTGCACATTTCTTGATACATGTGCATTGATTTTTTTCCTCTACAATAATATTATCCATTTATGTATCCCAGTTAGGCCTTGACAAAATTTGAGTAAAATGGGCAGCCAGAAGAGGAGTGGGAGGAGAGTGAGGGGAGAAGAGTGGGGGGAAGGAGAGGAGGGAATATTAGAGGTTGAAGTTGCCTTCTTATACATCACTCTAGGTCCTCTTGAATATGCTTGAGTTTGGGATGAACCCCCAGGAAGCTCTGGATGCTCCCTGGTTCTGTATACTCCCCCCACCTGGAGGTGTGGCATTAGAAGATGGCATCTCTAAGAGTACAATAACAAAACTGAGAGCCATTGGACATGATGTAGTGGGCCCGGTCGCTGGGCATGAGAGGTGTACAGGCAACTTGCTCCTCTACAGTTGTACACCTCTCACCAACCTATACAACAAGAATATAGGAATAGAGCATTAAAATTGAGCACTCTCACTTATCAGCTTGGGAAGGACTAATGGTCACCCCATCCACAAACCGGTCAGGTTGTCTTCTCTAATAGGAAAAAAAAAATGCAAATTGGAGGTCTCAGTGTCCTGTAGGTCCCTCAGAATAAGAGGCTAAAACATGCTCACCTGATGGAGTATTGCTATGTATGGTTCGCTAGGGGCCCAACATGTTACCCATTCCAGTATAAGAATCTATTATGAATGTGACACTAATTTGACTGCTGGATATCCAGCATGAGCTCTCGATAACAGGAGAGCAACTCACTATAGTTAGTGTGAACCTTGCATGCCCAGTGGTGAGACCACACCTCCTTAGCTGGTCCCATAGATGAGGTGATGCTCGACCTATTCTAGTATAATAAATCTAAGATGAAAGTAACCCTAATATTAGGCTACGCCAGGAACACTGGATATCAAGCATGAGCTAGCTCAATAAACTGTATGCCTTATAGTTGTCCACACCTCCTTAGCTGGCCCCATAGAGTGGCTGATGTTTGATCTATTCTGGTATAAGAGATCTACTATGAATGTGACACTAATTATTAGACTACGGCCAGGAGAAATGTTGCAAATCTTTTTGAAGCTAATAAATAACAGGGTATACATCTACCAAATTTTACTTGTGCTACAAACAGGAGCCTCCACCCCTTCTGGTTTCAATAGAGTCTCAGCCAAACCCCTTAATTATTTCATTTTAACACTGATCGAAGCTCTAAGTTTTGGTCTGGCATGCTCAGCAATACAAATATATTACAAGATGCAAGAGTGAGCTGCATCATACAGGGGTCAAAGTCCAAACCTTGCATAGAAAGTGCACATCAACATCACAGAAACTGCAAAGGTTTTATGGATCAGCAGTTGGTCGTGTATGCAACACCTCATAAACAATACCTATCTATACCAGGTTTAGTTACTATACACCTAACAAAAACACTGTCACAGTACAAAGAGCATAAGCCAGCTATATAATATTCAAATGACCAAAATGTTGATGCCACAAATCTGCATCGCTTTATCCTTGTGAAGCCACTGAAGCATGCTCCATATTATCAGTGAGAGGTTGACTATCCAAGTGAGATCAGCTATTGTAGGTGTGAGACATGCTGGTATTACCTCTTATGAAATCTTTCTACTTGGTAATAATAATTAACTATATCCATGCTAGTGTGCCAATAATTTTTGAAGAACAATAAATTATTCGACCACAAACTGTCATGCTAGCTAGTAAATGCTTCTTTAGATGGTTCAAGCTTGCCTTCATCAAACTCTTCCTCTTCAGAAAGGTAAAAAGAAGCTTGGTTGTCTATAATTTGATAGAAAAAAACCACAGCTACAGTTGGATAGGCCACACCCCCACTGCATAAGATAAGGTGTGTTTAATTGTGACCTTTGGCACCTCTGAAAATAATTTTTCTAGCCGTGAGTTTGTGAACAAGTAAGCGTAGATTTAGTTCTGAGGTGTGAGACTCTCGCCCTAGTTGTGAGACTAAGAGCTCAGTAAAGTAGTAGGTATCAACTTCTGTATAAATCATAATTCATCAGAAGAACCAGCAACAGTAGGAAGAGACAATTATAAGTATATGGTATAAGATGCTGAATACAGTGAATATTTTTAGCTGTGCTTTATTTAGAATTAATATTGCACGTGCAGATAAATTCGTTTTGCTGTTTTTTGGATGGGGAGGTATTTTGTTGAAGGTATCTGGTTGGAGGTGTATCTGGTTGGGGAGGTGTCTGGTTGGGTATCTGGCTAGAGGTATCTGGTTGGTTGTTACTGAGCTATAGTTGTATTTGGATATGGGTAGTTTTAAGCTCATGAATGAATAACCTTGGCCTAGTGTGACTGGACAATAGGAACTGGTTTGAGTGTAAAAATCAACATCTGTCAACATTAATTTTTATATATGAGGTTTGCAGTAGGTAGCTAGTTCTTGAGTTTACCTTCCTTCACCTGAGCCTATTGATGTTGCTGTGTAATATGCAAAGTATCTCCCTTCTAAGCATGAATTGATCCTGTCCGCTATTGCTTTTACCTTGCTAAGGAATAACGATGTTGGATTTATAATAGATGAAGTTGTGGTATGAAAGCCAATGTGCAAGCATTAACTGATGTATTATGGTATGCTAGTGGTCAATTTCATAAGTTTGACAGTATAAAAAAGTGTACTAGTCTATTGTGCAAGTCCCCTATTATTATTCAAACAAAACCCTGAAGTTATACCCCCTTATTATGTTCATTGTAGGTGTTTAGTACCACAGGAATTTTTGGTAGCTGCAGAAATAAGATGCCAATAAAAGTTGGCGTGAAAAAAGCCACCTTGAAACTACTGTATAGACATTTTAACTGTATATTATTGTTTCATGTAATAATAGCTAGCTACGAATAGCAGAGTTTAAGGTCCTACATAGCTAGGTGGGAGCAGAGGTGGAGGAGCTTTAGCCTTCCACTACTACTACTGTTGCACTTAGCTAAGAATAATACAATTACTGGACAATTAGCATAGCTACTATGTGGTTGTTGTAATTGACTTTACTTACTGGGAAGTTTCTGGTGCATTTCCATAACTTCTATTCACTGTTGCCTTTAATTTCATGACATTTATAATAATTATAGCTTGAGTTGTTAGGATTTCATATGGTATTGATATCTCCCTACCTGTCGCCTGTTTCTAGCCCCTCACCCATTCCCCAAATTCACTGTTACTGACCTTCTTGCACCTATGGGAGACCAAGTTGGGAGGTTGAGTTATGTCTATAATTATGAATTTACTATTCTACATATATAGCAGGTCAGCACCTTGGCAGGATGGATCTGGTGACACTGGTTTACAGTTTTTGGGCAGTCTGAGGATAATTATTATAGCTATTATGTGATAGCTAGCTACAGCATATGTAATTAAGTAGCTACTTCCATTAGCGAAGAAAGGGGGAAATGCTACATTATTATAATAATTATTATTATATAAAAATATTATTTTCTCCTAACAATCTGTCTATCAAGTTTTCATACTTAAAAACTTTCATTTATAGTACCTCTATAGCTAATAAATATTCCAATATGCTTCCACTGAATTCAATAGCTATTAAAGATTTTATTTACCCAAGATATTGTGAATAGGAGTTAGCTCTGACAAAGCCAAGTTGACAACATGCTACATTAGCATCATTGATATCAAAAAAGTCATCACACACAGTCCCCCACTTTTCATTGAGGACGGAGGATCTTTAAACACCCAGCAGATAGATCAATTGTTCTTCCTGAATCAGATACTAACCTAACTGGATCAGGTACAGCTAATAATCATAATAATTATATCTATAATTCAACACACTGAGAGATAGAGTTCTATACTTCAACACAGAGAAAGATAGAGTTCTATACTTCAACACAGAGAAAGATAGAGTTCTATACTTCAACACAGAGAAAGATAGAGTTCTATACTTCAACACAGAGAAAGATAGAGTTCTATACTTCAACACAGAGAAAGATAGAGTTCTATACTTCAACACAGAGAAAGATAGAGTTCTATACTTCAACACAGAGAAAGATAGAGTTCTATACTTCAACACAGAGAAAGATAGAGTTCTATACTTCAACACAGAGAAAGATAGAGTTCTATACTTCAACACAGAGTTCTATACTTCAACACAGAGAAAGATAGAGTTCTATACTTCAACAGAGAGTTCAACAGTAAATTAAGTACAATAGCCCTCCAAGATAAGCAATACTACACCACTGATGGTTTGGCCGGACAGCTATCACAAACTAGTCACAATTATTTGTAGTTTCCTCCAGGATCTATAAAATTACGGTATAGAGCCAAGCAACCAACCCAGAGTAGAGGCTCTTAGTAAGAGGGGTAGTAAAACTTAATGATCATTGAATTGCACCATAGCTAGTAGTTAGTTACCTTTGTAAGCATGCACTATAACATAATTATTTTATCTACAAATTAGACTAATGCTATATTTTATACAGCAAGCAGCTCATATACAGTTTTTAACTGTTAAGACTCTTCTTAGCTTTTTCGACTTGGTGTACAGAATAAGGAATAATAAGGAATGATTTTTGGCTCTGTGATAAATAATAACATACTACAGGTACCATAATGGATGTAGTTCGCCCAACCTTCCTGTGGGAATAGTAGGGGCCATATTACCTCTGAATTGTAGAGTAATGTGTATAGATTCCACTGTGTATTACCTCTGAATTGAGGAGTAATGTGTCCTTTATAGAGAGGTTCCTACCATAACCTTCTAGAACAGTTTTCAAGATCCCCGAGTGTGTCCTTTCCTCTGAATTAAGTAGCTACAACCTACAGTTTCAAGATCCCTGTTCGATCACCAGAAAACCTAGAAGTAACTTTTATTGCCGGTAATTGCTAGGATTGTTGATAGGCAGCTGTAGGGATGGGGAAACCTTATCTACACAGCTCTTTGTCTTTAGATATTGTGGTTGTTTTTGTATGTCCCATTAATATAATGTGGGTATTTTCTGGACCTCTTGTTGAAAATTTCACCCTTTACTTTCAGGTAATTAGGTGCCGATTAACACCTTGGGACACAACTAGTTGGCAGAGGTGGTCTGCTTATACAGTGAAACCTGTATCCTTGGGACTAAAGGTTGATACTAAAGGTGATCTGCAGTGCCTGTGTGATAAATGTGGTTCTATGACTTTGCAAGCAAAAATGAATACATTTTGATCACTTTGGAGTGTAGAAGAGTGTGTGTCATAGAGCTGACCTTATTTATCTCCCGGTTGTTGAGAAATTTAGTGAAATCAATAATTGACATTGGAGGTGAGAAAGCAACAGAATTCTTATTAAAGTAGTAATCTAAATTGTCCACACCTCTATTAGTGGAACTCCTCTATTAGTGGAGCTCCTCTATTCCAACCCCCTGAAATGAAGACACCTCTGTATACAGTAGAATCCCTCTATCTATTCAAATCCCCTAAAAATGAGGACACCTAGTGGAACCCCTCTATTCTAACTCCCTGAAATTAGAACACCTCTGTATACAGTGGATCCCTCTATTCCAACACCATGAATCCAGTTATAATTCATTACTGCTTTAACTCTTGGTTTCCCAGCCCATAGGAATTCGGTCAAATCATTTTTTTCTCTATCAAGAATACATAGCAAGGAGATTAAACTTCACCAGTTGGTGAAGATCACCTCTAGAACAGGCTATATAGAAATACATTTCATTCTGTTATTTGGTACAGAGTAATTTTGGAACAGAGTAATTTTGGAGTAATTTTTGAGGACCAGCATACCTATCAGGTAACTAGCTAGCTATCATTTTTACAATATTATCTTTCAAATGGTTCACTTATGAACCTGATATCATATTTCTAGCTGTCCTTCATTCCATAATGAAAAAGTGTTGAACACTGAAATGCATTTTATGATGTTTGTACGTACATAGTGATAGCTAATAATTATTGTTTAAACAGTTATTCAAATTAAATGCAAGAAAATTTTTTTATAATTAAGCATTTATGGTATGATCATGAAAATTTCTTCCAGCTAGTAGTCTCACCTCCTACAAACTATCTGAAAAAAAAAAAAATCAAGAGTTTAGCATCAACTAGGAGGAAGTTATGAGTGTTTGAGTGAAAAGGTGGCAGGTATGCTAAAAGTTAATTGGGAAACCAAGAGTTAAAACACTAAGTTATAAAACAGAAGTGATAATTAACTAAGGGGAGGAAGGGGTTAAAAGCAAAAGTGGGGTGTACAATCCCCTAACTCCTTCCCCTAGATCTGCACTGGTAAATTTAAAATATATTTATAAACTGTAAGGGATAAATCATAACTACTTAACTTTCCTGATTTTCAAATACAGACTTCTGAATCACCTGAGGCTGTAGAATCGCTCAACCACATGTCATATTTTTGAACATGTAACCCAAATAATGTAGTACTTTCTAGTAGTATGTTCAGTTTTAGGCTCAGGTGTGGGATTAGTATTATCATATCCAACTTTCCATCATGACAGTTCACAGCTTTTGCATACTTCTTTGATCTGTCACTCACATTTAGTTAATGGAGATACCACCTGTTTCATCAGAGGAAATATGAGATTAAAGGAGAAAAACACACCTGTTTTGTCAGTAAAATCAAAGCTATATCCTCAGTAGAACCTGTTCTAAATTACTTTTAACATTATAATGAAAAGCCCTTAATGTGACCAGACTGCTTCTAAATATTTGAGAAAAACAGTTCTCTCTAATTATGGAACCTTGCAATATGAAATGTAATCACATGCACATTTGTCTCATGTGAGTGAAGATGACTAAGTGCCGATTAGTATGTTGAGAACCACTTGTTCAACTTTTTTGCCATATGTCATCAAACCTTTTGTGGTCTAGTTACAGAGTTGTATACTAGGTATGGAAATAAAATGAACAGTTATACTCTACTGTTACCTCTCTACCTGGACACCTTTGGATAAATTGAAGTGTCCTGAATGCACTAAGCTACTAAAAAGCCAAAATGGGCTATATCTCCAGTATGTAGTACATTACTACCTACATCATCTTGTAATGTTGTCTCTTAGGTTACATAAGATGAAAAAAGAACAAAACATGAAATGGAAGTTGGGGTAAGCTAATAGATAAGCATAATGCATGCACAGACAAGTAGCTAGCTAAAAGTAATGGCTACACTCTCACAAAGTGATAATATTATTAGTAGTATAGATAAGCTTCTTGGAGTTGTATAAACATGTTTTCTCCCTCCTCAAGTGGTGCTCCAATGGTCCTGGCCTGCTCATTGTATGTCTCACTGTCCTCAGGTGACCACTTCAATATTTTAGACTCTGGAAGACTGAGCATAGAACAGATTTCATAGAACCCTGGCCTTGAGTCTGGGTCAGTATTCCTGTCATAATGAATTAGTAACTAAAATCCATTGTGTTCACTTGAGCTGGAGGTTAATGAAATATGTACGTAGTACATTTTTCTTATTTAAAATAAACAAAACCAAAATTAATTGGGCTTGATGGGGGTGGGATACTTTTAGAGGTCAGCTGAGACATAATTATGCATTCTGTGTGGTTATGCTGTGTTCTTGTTTATGGGATGTAGCTACAGCTAATTTTAAAGAATAGCCATGTAATCAGGGTCTGCTCCATTTTGTAGTTTAAGTCAATCTCAAGTTATTTTGCTAGAGCTCAAACAAACTTTAACCACTATTACTCACAGAAACTCAGCATTCGTGTGTGAAGATCACCTAGAGGCAATCACTGGTAAAGCTAGCAAATAGCTATTTAATTTTCTTGGTCACAGTTAGCTAAAGTTATAATTATAATTGATGTGCTTGGCATTGTGTAAGAATAGTTTGTTTAAGACCAAGCCTATCTATGTATCCATAGTTCAAGACTAACAGGACTACTGTCTGTAAATGTTCATGTATAATAATATTATCTCCACAAATAATGTATTTATGGTTAATAATAGATGGAAATAATGTAGCTTCAATCAGACTTTTTGTTGTAATTTGCAGCTTGGTTACACATAATAATGAAATAGATTCCTTCTCTGGAATTATATTAATTTCCTTCATTGATTAAAAGAACTGAAAATATATTGTCATTAAAATCCTACTCACCAGCATTTTATCATCATGTCATAGATGACTCTAGGACATCCAGGTGGTGGAGCTAAACGGTATCCTTTAGCAACTTCCTCCATGACCTATGTGCATTTATGAAGGGAAGATGAAGTTTAGTACAAAGTCTCTTAGTGTAGAAAACAAATAACTATGGAAATTGTTAATCTTGTTTGTTAACACTCTTCATAGCCAATACATTATAAAGTGCCATCAGAGACTACCATAGAGGAAGCAGTTTCATATGTAAGCCTGACATTTTTAGCTATAAAATTAATAGCTAGGTTAATAAAATTGGGATATCAGAAAGGAGTTTCTTAGAGTCTAATGTTCCTTCCTTTTAAGAGGCTTCCCTATAATACTGAATTAGGTGACTGTAGACATCTTAATTGAAGATAATATATAGCTATTATAGCTACAGTATGTGGTAGACTGCATAATTACCAGTATTTTAATTTATTTTATTTTTTACATTGTCCCTTATTGTTAGTTGTGTTGGGTTGTGTTGTTTAGTGAATATAAAATTGTAAAAAAGGAGAACTGTACTATGAGCGTGCAGATAGCTGTGATCATTATTTTTGGAGCAAAGAAATATTATTGTTAAACACACACACACACACCTGATCATTGGCGAGGTTGTGGTATGGTATGATTCCCAAGGTCCATATCTCATAGAGGACACAGCCATAGCTCCAGACATCACTGGCAATGGAGAACTTGTAGTAATGGAGGGCTTCAGGTGCTGTCCACTTAACTGGAATCTTTCCTCCATGAGCCTTGTAGAATTGTTCCTTGTTGAGATCTCTTGACAGACCAAAGTCACCAATCTAGTAAATATTATTCTTTGGTAATGAAGTAAATGGTTTTTCTACTGTGTAGTCATATATACATACGTATTACGTACTTAATACTATGCTCAGGTTATGGGAGTCTTACCAACAACTAAGTAGCTTAAAATGTCCCTTTAGAGTTGTCTGCTATGCTGTTTCTTCCTCTTTAAGTGGAAGATGTAGCTATAGGAAATTATTCCTACCTGTATTCATAGTACCACAGGACTGCCATATGTAGTTTAGGATTTTGTCCAAACCTCAGGATTATCTCTTTTCCTGAATTTTACTAGGATGGATTTTATCAATCTCAGGATTTCGTTATCTTTTTTTTTTTTTATAGATAGCTACCGTATTTCCTCGATCAGAAGCCATGGCTACTAATTTTTTCACTTTGCAGGAAGCAGTGGCGACTATTCGAGGGCGGCGTCAATTAACACAATAGTTCATTGACAGTCAAACCTCATTGTCTGTTGTTGCATCAAAGTAATGATAATTGTTTTATCAAGTGAGCTAGCTATAGCTAACTAGTGTAGTTACTTCACTGTTAACAGTTTAACAAGCCTTTTGATGTACATAGCAGCTGGAGATAAAGCTAGCTAACAGACTACACATGCATGCAGGACTTTGAACCCTAGCTAGCTGTTATGGGCCCGGTCAATGTGCTTTATTTGGAATGCGGCAATTATTTGAGGGCAGTGGTAATAAAACTTAAGTCTGACAGCTAGGGGGCGACTATTCGAGGGCGGCTACTATTCGAGACCGGCGTCTGATCGAGGAAATACGGTATATAGCATCAGAATTATGTCAATGAGATTCTGATGCTGCAATCTAGCTGTAGCTACCGCAATGAACTATTTTTTGCATTGAGTTCTGATGTTTAGCTAGATTCCCAACTGACAGTGTTAGTGTAAGCAATCTTATCAAGTGTTTCTATAATTATTACCATATTTTGGATATTCAGACAATATTATATCTCATACATGTTTAGAAAATCAACTACAAAATAATTACAACCCTGTTTATACTATATTATCATTGAACTAAATGAATAAATTAATGTTGTGGAACATAAAAGTATTTTGATGACTTATGACAATTATTTTAACATGAAAATATTTTTTTACAGTCTTTTATGTTGTATGATAGATAATACAAAGCACCAGATAATTTATAAGTAACCTATAGCATAGCTATTTTGATGTTACAAAGTATGTTTATCTATGATACAATACATTCTATTATCATTTATTGTTAAGCTGTTGATGTTATGCTGATTATGTTATAGACTGCACTAGGTAGGATCCACATAGTTATCTCTGTATTTACTCAGAACAATATTAATAGAGTTCTAAAACTTGTGTTTACTATGAACATCTTAATATTTTTTAATGGAAACAAAAATCTTGTAGCATTATTTAATATTTACCTTGCAAATGTCATCTTTAGAAATAAGGATGTTTCGTGCAGCTAAGTCACGGTGAACATAACCCTTAAGACTCAGGTAGCTCATACCACTGGCTACTTGTCGTGAGTAGCAGAGCAACTGAGGAGGTAGCTCTGAGTGGTTCTTATTGCTGTTCAATGTGTAAGAATAAAGTGTTAGTGGCTATTGCTCTGTCATTTTAGTGTCAGTCTAAATCTGACATGCATACGTACCTAGATTTCAATCTGGGTAATTGACTTGCTAGATCTCCTTTTATCATCAACTCCATGATAATTTTATGCTATTGAACAATAATGACATTGCACAATTAGATGGTATAAAATACTCTAGAGTACAGTAAAAAGTCTAGTTAAATTTCTGGTGTCTATATTTCAAAGATGATAGAGACAACTATAATAGCTATAGAGTTATGGGATGTCATGCCAAACTTACTGAGCATACCTCACTTTCTGTGACTAAGATTCCCATTATCTTGACAATGTTGGGGTGTTTAAACTGTCCCATGATGGCTGCCTCTTGTAAGAACTTGACCTTCTCCTCTTCACTTGCTTCACTCTCCATTGACTTCACTGCCACTTCTTCTTCCACTGACTCATCACACTCAGAGTGATGCCACACCCCTCTGTGAACTGTACCAAAGGCTCCACTACCAAGAAACACATTTATTCTGTGCACAAAGACAAAAATAATCTCACAGTGTGCTGGGCCACACTGCATCCCTCTGTAAACTTATCAATTACCTAGAAATGTTATGTTGGCAGCTAGCTGTGGTCACCTCTGTCTATGATCAAATTTTTCCAAGGATAACTATATAGCTATAGTAGCTATAATAGGTATAGTACTTCCATCGGTAATTGTTAACGTAATGTATTTCCCTATAGATATCTTACTCTAAATATGTGCAATGCTCTGTATCCTTAACTGACTGAACTGAGATATCAGCTCTCTTTCCTCATTTGAAGGGATCCAATAAGGGCTCTCATCATCATAATGTTCTATTCCATCTTGAATGGAGAGATTATCATTTTCTGATGAAATATAGTTGTATGTGTGATCTTGTGCTGATTGAGGTATGTTCTGTTGCATGTTAATATCAGAATCTCGTACTCCATATACCACATTAGCTTCCACTGTGATATCATCAGATCTGAGGTCTATTCCATGTACACTGTTTTGCATAATTTGAGTTCCAACTTCACCTGTTATTGTTTTAAGTATAGAATACTCTCTCATTTATCAGAATACCCTTTGACCAGCAAGTTTTGAAAGTAATAGCATTTTCAGTGCAATTAAGGCCTGGCTCAGAAATGAGCACAGCAGTGCTATACGTATGTTGTGCTATGAATAATAATATTATTAATGAAGTATACAGTGGAACCTCTCTATAAAAGCCACCATAGGGGAACAAAGTTTTGGCCTTAATAGAGGGGTATCCTTATCTCAGGGGTTTTATTGGTAAAGCCTTGCAATTGATATTTTGTGAGATTGAAATAAAAGTTGAAAGAACTCTTAAATAGTGCAAATTCTTCCTCTTCCTCATTAGGACCTTCTGCAGGGGCAAGGGAGTCAGAGTCTGCATTAAGTTCAGCAAAAAAATTAGCCATTGTCATACTCCTTACAAACAGGCACATCATCCTCTCCATTGAAATGCTCTTTCTCTTGGCAACTGAATTTGGTGTGAGTTGTGGAGCAGGATATGGATTAGAAGTCCCATGCAATGTCCTTTTTTTTTGGATCTGACAAAACCATAGTGGACAGGCAATAATAAAAAATTTATTAAGTGGGTGGAGCAGGCCATAGTACAAAGGTTAATTTGAAATGATGACACTCATTGGGGCAGGGAGAAGTGGCTGCAATACAGAGTAAATGGGTGACCTCAAAACAGGGTGCTGCACTGGATGGTGATGTGGTTGGTATATACCCAAGGCCAAAGTGTCCATAATAGGCAAGGTGGCCAATAATCAGAGCTGGCCATTATGAAGGGTTCTGTAAAAGATGCAATGACAGTGGGGTACAAACCAAAGGGTCATGTTTTGTAGTACACATGTAGCTGTGTAAGCTAGGTCCATATAGGAACAAAGAAAGATGTTCTGCTAAAGCCATCACTGCACAAAGCAATTGAAAATGCACAGAAAACGACTGAGGAATGTTTCTGTCAAGTAAGATTCAAGCTCATAGCAGGACACAGGACTTCCCCGTATTCATTGCATGTAAGTCATCCTTATGCAATGTTGCGTCATTAATTATGGCTGATTAAGACCCTCGAAGAGTTTCAAAAGATATGCAACTGCTGTCAATTTCTGTCCAGGGTTTTTGCTGCAAAGCTAAGTTCCTGTCTAAGGCAAGTAATGGTAGCAAGTATGTTGGGTATAGGTTTGGTAGTAATTCTATTGGAGGACTAATGTGATTTGGCCAAGAGTCAAGATATTCTATTTCCATCTGGTGGAACTGAAGTTCATAGTCTACAGATACTACTCTCCAAAGAACAGCTTTATCAGGTAGCTGCTTTAAATCTGGGTTTATATACAAATAAAATTGTGATTCAAAATGGCAGTAAAAGGGTGCATGTATATATTATCTTCATCTTCTTAGATGATGTAGTAACTGTGTACTGGAGACACATTGTCTAACTAACAATAATGTGTTAAGTAAGATTCTTGTATTTGATCATGTTTATGTGTTAATTTTTGTGTGTCTAGCACAACTGTTTTAAGTGGTGTGCAGGTGTTCACCTAACAGTTTTATTTTGTGATTCAGATTGATTTGCTCAAGAGTTATAAGTTAGTTACTACTACTCAGTTAACTCTCTGGTTTGAATAGCCTCTTATCTGGCGTGCATAAACTAGTGTACTGTTAGACACAACATTTTGGCGACGAGGACTAAAATGGCAACACACGGAAAGATTGGATTGTATGATTCAGCTGCTGAGGACTGGACAGCATACACTGAGCGTTTGGAACAGTACTTCCTTGCAAATGATGTTACTACAGCAGAGAAGAAGCGAGCTATTCTTTTAAGTGAGAGCGGTCCATCTATTTACAGTCTCATCCGTAGTTTGGTTGCTCCAGAAAAACCCACTGACAAGTCTTTTCAACAGCTTGTCAAATTGGTGAAGGATCACCTTACACCACCACCATCAGCAATAATGCAGCGTTTCAAGTTCAACTCTCGATCGCAAAAACCTGGGGAGACAGTTGCCCAGTATGTGACAGAGCTACGTCGGTTGTCCGAATTCTGTGGTTTCGAAGGCTTACTAGATGACATGCTTCGTGATCGTTTAGTCTGTGGCATCAGGGATGCAAAAGTGCAGCGTCGGTTACTTGCCGAACCAGATTTGAAATTCAAGAAAGCTTTGGAGTTGGCCTAGGCTGCAGAAGCAGCGGAGCGAGACACAGAAGAACTGCAAGGAAACCAGGCTAGCAACATGCATGTTTTGGCAAACAATAAAGGGAAGACATATACCAAGGAAATAAACAATAATGGGAAGCCTTGCAATAGCTGTGGGGAAAGTCACTCTCCAGATAATTGTCATTTTAGGAACGCTATATGCCATTACTGCCATAAAAGAGGTCACATTGCCCGAGTGTGTAGGAAGAAGGCCAGGCAGCAGCAGAGTTTAACAACAACAGGTAGTAACAGACAGCCTCAGCATACCCATCAAGTGAGGGAAGAACCAGAAACTAATGCCAATACATATACACTATTTACAGTATCAGACAGACTGAGGAAAGCCGATCCAATCTTGGTAACACTACTAGTCAACATGACAGAGTTGGAAATGGAGGTGGACACAGGTGCTGCCTTATCTGTAATCAGTGAAATGACTTACCATAATCTCTGGCCAGCATCTCAAGCACCGCCAATTCGAAGATCAACAAAGCAGCTCCGAACCTATACTGGGGAAAGTCTGAAAATAAAAGGAGAAATTACAGTCGAAGTGGAGTATCGAAACCAGCATGAGAAGCTTGAACTGACTGTTGTTGCTGGCCCAGGGCCAACCTTACTAGGAAGAGACTGGCTGAGAAAAATTCGGTTAGACTGGTCACAATTAAATAACATTCATTCAATTTACTCCAGTACTCTGCAGACAATACTAGACAAGCACAAAGAGTTATTTCAGGATGAACTGGGTCTAGTGAAGGAAGTTAAAGCAAAGATTTATGTGGATCCTACTGCTCAACCACGCTATTATAAACCTCGCCCAGTTCCTTATGCTCTGCGTGCAAAGGTAGAGCAAGAGTTAGAGAGGTTGGAACGGTTGGGAATAATCAAACCAGTTCAGTTCTCTGATTGGGCTGCTCCCATTGTACCCATAGTTAAAGGTGATGGCTCCATTCGGATATGTGGTGACTATAAAGTAACTGTTAACCGTGCTGCCAAGGTGGAAACATATCCACTACCAAAAATTGATGATTTGTTGGCCTCATTGGGCAGGGGAAAGCTATATACTAAACTAGACCTTGCACATGCATATATGCAGATTGAACTAGATGAAGCATCAAAGTGTTATTTGACTATTAACACTCACAAGGGTCTGTATGTATATAACAGGCTACCATTTGGAGTATCCTCAGCACCCTCTATT
Source organism: Diacarnus erythraeanus (assembly GCA_964016965.1). Classification (NCBI taxonomy): domain Eukaryota; kingdom Metazoa; phylum Porifera; class Demospongiae; order Poecilosclerida; family Podospongiidae; genus Diacarnus; species Diacarnus erythraeanus. The sequence goes on along the minus strand of OZ024671.1, from coordinate 5,968,775 downwards.
TTCCAACGAACTATGGAAGGAATACTCAGGGGTATGGCCAATGTCTGCATCTATCTGGATGATATTTTGATAGCTGGGAAGTCCGAGGAGGAGCACCTCAATCTCTTAGGTGAAGTTCTAACACGCTTGGAGGCAGCGGGTGTGAAACTGAAGAAACAGAAGTGTGCTTTTATGCAACATTCCGTCGAGTATTTAGGGCACAACATCTCAGCTGAAGGAATCCGGCCCACACAGGAAAAGATTCGTGCTATTGTGAATGCTCCTACACCCCAAAATGTTTCTCAACTACGTTCATTTTTGGGATTAGTAAATTATTATGGAAAATTCCTATCAAACTTGTCTAGCACCCTTGCTCCACTATATGGCTTGTTGCAGAAATACACTCCCTGGAGGTGGAAGGCAGAACAAGAAAAGGCTTTCATGAAGGCCAAGTCACAGTTGACTTCCTCCTGTATACTCGTTCATTTTGACCCAAACCGTGAATTGGTGCTAGCTTGTGATGCCTCACCATATGGGGTGGGTGCTGTGCTTTCACACCGAATGGATGACAGTACCGAAAGACCGATAGCTTTTGCATCTCGTTCCCTAGCTCCAGCGGAGAAGAAATATGCCCAACTTGACAAGGAAGCACTGGCTATCATCTTTGGAGTGAAAAAGTTTCATCATTTTCTATCGGGACATACCTTCACCATATTTTCAGACCACAAGCCTCTTCAACACTTGTTCGATGAGCATAAGACAACACCCACAATGGCGTCCTCCAGGATTCAAAGGTGGGCACTCATGCTGGGAGGATACGACTACAAGATAGCATACAGACCAGGAGGTGAAAATGCCAATGCAGATGGGTTGAGTCGGTTGCCCTTGCCAGAAATGCCTGTCAATGTTCCAGAACCAGGAGACACAATTCTCCTGATGGATTCTCTCCAAGGAACACCTGTCACAGCTCAGATGATCAAACGGTGGACAAGAAGTGATCCTATATTGTCTACAGTGAAAAGGAACATATTGCAGGGGTGGCATCGATTAAATGATAATCAGTTAAAACCCTATTTCAGATTCAAGGATGAATTCAGTATTTCAGATGATTGTATTCTTCGGGGATCTCGTGTTGTAATTCCAAAACAAGGCCGAACACAAGTGATGTCGGAGTTGCATTTTGGTCACCCTGGAATCTCTAGGATGAAGAGCCTCGGAAGGAGCATTGTCTGGTGGCCAGGAATAGACAGTGATTTGGAAGCTTATGTAAAAAAATGTCATGAATGCCAGATGAATCAAAATTCTCCAGCACCAGCTCCTCTTCACCCATGGGAATGGCCATCACGACCATGGGCCAGGCTACATATTGATCACGCTGGACCATTTCAAGGAAAACTATTTTTGGTGGTGGTAGATGCTTTTTCCAAATGGATGGATGTTTCAATTGTTCCCTCTACTTCATCAAGTGCTACCATAACTGTACTGCGTTCACTATTTGCAACTCATGGGTTACCGGAGATCATTGTGTCAGACAATGGTCCTGCATTTAAAAGTGAAGAATTTCATTTGTTTATCAAGAACAATGGCATTAACCATGTGACTTCGTCCCCCTATCACCCTGCATCAAATGGTTTAGCAGAGAGGTGTGTGCAAACTTTTAAAGCCGGATTAAGGAAAACTTGTGGTCCTGATCTACAAACAAAATTGGCAAGGTTCTTATTTCAATATAGAATAACTCCTCATTCCAATACTGGAATTTGCCCTGCTGAGTTGCTCATGGGTAGACGACCTAGATCCCACCTGGACTTATTATATCCTTCTGTGGAGACCAGAGTTCACACAAACCAGACTCGCCAGAAAATTCAACATGACAACCATGCCAAGGACAGATCATGGAAGATGAATGACTTAGTTTATGTGAGGAACTACTCCAGTGGGGAGAAGTGGTTACCTGGAATTATAACAGCCATTACTGGGCCAGTATCATACAAAGTCATGTTTACAGATGGCCATGTTGTATGTCGACATGCTGACCAAATTAGGACACGAGTGAGTGATAATAAAGATAAGTTGGAAACCAAGGAAGGAGAGGTTAGTGATGATTGGTTAATGATTCCTGCAATGCCAGAAGAGGAAAATTCTGAAATAGACATTCCAAGCACTCAACCTAATGAACTACGTCGTTCTACTCGAAATTGTGCCCCTCCTGATCGGTATGACCCAAGTTTTTACTAAAAGTGGAGGAATGTAGTAACTGTGTACTGGAGACACATTGTCTAACTAACAATAATGTGTTAAGATTCTTGTATTTGATCATGTTTATGTGTTAATTTTTGTGTGTCTAGCACAACTGTTTTAAGTGGTGTGCAGGTGTTCACCTAACAGTTTTATTTTGTGATTCAGATTGATTTGCTCAAGAGTTATAAGTTAGTTACTACTACTCAGTTAACTCTCTGGTTTGAATAGCCTCTTATCTGGCGTGCATAAACTAGTGTACTGTTAGACACAACAGATGACTGTCCTTTTATACGATGATAAACTTGCATTTTTTACAAGATGCCATGCCTTAATTGCACTGAGTCTGTGGTGGGTGGAAGAAATGAAAAATTATTAACCAGGAACTGGTGAGCCATCAGAAAGGAATCAATAAAACACTAGGGAATTCAATGGAGATCTAACAAAACTGGGGAACCATTGGAGTTGGAACTATAGGCAACAAATGGTATTTGTAGCAGGTTCCATTATGAGAACAAGCCCACAAATCTATGAATGCTAACAATAACAGGAACCAGAAAATTAGTTGGTGTATATTAATGAGTTTCTACACTTGTACTAAATGTCACCACTACCACACCTCACAACCTATATACATACATTCCACACATCTGTTGTAATGCTAATAAAAGCTAGAAATAACCTTCATCTCTGGTAAAGAGTGTAGAACCATCTGTTAAGAATGCCTATAAAATACAAAGGTTTAAAGTGACATACAGTATACAGGGCATGGTTTGCTTTCCCAATAAAATATGGTAATTCAATTGATGGAAATTATTGGTATTTTTAAGTGATTGGACACATGTCCAACTACATCTGAATGGTTGGTCAGTTTAGAAATATGATCCCCACAATTTAATATTATTTATAATGATAGCAATTGTAGTTCTTTGCATATTCTGGTGAAAGCCATCTTTGCTGTAGCTATGAAATAATCTATGTCAAACTTCACCTTTTTTCTTTCTTCTTCCCCAATGATATTGAAAGCTTTAGCTAGAGGAGCACTAGAAAGATAAGAAGTACCTACTTGCTCCTTTTTCTCAAAAAGCATAGCCTCTATCACACTGTGCATTATCTTTTATGCTGCTTAATCTGACAGAATCAGCACCAGCAATCCATTTTTCATGAAAATCATAGATTAAAAACGCGGAAGTGCTCTTAAATTTTGGCAGACTTCACCACTCTTTTACTGACTTCAATTACTGTTTCACAGTCAATGTTTGGAAACTTTTATCCAACTCAGAGCACCACTTGTATAAGTATCATGGCCTACCTTTCTTTTCTTTGACTGACTTTTCTCATTACTCTCAACCTTAAACAGCCCACCATAGCTTTTATAAATAGCTCCCATAATAATGACCACAACAATGTGCATGAATATAATAATAGTAACTGAACAATCACCTTGTGGTCACTAGTCATTTATTCATTTTATTATTAGTCAAATTCACAAGCTTTGAAGTTAGGCAGTTCCTAATGTAAGCATACATGTTAACTCTTACAGTCACTACTAAAAGTGCAGAGTGTATGCTGCAAAAAGCACTCGTATCATATTCTCAGAAAAGTGGTTGATCATGTTGACGAACCACTTGGTCATTTTATTGGTGATATAGCTGTACATTGTCCAATGACCGGCTGTTATTTTTAACTAAGGGTAAGGTGAACATAATGAGAACAATAAGCTGAATAATTTAAAATCTATAGCTATGCAGTAGCTAGGTTTATTCACATAATATGAGAATATGTATTCATAGCGAATAGCTAGGCTAGCTAGATGTGAGCTATTAAAACCTCTTATTTAATGATAAATTCAGACATTATTATATCCACTCTCATTATAAATAATTCATCATGGCTTGAATTAATACAATCAATTATCAGCACACTCCTTAGGAATCATGGATGGATTGAGAATTTAGCTGAGTAAAAATTGGGCAAGCTTTCTCTAAAGAGTTAAAGTCCTATGATAAGAAACCAGTACTTTCCCTTGACTTTAATGCCATTATCAGAGTGAAGAGCTTATGAGATTTACTGAGTGCTAATTCTCCAGTCAAATCAGCTAGTGCACTGTAAAGACAAATGAAAACCTCTACCACTTGATAATAACAACATAGAATGGAGCTCTACATAATTAGTTAGGCCTATTGTGGTTCCTAAAGAGTGTTGACTGCTCTACTCTCCAATGCTGATATTGGCCCTGAATGAGAATGAGTTGCTACAACTCTAGCTAATAATGTTAGCTATACTATAATAATAGCTATGTAACTAAAAACTTGCAGTTTTGTTTCTCTTTGATCTTCTCAAATAGAAAATTAAACTGGCTATGCCCATCAGGATGAAGATGACAAACACAGCTGTGATTAACACACTTATGCTTATGATTAAGGACTTGCTTGAATCTGCAACTAGAAGCAATAAAAAATCACAAGACTCTATGAGAGAAATAATACCTAATCAATAAACACCCCTACACACCAGAGAATCCCAATAATACAAATTAGTATTAATTATCCCTTACTATAGTCTCTCATATCAATCCGATATGCTAACTGACTTGATATATAACTTACACAAGTACTAGAGTGGGGAATACACATAACTATGGTCACTCTGTCTTTAATGCAGAGGCTAACTTACCTATTGCTCTATTGATGATCATACTTACCTTCATTTTCCATGGGACTAAGCATAACTTGTACATTGAGATGTACCGACACATTAAGTATATCTTCTATATTGATATGACCAAGCTCTTCTAATGTCAGTTTACGAGAATTGTTAAGAAACAGTGCTGATAAAGATTCAACTGGACCATTTATGATATCAATCTGAGATGGACAGAGTACATCAAAATAGTTATCACCTTTTATAAAGTTATTGATTAACTGATCCGGCATGTCTGTGACATTAATACAATTTTCAAGAATGAAGACTCCAATTTTATCTCCTACTTCAACTTTCCATTCCAAGCCATTTTCTCCTGCATCTAGGCAGCCTACTTCAGGTGTGTGATGTACTAAGGCAGGTCTATATACCATGTAGTACTCATCACAATTGTCAGGATCATTTCTGTACAACATCACATAGATAAAAGAACGTAATCTTTCCATGTAGGCATCCAGATACTCCTGCTTAGTATACCCAAATACACATATTTCTTTGACAAGTCCTTGAAAAGGTGCATTCTCTGGTAGTAAATAGAGACCTCCAGTGCTTACGTATAAATCTGTCACAGGTTCAAGTGCACCCAGTTTTGCAGTGTACATATAGAGTAATGTATCATCAACATCACCAAGGGTCAATTGGTCAGTGTTACCTGGATAGTACAAGAGTTAATCCAGATAGGGCTAAGAGGGAATTAATCTACTTTGCCAGGTTTAAAGTCATGAATTATGATCAATGGATAGTTGCACTATTTTTGTCATTTAGAGAGCAAGCAAACATGACCACACCCACTCGTAAGTCATCTTGGTTAATCTTAGGGAGGATGGGGCCCTGACTACCCATTTCTTTTTCTCCACATTCCCCAATAAATACATCATCACTACACTCAGCTGTGCTTTATACATAATATCTTCAGAAGTATTATAAGTTGGTGTAAAATCATTCTTGAAAAATATGTAGGGATGGATGAGGTCACAAGTGCAAGAAAGTACACAAACAAGAGAATGAAACCAAAACTAAGTGAAAGGAAATAACACACATCTTCCCTTCCATTATATAATCTGAACCTTGATGATAGTTAATATGTATAAACAGTAATGAAGTGCTTATATTCCAAAACAAACACAGGAACTGGAATTACAGCTCTACAGATTTGCACACCTGTGTGTATCACCTGGCTTTGCACATTATGCATTTTGAAAAGTCTATTATACTTCTGCTCCAATGCATTTCAAATCTCCCCAGATTTTGACCTATACTATATGTAGCTACTTATCAATTATCCCGGACACACCCGGAATATCCCACAAAAACCACTGCTTTTATCTTGGTGAAACTGTGTAATTCCCAGCCTCTCAGATCTTTAAGTAGCTCAAATAGGTCATTAGTAGTTCAATTTAGGGTGTGACAATGATACTGCCATCTCTCTATGATGCACATTTTTTTTATTATTTCATACCAGTGTTCCCTCAACTAGCAATGGAAGTCGATCCTCCTGCAAGAAAGAAAGCAATGTACTTCATGAAGATAACAAGTACCACAGTGAACCGTTCACGCCATCTTTGCTTCACCAGCAAGAAGTGCAACTTATGTTGCCTTCATGATACTACTGGTGATGATGCCATGGATACTACTGACATAACTCATTTCTCTTTGTACATCTTCAATAAATCTGGCTATGTATTTTATTGTGATCAAGCAAAACTGCTTCAAGTAAAAATCAAGCAAATCAAAGCAACTCATGGGTTACCACAAACTATTGTGAGTGATAATGCACCTTCAATCACTAGTGCTGAATGTATGAGAAAATGGAATACACCATATTACAGCATCCCTCATCCAACGAGCTGGCAGAATGAGCCATTCAAACATTTAAGCACTTTAACAAATTTCAGAAGGAACTGTAAACACAAAATTAGCTCAATTTTTATTCCAACACCCCATTCAGTTTCACTAGCTCAACTCCTGATGAATCACAAACTGAGGTTGTACCTTAATATATCATACATCATCAGCAAAAACAAATGATGTACATGCCAAAAAGCTTGACAATTTCAAGTGGGGAATGGAGATAATTTTTGCACAATCAAAAGGAAATGTGGATTACAACTGAAATATGTGAGTCGACAGGACCATTGTCATTCAAAGTTAAACTAAAGAATGGACAGATCATATGAAGACATATTGATCACATCCGTAAACATTGTGGTAAGGAAGGACATAGCTACCCCAATATCATCTGCTGATTTGTTAATGAAAGATATGGAACAGCCTTCTGATGAGGCTAGGGAGGAAAGCAATTCTACTCCTGAAGTTAATACCACCGTATTCTAAAATGTATATCCTCAGTGGAGCACATTGTACAACCAGTACAACTAAGCTCTTCTTAACCCTAAAGTTCTAACCAAGTTACAGTGATATAGACAACTTTTTAGGACTGGGGGGAGGCTAATAAGGTAAAGACAAATGAGCCACTGTGCGTGCTCTCTCCCACATAAAGTGTGGAAGCAAGTGTAACAGAGTAATTATACACTAAGCAATTATAATTTTAATATGTAGGCTAGGCTCTATTTCATTTGATTCTATATTAATATCACTTTCAAGTTAGAATACACTCATTGAAATACTGGGTGCTTCTATGTGTAAATTTCCTTACAGTATTCTTATTGTATATTATGGTATATTATAGTAATCTTATTATTTATACTATTGAATATTACAGGTATATTACAGATGTAATAGTAATGATGTAATGTCCAGAATTTCCACATAGAAGCACCCAAAATACTTTAATATTTTAGCTCACCAGTTCAGGCTGACTGCTGGCTGCTAACTAAGGCTGATAGTTGGCCTTAAGTGATTCACCTGGCTTTGAAGCAATGCTCACTTTCTTAGAGACTCAGACATGGTACTACTAGTAACTAGGCTAAGGAGTCAAGCAAGTTCTCTGAACAGCTATTATAATGCTACCATGCTTACCTGTTAACCACTACAGTGCACATGCAGTTTACTTTTATTAAAAACAAAACAAAACAGAGTCTCAGGTATAATTATTTCAAAAATCTTGGGGAGGGTGGAGAGGGGCTTAAGCATTTCATTGGCTACATCCTTGGAATTAGAAAACCACCAGTCTATCCAAATGGCTAAGTGTGTTATAGACTTAACAGTTTGTGTTGTGTGTGTGATATTACATTTTGTTATGTAATGTTTCTCATTGTTGATCAATTTTATCATAGTTGAGTTATTGTCAGTTGTACTGAACTCATAATAAATCTTTGACTAATACTTTAGTTTACTTTCACTTATGTTTCACCATTCACTTGATGTATGGCAAATTTACTACCTTTTTTGGACTCTACTAGGCATTTGATAACTATAGTATTAGAACCCCTCAGTAACTAAGAAAAATTGATATTTTACTGAATGGACATAGTTTTGGTAGTGTAGCAAGTGATATCAAGGGGGCTGATATCAAGGCAGGGTTTCATCTACTGGGAGAAATTTTCTCCCCAAGATAAATGATATTTCAGCTGATTCATCACCATTAATTTTTGTGGTTTATGTATCACATGATCAAAGACATGTTCAGTTTGTTGATTAATACCAAAGATATCATGTTTAACTGGTAACAGACCTCAGATTGTCATTAACTACATTAGCAGTATAGCTCTTTACAAAGGTCTCTAATTCAGGTGACTGTTATGATTATAATTGTATTCAGATTAATTATTTGTGGAGCTATAGGTCTACAGCATTAGCTTGTAGGCTATTACAATGTAAGGCTAAAGGTTTTATGCACCCTATAGCTAATGTGGTTATTAGCTCACAACTTTAGGTTACTACTTTTGAACCTGTTTTGAACCAATTGCTATATGCTGTTGTAAGCTAGCTAGCTAATCAGCATAGCTAACACAATGGCACCTAAAAGAGGATCAATTCCATTACACTGCCCACACTAAATTTATTATAACTTAGCTGGCTATTACCTTGTGTCACACCTTCTTCACAAAGTGTAGCTCTGTTCGGAACAATACTACAATATAAACTTAACACTATCCAAAACTCCAGTCGCATCTTCTTTATCAAGCCGGTGTCATAACGTATTACGTACTATTTATAGAAGTATAACGGACAGATAGCTAATGCCTACAAGATTTACACGTCCGGAGGACGTAGATATCTTGCGACTAGGATAATAATGTCCTAGCTTTAGGGCTTGCCGGATTCTGCCAGCAGAATTTTGGGCATAATAGGTAGTTAAAAGCAATGAGCATTATGCTAGCATAATAGGTTTGGGCAAAATAGGTGAAATTATTTATGACAATAGGAGGTTGCTAAGACACAATAATCATTTTATTCATACCTACCAACCCATAAATTTTTGATTTGCTTGATTACTTGATCACAAAAAAAATACATAGCCAGAGCTATTGAAGATAGACAAAAAGAGAATAGACAAAAAGAGAATAGAAAAAAAAAAAAAAAAAAAAAAAGAAGTAGGTGCTAATCGTTAATAATAATAATAATTGTATTATACCCTAATACAACGCATGGCAATTAATACAACCCGCTTGCGGTTAATTAGATAAATTCCAGGAACTGAATTTCTTGCGTGCATGGGGTAGATTGGATAATACGTAGTACACAGGAGTCATTTCCTGGAAAAAAACACCTTGTTCCTGGAAAGATTCCTGGGATGGGCCTTGGGCCACATACTACTAACTAGTGCACACAAACAAGTGTTATTAGTTCCTGGAATAATTATGTTACATTAGATTCATGCCCAAAAATAACAGCTGACTTGGGGTCAATTTGGTAGGTAACATGGCCACACCCTAAATTCATAATAATAATAATTTACAATGATATTATTATTTGAGCTATTGAGCTTTGGAGATGAAAAAGAGAAGAAAGTAAGGCCGAAAATGCACAGTTGTACCGAGATACCTGGAAAGCAGTGGTTTTTGTGGGATATTCCTGGTGTGGCTGGGATAGTTCATAGTTGGTAGGTATACACAAGTGACATGACATATACATACCTACCGGCCACACCCCAGGAATATCCTGCAAAAACCACTGCTTTCCCAGTGTCACAGTTACATTATGCTCAATGCTATGCTCTTCTGCCCCAATTTTCTACCTATTATGCCCTCAAAGGTTACCCATTATGCTACAATTATGCTCTGAGAAAAATATTATTATAGTGTATAAAGTAATTCTTAGAGAGTGTTATATTACAGGCAGAGTGATAGCTGGTGATTAGATTACTATTTAGCTGTGAAAATACTCTTTCAGCTGCCCCAGATGAAAGAATGCCTAGTGGCAGATGTATGGGTTAAATGCTCTTCATCCATAAGCACTGTACTCTTGACTAAAGATTACCTATTATGCCAGTATTATGCTCAATGCTTTTGCATCAAAATTATGCCAGCATAATGTGCCCACCTCTAGTCACAGGGTATGTCCCCCAGGGTGGGAGTCCCCCCCCCCCAGGATATTTTCTCCAGCCTATGTTTTGGCAAGAGCGGCAGAGGTTGATGGTGGTAGCTAAAATAGTAAATTTTAGGCTAGATCCAAAGACAGAAACTCCTAGTGCAGAAACTCCTGGGAAGAGATTATATACGACAAGTGTAGAAAATTCTAGGGGTGAGGCTATAGCTACCCTAGGACAGAAAAGCTCCTGGTACAGAAACAAATGACAGTGTAGAAAATTCTAGGTGGGAGGCTGTACCCTAGGACAAAGCTCCTGGTGCAGAAACTCCTAGGAAGAGATTATATATAATTATACTCTATAGATGACAGTGTAGAAAATTCTATGGGGGGGAGACTATTATCCTAGGCATAGGCCTCAACAGTCCCTAAATTGCCGGTTTGGTTTTATGGTCCCTGAAACCATTTCCAAAAAGTTGAGGCCTATGCCTAGAACAGAAGCTCCTGGTGCAGAGACTCCTGAGTAAGAAACTGTTGTACGTATATACCATTATTATATCTACCCTTAATTAAAATTCTAGTTGATGATCAGAGTCTCTCCTAGGGTATATACGTATAGCCTTCCCCCTAGAATTTTCTACACTGTCGTCTATAATCTCTTCCCAGGAGTTTCTGCACTAGGAGCTTCTGTCCTAGGGTATAGCCTCCCCCTAGAATTTTCTACACTGTCATCTATAGAGTATATAATCTCTTACCAGGAGATTCTGCAACTAGTAGCTTCTGTCCTGGGATATAGCCTCGCCCAATAGAAATTTCTATACTGTCACCTATAGAGTATATAATCTCTTCCCACCGCACCAGGAGCTTCTGCCCTAAAATATAGCTAGCCTCCCCTCCATAGAATTTTCTACACTGTAGCTACTTATGATGGTTTTGAGTAATGTTGCTTTAGTCTAAATCAGTCACAAAACTAATAATACTAAAACTATAGTGTCTCAAATTAGTCAAAAACTAACTATACTAAAGCTTAAAGTCATTACTTTTGACCAAAAGGTAATTAATTAAGTAAAAATAATAGGAATTTGTGCAGTTTTCTCATGAATACTATTGTTTCTGAAGAAAAAACTGCTGTCACTACTAAGACTAAAATATTTATCTTGAATTTTGGTTTACTATAAATATTATATTGATCATGAGGACTAAAACTAATACTGTCTTCCCATAAATAAAGACAAATTTTGTAGTGAATTGAAAGTAATGATGTCTACTCCTAAACCAATAGATGTTGTTTAGCTAGCCTTGGTGGTGACGTTTGGTAGAATCTCCAGCTGAGGATCCTTCAAATTAAGGACAACCTCTCTACAAAGGATAACTATACCACCTTCTTTGTCATTATCTGTCCAAGATAAGACAGCCTTCACATAATTGTTCTCACTTTAAAAAATCCATAATTAATAGCATGTATGTTGCAGTATTCACACCCCCAAATTTTGCCCATTATTCAAAAAATTATGGTCAATTGCTAATAACAGTTAGCTACAGCAGCTGGTGCACAACTCTATACTTGAATCATGTGATCTTTACTTATTAAGTCTAGTCTACAAAATATAGTCCTGTACAGTAGCTATGCATAGCTAAGTAACATTAATAGCTAATAATTTAGCTGCATTACAAGTTGGTTACTCTATGCCTAAGCTGGCTCTGCCCATTATGTTTCATATGTTCAGTGCTCCTATTAAGTATTCCAAAACAGTTAATTCTACATGGTATTTGAAACTCTTCAAAAATGCCACCCTAGATCATAGATCATGATCAAACAACATCTTTACTACATAGAAGGGGTGAGGGGTGTTGGCTTCTACGTAAGCCTTTAAAAAAAATAAGCATTAGCTATATATAATTAGTAAAACTACTACTTGAAGGTGATAATAAATCTTGGCAAGTCATGTTCAGGGATTTTCATTACAATGATGTCACTATGCAGTGTGTGATGCACTCCATTCTGTCCCAGGAGTAACTCATTTAGCAATAGTTTCTTTCCTCCCTTACAATTGCCCAGTGCTATGTTAGGTGAAGTATAAAAATATTCGCCACATCCATATGCTTGTCCAGCCCTTCTTTTTGGGTCATATCCATTAGCACAAATGCTTGTGATGTTCGACTCACTGGTACCATGGAATGCTAAGCATGTCTTTCTGTATGTCTGTGGAAGATTTTGTCTTGCTGCTATAAATTTCTTGTAGAGTGCACCTCCTGGTTTGGCATGATCATTTTCTTCTATATTTACTATGCTTAAGTTACTGAACTTTGACAGAAATTTCTTTACTTCACACATACTTGTGAGTATAGCTGTATTATGATAAAGAATGTGACATGTCAGTATAGTGGAATCATATTTAAGTAGGTTGGAATAGAGAGGTTCCACTGTATACAGGTGTCCTCATTTTCAGGGGGTTAGAATAGAGAAGTTCCACTGTATACAGAGGTGTCCTCATTTCAGGGTGTTGAAATGGTGAAATTCCACTGTATACAGGTGTCCTCATTTCAGGGAGTTAGAATAGAAGAGTTCCTATTATATACAGAGATGTCCTTACTTCAAAGGATTTGAATAGATGGGTTCCACTGTATACAGAGGTGTCCTCATTTCAGGATGTTTGAATAGAGGGGTTCCAGAAGTGTCCTCATTTCAGGGGGTTGAAGTGTCCTCATTTCAGGGAGTTGGAATAGAGAGGTCCACTGTATACAGAGCTGATGTCCTCGTTTCAGGGGGTTGGACTAGAGAGGTCCACATGCAAGTAGGGCTCGATAAATTATTCCCCAAATTTTCCCTATAATGCTATTCTCAAATTCTCACTCACACCACCCATAATGCTTTTGATTTTGCCTATAATGCTCACTTTTATTGAACAAAAGTCAATAAAACAAACAAAAGGTTCATCACTTCCTATATTATATACTGTAGCATTATTGATGTTTTAATAATCTGAGGTTTGTTGTGCGACAAAAGTATTAGAATAGGTAGCTATCCATTGGACACTGAGCCATTTTCAAAGCTGGCTAGATATGTGTCATGTGGTGATAATGACATGCTTACATACAAAATTTTAATGCAACATTAATTACATTATGCAACTTTGAGATTCATTCCCAAAATGCTTCTATTTTGACCTATAATGCCAGCATTATTCTCAAATGCTTCACTGTACCTAAAATGCTCAAAAAAATGCTAGCATAATTTATCAAGCCCTACATGCAAGGTGTCCTCATTTCAAGGGATTGGAATAGAGAAGTTCCACTGTATACAGAGGTATCCTCATTTCAGGAGGTAGGAATAGAGAGGTTCCACTGTATACAGAGGTGTCCTCATTTCAGGAGGTTGGAATAGAGAGGTTCCACTGTATACAGAGGTGTCCTCATTTCAGGAGGTTGGAATAGAGAGGTTCCACTGTATACAGAGGTGTCCTCATTTCAGGGGGTTGGAATAGCATACTTAGCTACTAACCCATCAATTTTAATTTGCTTGATTAAACTCATATTTTTGCTTTGAAGCAGTTTTGCTTGATCACAAAATAATAATACATAGCTAGAGCTATCGAAGATGGACAAAGAGTATCATAAAGGCTGCTGCCGATAAAAATTATTAATTAGGTGTGCATTATATTTGTATTATAGGTACAATGGCCTTACCCTAAATAGAGCTACTATTATTACCTATCAATAATAATATTTGAGCTATTGAGCTACTTGGAGATAAATAAAGACAGATCTGAGAAGAAAGTAAGGCCGGGAAATGCACAGTTAACTAAGTGTTGACTCATCCCTATGGTTAAATGATCAAGAAGAATACTATTATACATGTTTAACCATAAAGCTATGATAGTATCTTGTGTTGTTACCATTTTTCTTGAGTATGCAATCACATCTACTCATAAGAAGAGGCTTTAAAGGGTTAATTAGCTACATACTTACGCTTATTCTCCTTTCTTCTGATCAGTTCCATTGCATGACTGTACCCACAGCACTCATGAACAGTGCCATTATCATCTACATATCTTGGTTTAAAGCACTCTGGAATGGCACAGACCTGAATTCTATTACTTGTGTTGGACTGAATACTGAATGATGGTGGAATGGAAACTTGCAATGCTGAAACAGTTTGAGGGAGAGAGAGAGTAGAAACTGTTTGTGAAGGAATTTTTGTAGTGTCATCCTCACTATCCTGATTGCTGAAAGGATCATGGAAACTCCTACATGAATCTTGAAAACTTAAGTGAGCTTCACAATATTCAAATTCTTCACCAGAATTTACATCAAAATGAACTTTGTTCTTACATAGTGGGCATCTGGTAGCTTTAATGATACTCAAGTCTGTAAAATTAGTAACAAGATCATCTGGATTAGCTATCACTCCAGGTAAGGCTCCAGTTAGACATCCCCCCCAATTCTTCTTCAAGGTGTGAAAAAAAAATTTGCCCTGTATGTTGAAGTCATAGGGAAACTGACACCTTTACCTGTTAGGTGGATAGCTATATATTTATATTCATAATCATTACCTAAACCTATCAAGGAGTTTGAGAACCAATGCCACTGGATCCTTTCCAAGACAAACAATACATAAAGGCCCATGAGCAAAACAATGTTCATGTGAAGGGCTCTGGGGACTAACTACTACTACTACTACTACTACTACTACTACATAAAAGTGGGTGTGGCTAGGTAAAAAGTGGGTGAGGTTGGCATGTTCAGCTCAACTTTTTCTTGGGCACATAGACTCAATCCCTCCCACTCCCCTTCTTAAATCCTTTTATCCAATTTAGCTTTGCTGAATAGAGTGTCAAAAAGGGCTCTCTAAATCACTTAGAGCCTCCAACTTAGAGCGCTCTACTTCTTTGGGGCCATATTCTCTCAGGGTTGTTTAATCTTGTTAACCATAACAAAAATTATTGTGTTAATGTCTAATGAGACAGATAAACATGCATGAAAGTTACAGAGAACTCTATAACTACAATTATAAACAGCCTATCAGTATTAGTTGGCACTGGAGGTGACTGTATTAGTTGTCACTGAATATAGTGCACTGGTAGTGTTTGGTACACCTTGTCTAGAAACTTTCTTGTTGAGTGTATCAGACAATACTTCTCTCTGCTTAGAGGAAATCCTTTTGTAGCTTCTCACTCCTTGTGTGCTCTGATCTTTATCACCAATTGCTCAGCTATAGCTACCAGAATGAAATAGAGCTGCACTCTCTCTAAATGTTTTCTCCCTCAGGTTCCTAACAAGTCCTCCAAATAATGTTTCCTCTTTCAGTCCTCCAGATGTTTCTAAACCTATTCAGCAATCTTGAATGGTGCAACCTCTGTAAGTAGCACTCTTTCCTTGAGTTTATCTTTGCTAAGGGCAAAAATAGTCTCACTAAAGTCAAGTTTTCTCACAGTATCTGTTTTATCTATCCCAAAATGGGAAAGCTAAATGCCATGAGGAGATATTGGAGAAAAAGAAATTAAGAGAAGAAAGTTGAAGAAATGATGAGGAAGAAAGCCAAAAGTAAAGCATGCAGTATTTTAATGTGTTGTGATATGAATCATGGAGTCAAACATGGTGGAACCTCCTATAGTTAGATATGGATCTGGCTTCCAGCAGTGATAATGAAATGATGAGCCTAAAAAGAAGCTGTGTCTATTGTCACCTGTAGGCTATTTATGGCAGCATTATAATTTATTGTGGCTTTACTCAAGTGTTATTTTAAGTGGTGTAAACCAAAAACTTGCAGCATCCACGCTTGAACTGTAAGTAGGTAGCAGCTTTTCATTGATGTACATAATACTCAAAGACAGGAAATAGAGCCTGAAATTTAAGGTTCAGTTCCTGTGTGAATGTCCCAAAACTGTAATAATTTAATCTCAAAAATGATCCGTCCTATATACAAAGATTTACCATTACAGGGATAAAATATGTTTAACTCAAATCTGATGCAATCGATTAAGTATGGAGAATGTAGAATTTAATTACCCCTGATGTCTTGTGATCCAGTTCTTTCAAGTCTTCTTCTTAGAAAAACCTGTAGGAGGTTATCTGTGATTTAGCCATCTGCAGTTTGATGAAGGAATCTGCTCTGGGCTATCTAGTTGAATACCAGAAGGCTAGCTTCTACATAGATAGTAGCATAGACAAATAGCTAGTGTCTATAAAAAATAGACACCTCTATAATGCAGTTTTGACTCTAAGCTCTTCTTCACACAACTCCCCCACCTCCACCAGCACGAGAGGTCTAGTCGGCCTTGTGGACTACATGGTGCCATAAAAGCCAGCAGGGAAGTAGAAAACTCCCACCAAGCTTGGAGGTGTTAAACAAGACCTACTCGAACTGATAGCTACGAAGGTTATATGACAATCTTAGTTATCAACAATCTTAGTTATCGACAGCTAATTATAACTGTACAGGAATTAGAACAATATTGTTGAATGTTTCCTAACAAGGAGACTACAGCCACTCTATAAATAAAGTGGCTGCTGCATCTTTGACACAGATTTGCATCTATAGTACGAATGCATTTGACAAAAACTCAATTAGACAACAATGAAAAAAAGTTGACATGCAATGCACTAGGCATCTTCATGTATGAAATCTAATAAAAAATCCCTTACCTGATTTATTATCATATTGTCCATGTATAACATTTGAGGGATAGTCTGAGTAAAGTGATTCACTCATTAAATCATCAGCATCTAATTGTGGAAGATAAAAGAATTATGATACTGTTTTTTTTTTTTTCAAAAAATAACATTTATGCATTTCAGATTATGAGTAGCTAGCTACCAACAACAGTTAGTTTAGCTACATGTGTGAGTAAGACTATATATGAAAGTGACCTCTTTAACATACATAACTTAAAACACAGCTACTCAGAGTAAGACTAACCTTGGTAGCATTCATCCTCCATTGTTTCAAGATCAGGTTGATTTTCTTTTGGTAGATCACTTGTGATACTATCATTCAATTCCAGTGAAAGCTCAGACATCTCTATAACAATATGTATAAGTATAAACTAAAATTAATCTCATAATTTATTTGTTGATTGTTAAACAATTATGAATTAGGCAAGATCATTAGGTTTGTTAAAATCTCTATCCAATCTGTATATAGCTAGCTCATACATTTTTGGTTCTTCGAGCTATATCTAATCCAGATCTAACATTTTCTCTGGCTAGTGCAGTCCCCCCTTCTCTGTGTTGTTCTTTTAATTCAGCATGCTATACCAGTGCAATGACCCTGCTTATGCTCTCTCCAGTTTGAGGAAGAGAAGGGGAGTTGTCAAACGCTACTGTATAACACTTTGAAGCTCTAGAGACAACTCCAGATGTCGACCATGCTCAGCGGTTGGCCACCAAATTAGAAGAACTAGACAAAGACTTCAAGGCTCTTCAACCTGACATCATTAATCTGCTGGAGGAAGGTTCTGAAAGCATGGGGAAGGAACAAGATGCTTAAGACATCTATGAAGATGATATTACTGCCATCTGCAGAAGCTTGTGAAGCCCAGTTCCTTGTCTACTGATACCAGTGGTCATCACATAAACTCGCTCGTGTGGAATGCTGCTTCTGAAAAGCTGATAAAGCTCTGGCCTCTGTGAAGGATGACCATGATGATAATTGAGCAGTACCAGGAGTAGGTGACTGATATCAAGAGAAAACCGTCCTCCATATAATTATAATATGAAGAACTTGTGGTCCTTGATCTGCCAGATGATCACACCCTGGTGACCCAACACACAAGTCTTGAGAAGCTCCAGTTTGACTGCTCTTATCGTATTAAAAGGCTACTCGGTTGTTGTGTAGTTCATTCTCTCTCTAAAGCATCAGACAATATGAACTCCAAACTCCCAAAGCTCGATGTTCCCACCTTCAATTTTGTGCTGGCGGCAGTAGTTTGAAGTATCTGTCCATAGCTGCAGTCGTCTCTCGAACATTGAGATGCTGGTATACCTACAGCAGGCCATCAAGAATGGTTCCACTCAGACATTCATTGAAGGACTGTCACATTCTGGAGACCAGTATGAAGAGTATTAAAGTTTGCTATTATACTTTACTGTAGTAGGTAATGGTGGAGTAGATTAAAGAAAAAATATCTTGTTGCATGTCTGAAGAGTCACCACAATCAACCCCATCTCATCCATCGTGGAGGCTCCACCAATAAAGTATGGGAGCACTAAAGAGTTATGAAGCCTGCATGACATTCTCCAGCAGCACCTTCATGCTCTCAAGTTAATGAAGCTAAAGCCAGATCCCTCGTTCATAACTTCTATCATTGAGTTGAAGCTTGACACCACGACCTTGCTTGAGTGGCAAAAGCATACACAGGAGAAGGTAGAAGATGTTCCTCCATATTTTATTTTCTCAATCTCAGAGCTCAGGCATCTGAATCCTTGGTTGGTTCCACCAAGAAGAACTCTGCACCACCACCTGGAAGGAAGTCTGCTCAGTCAGGCCATGTAGAATTGTTTGCTGCTGCTGGCACTGATTTCAATCACAATCTCTGCATTATCTGCCACACTGAGCAACACCCTCTGTATGTGTGTCCTAAGTTCAAGTTGATGTCACATGATGAGATGGTCTACACTTGAAAGGTAACAGCCTGTGCTTGAACTGTCCAGGCTGTGATCATGGAGTGAAGTACCTATGCATTTTGTATACCAGCTCTACCACCAACGTCAGTATTCGATGCTTCTGTAAAATGCACTTCTGGTATTTCTCTGAATGATACCTTCTAATTGGGCCAACTGTCCACTCTCCACTCGTTGATGTCCTGTTGAGATTCAGAACACATCATGTTGCTCTCACTGCATGGATGTGAGCAAAATGTATAGAGCCATTGAACTCTCCCCCTCTGATTGAGATTTCCACCACTTTGTGTGGAGGTTGGATCCAAAGCAAGACTTGAAAGACTTCAGAATGACAAGGGCCATGGCCACTTTTGATGCCATTACGAAGAGGACACTTGCCTCTGACATAGTCAAAGTTTTGGTTTGTTTACACCAGCTATGGTGAACATGAAGATTCTCTTGCAAAGAGAATCTTCATGTTCAGCTAGTTGATTGAGAAGGTCTACAGTAGCTACCATTACAGCAGTAGCTATTATGAAGAGTTAGGTGAATGATACACTTTAAGTGACAGTGAATTCTATATTATAATCCATATACCCTCATCTTTTTTTTGGATGGTCTCTTTGGTTGCTTTATCAATAGTCTCCATCCAATACTTCTTCTTCAGTACTTTAGCTTGTCCAAGTTCCCCTACACTAGGGGACTCCAAGGCTGCCACAACAGACTCCCATGTGATGGGGACATCAGTGTTACCATTCAACCAATAGTCTAGACTGGCAACAAGAGGATCACCATTCTTCTCAAATTCACGGAGCTTGTTATTAGGAATGCCTAACTGAATGCAAATCCTGTGCCACTTATGGTTCACTGGAGTGAGATCATTCAGGAGAGTCTTGAGAGTAGGAACTACAGAAGAAAAATTAGTTAACATGCAGAACACTCAGTGAAAATCTCTATAATAATACAACTTTTTGGAAATGCCATCCGGCACCAAAACAACACCTACTACTAATTAGTGCCACACCCACAAAGTTAATGTCACACCCACTGGCCACACCCCTATAAACTTGACCACAATAATTAATAAATTTATTGACTCAGCTTAGTGACTATACAGTAGACTTTTCACATTTTGATAAAAGTTCTGGATTACACTCTTCATTATTAAACTTTACACTCGTGATAGAAAAGACTGTTTCAGGCTTTAAACTGGGACATAGGTCTATATGGATCTTCCTGAGCATAGAAAATCCACATTTAGAATCTAAATTGGACACTGGAATTGTCAGAAGCCCAGCCATTAACCTATATAGATAAGCAAGGAAATCTCTGCTCTCCATCAAGTGTTTTTTATCTTGCTCACTTCATTCAGCTCTCGGTGTTTCTCACCTGTTGCAGTTTTATAGTAAAAAGTATCAAGAGAGAGATCAGGGTGATCTCCTGGAGAGAGTTTAAGATCCATAAACTCATCTCTCAATCTGAGTCACCTAGACTCAGTTGTTTAAATCACTTAGCAAGGCAAGCAATGGTACTATATTCCTAGGTGCAGACTTGGAATGGATTAATTATGCCTAAATCCTTCATATGCAGTCACCAAATGGAAACTTTTTAAGCATCTTCTGTAGAGTTATGACATATAAACTACAAACTGTGCTATAAAAAGGCTTGATATCTTCCTCTTCCTCTAGAACAGAAATATATACCCAAGCACTATTTCCCAAACCCAGGTTTTCATCAGTTAACTGCCCTGTAGTGGCAAAATTCAGAAGACTGAGATCATTAATTTTGTGGCAGCGATGGCTTTAAAAAAGGTTTCTGGTATACAAATGAACAAGCCTACTCATTTCTGTATACAATTGGCATGTATTTTGTGTTGATTTTTGAAATAATCTGTTGAACCTATCCATAACCTGACTGAGCCTGAGGCTGAATGGCCCAGTTATTACAGCTGTCTGGACCACTTTTGTGACAAGCAATAGACTATTTCTCAGGCCATCTGTTACCTGTGACAAAGCAATCAATTCCATGGCTGTCATGGAAGATCTGGAGCCGATGTAATACCCTAATGCATGTGTCATTTGCAGTTCCAAAAGTACCTGGTTCAATCCCAGGGATGGGCACTATTATTTTTAACCTTTTCTTTTTTGTTTCTTTCTTCACTACATGTGCATGTCACAGATTAAGATGAAAAAGAAATTCATGAGTTAAAAGCAGGTAGTTAGCACTTTATAGTACTAAAAGGTAAGCTGACACCAAGTGACGTCAATCTACCATTAATTTGTCCTGGAAAAGAATTACAACTGGCCTACTACATGACAATCAGCAAGGCACAAGGACAGACCTTTGAGAAGGTGGGAATTTATCTTCCCTATCTTTTGTCATGGTCAGCTCTATGTGGCATTTTCAAGGGCTAGGGTTATGGCAGCAGTGAAGGTGAAAGTAAATCAACAGGGAATCAGAGGCAGGAATACTGTGACATCGAATAAGATGTATACTATAGCCAATTAAAACAAACTGACTAAATGCATGCATACTATTATTATAAAGACAACCCATGAGACTGCCTAAACTGGTCTGAATTATTAACTAGCAACTTTTCTAGCTAAGAAGGTTTTAAGATAAACGATGGTTAGCACCCAATATCAGGCAGCACTAGGCATAGTCAAAGAGCCTACAGCCATCTTACTAAAAAATCAAATTAATAATGCCTTAGGCTCATTTGGGTGTAATTATAATTAACCGTCTTACCATTTACACCCAAATGCATGGAAGGCGTTAATTGAAGTTACCTGATCTTTAGTAAATTGGCTGTAAGCTTTTCACAGTGATCTTGGGAGATGTGGGAAGGCAGGCTGTTGAAAACTGGATTCTAGCAACCAGAAAACTCTAAGGTAAGCTTTAGCTAGCTAATTTTGTCGGGTGAACTAACTAGACAGGCTAGTGTGAGCTAAACATAAGGGCTGTGCACAAGCGTGGGTAAGCAGTGGTAAGCTAGCTAAAGCTAAAATGTAGGGCTGTGCTGCCTGAAATTGGGCGCCAACCATTGTTTACCAAAGCTTAAAAACATTCTTGGCCAGAATAAATGTATAGGTAATCTTGTGACTTAGCTAATACTTTACTAATGCTTTGTGTATAATTTTTAGCTGTAGCTATTTGTCTTGTAATTTGTGGCTGAATAGTATTATGGCCCTAGATAGTGAGTTAAACTTGGATGTTCAAACACCTGTCTCATAAGCCCAGCAAGGTGACAGTTAGAGAGTGTGTGTGAGAGAGACTTGAGTATGCGTATTAGCTGTAGGGCTGAAACTAAGCCACAGCACTTATATAATCTGTCTTCTCTTTTTGTATAGGTCAGTGGACATGGATCATGACAAAGATAAAATGAAGGGTCATTTTTATTACATTCTTCCAGTTCAGCATATCCTTCAAAATCATTCTTCATCCAGTGGTCCTAGAGATGTAGTCTTATCACCATTAACTGTTGCATGTGTATGATTAACTAACCGGTTTCTGTCCCCTAGTTGCTACATAAACAATTACTCAACACTTAACCATGAGCATATAAACAGCTCACTACATATTAGCATAGATTTGTTAAGAGGGTTAAAATAGTCATGTGGCCAGAGGGTTAAGTGAGGAGAGGCATGTACATAGTTCTAAGGTGCCATATTAAGTGTTTTAAATAAATATTTAATGTATAGTCTAATAACTAGTATGGGGTCATAAACCACTCACAATTATTACCATTACACTCACAGACACTATTACTCCTCTATTCTCATTATACAGAACTAAGTAGCAAATGAAAATTAATGTGTCATATCTTTTGCTAGCTAAATATTCTATGCTGTATAATTAATAAGTAACTCCAGCAAGATAACTCACTGTTAGCTTCAGGATTGAGTTTTACATCAGACATTGTGGGAGGTGGTATGGAGTAGCACAGAAGGAGGGGAGGGTCTGGGGGGACTCTATTAAACTTGATTTAACCTATCCAACTATTCTATTAGAGTACTCTCAGAGTTGTGCTAATAGCTAACTAAACTTACATAGATAACCTCACGCCCCTCAAATGTACGTGGGATGGGCGGGGTTCGATACTGAGCATGCGCGGATTTTAAAAACAAAAAAATTAATTTCAGACT
Organism: Diacarnus erythraeanus; assembly: GCA_964016965.1. Lineage (NCBI taxonomy): Eukaryota > Metazoa > Porifera > Demospongiae > Poecilosclerida > Podospongiidae > Diacarnus > Diacarnus erythraeanus. The sequence continues at coordinate 5,945,682 of OZ024671.1, read as the reverse complement.
ATAATAGCTTTTTAATTTTTTTTTCAGAGCTTATGCGCGGTCTTAGTTATTAGTATCCCATGTTGAAACCTGGAATTATGAGCTATTACACTACAGCAGTATAAGTCTATACTATTCACACTGCCAATAGTCAAAAATTGTTAACAGGCTCTACCCTTCATTTTTGGCAAAGTTGGTCCCAATGAGTTACATTTTGCTACAAAAACCAAATTCATAGTCACAGTGACTTCATTTGCACTGTAAAAATATGGCTAATGGAAATCAACATCATTTTTGTTATGAAAACTTTTTATTTTGTACAATTATAATAGTATATAGCTAGCTAGCTAGATATCTGCATAAAATTCAGTGAATGAAATTTCTAAAAAATAGCTATAAACAACACTAAGTGATTCATAAAATAATATTAGCTAAGAGGACAAAAAAAGAGCAAAAACAAAATAAAATACAAAAAAAGGCAAAAGAAAAAATTGATTTGAGATTGAGAATTGGTACAAATTGTTGTAGCTAGCACTAGCTAGCTATATGATTTAAAATCACCTATACATAACACATACAGCATTTTAAAAGTATTGGCCAACCTCTGCCATAGAATGGGGGCACAAAGACGATGCTACAGCTGCTCAGGTGAGAGACATGGGATATGAGATTTCATACACATTCTCCTCCACCTATATACCCTTCTACTACACCTCGTCTGCTTCATCTGAGTGAGAGTAGTTCATAAGGCTCACCAGAGCTTTCTTGCTTATACTCAACTGGTGATGATGAAAGTATAGTCTCATCCCTAGGTTCTGGAGGTGAGGCCAGTGGAAGTTAACATGGAGTATATCCATTTCTATATGAACCCATTGCTACTAATCAGTGATGATGGGGAGAGCAGTTATTTTAGTGAAGATGTTTCACCTATAATTGGTAATAATAATGATAGTAGCTGCTTCTTACATTTGTACATGCTAAAGGTGCACTTGTGATTTAGTAATGGCTAGTAGTGGAATGGATGTAGTTAGATAGCACAGATGATGGCAACAAGATCTTTTGAAGGAGTAGAGTGCATTACACTTCATCCAAATTTTCTAACGGTCTGCTGGCTTGGATCCATGGGTGCTGCAAACAACCTAGCTACTACAGCTATCGACAAAAGCATTGGCGGAAGAAGCGTTTTTGTTTTTGGGGGGCGGGAGTGTGTGAGTATTATACTTTATCAGGTAGCAAATCAGTTAAAATAATAATAGTTGACAATTTTCCTAAAAGTTCTTCCATTAACTGATATAAAAATAGAGGCAATTTCTTTAGGTCAAGTTTATGGAACTCCTAGGGAGGTCTTTATCCTCATGATGACTACTTTTAGGCAACTTAGTGAGGTAGTTTTGGCATTATAGAGCTATTTGATCAGCAAATGTTGTGCATGTGGCAAATTCTGATCTTTTCATTATGGTTTCACAGTTGTAATAGCTACTAGGTATGCAATTTTTAGGAGGAGGTAATGCCCCCCTAATATTTTTGGAGGAGGGGGAGATTGGCCCCCCTGCCCCACCTATTCCTCCACCTATGTATACGTTAGCATCTTATTCAGAGCTTCTGCACTAGGCCTTGGCAGATTATGCTAGCATAATTTTGGAGAAAATAGGTGCTGCTGAGAATCAAGAGTTATGCTGGGAAAAAATAGCTAGAGTGGTGGGAATAATATAGGTAAGTAATCTATTTAATTGATGCACACTGAACTTTTACACCTTGAGGTGTAAAATTTTCTGTGTACTGGTGTAGGTACTACTGTTTCTGTGTACTGGTGTAAAGGTACTGGTGTAAAAGCAGTGTTTCAGATAAAGTTGACATCATGAAGTGGTGGAAGTCCTGTGAGGATAATAGTCAATTAGCTACCTAACTGGAGTCAAGCTTGTAAATTAGTCTTACTGGTGCAGCCTGGAATGGATCTGCTAGCAGAACTGATCCCTTAAATGCATGAATCTGTTATAGTGAAACATCTCCTGGAATATCTGATCCCTTAAAAATGCATGAATCTGTTATATCTCCTGGAATGTATATATCAGCTAGCAGAACTGTGAGATGTCTACCCACTTGCCAAGGTAAGCTAAAGTCAATATATCTTAATATACTCTTTTATACACACAGAGATAAGAACAAGAACAAATCAGAACACACGAGTCAGTGAGGTCTATAGCGCAGGGACACTAACACAATCACAATGACCGAGATGAGCATGCTCACATAATAATAATTATTATGCTGTAATGATGATTAATATACTACACTTCTCCATACTTAAGATGATAAGTTACATACAGAGTTATGAGAGTACCTTAAAGGTGGGCCATGATTACTCCTTTTAGGGTAAGCTTTATAGGAGGCAGTGTAGAGGATGAATCATGTGGGAAGTTCATTAGAGGTAAGGTAAGATCAGCAGAAACCGAATTCTCAATAGTAGGCTGTATGGGCTCAGCAGCATCTTCACATGTAGCTAACAGGAACTGGAGCACTCACACTAATATTGGGAATTACATTTCTAGGACTTGCTACTAAATCCTGAGCATATGGTATATCTTCCTGCTCATCATGGCTTGTTTTATCTATAGACTTCAAATGATCCACATGATTCTGTATTACATATTTTGTGGTTACTGAATTTAATCCATAGAGACACTAAGCAGTTGTCCTTCTAGTTGTTGTTATTAATACAGTTATCAAACTAACTTCGTGCTATCTCTGAACACCACAGAGTACAAAAATGTTGTATACTGAATAAGGAATCTCCATCTTCATTGCATCTTCACTGCATCTAGATGGTAGTGTCCACGCTTTTTCGCTCATGCTCTCCGGACAGAATATGCGGGGGTAGGATAAATTCTGCTAGCGATTCCGGTCCGGGCGGATCGTTTTCGCGGGGGGATCGAATATGCTGTGACACCGGCGCCTAGTGACGACCAATGCCAAATCAAAAAAAAAAAAATCCAAAATTAGTGTAGCGAAAGGGATATACAGGGGGGTAGGAAGATGATTTTAGGTGGGGGGGGGCACCATTTAAGCTAAAGACTCCCCCCCCCCCCCCCCCCCCCATTCTTACCCAGCCATCTAGTTTCAGGGTCTTAATAATGAAGTTACAAAATTTAAAAATAGTTGATAAATTTTTCCAAAATAAACTGAGATGTAATCTTCAGCTATTTTCTCTAGGTTAGCTAGGTACATCAGTTCTTGCTGTATGAACAGATAGTTCAGCCTACAGTGAGTCATTGTGCTTCTCAAGTATGTCTTCAGTCTCATCAGAGAAGAAAATGACCTTTCACATTTCAGCAGTCACATTTGTCACAGGAAATGTGAATTCAACACCTTATCTACTTCACTCAGCTTATCCTTATAAATAGCACTTTGCTCTATTTCTTTATGTGCCATGCTATTCTCATGTTCCTGAAAGTGCTGTAGAGCAGGTTCCAAACCTTAATGAAAAACTTTGACACTTGCAGGAAGTTTTGCCATGAAAGAAATATTTTGAACTAGATGTGCACTTATCCAGGAATACCAACTAGGCTTTATTTTCCTTGAGTAAGCTTTAAGCTTTCCTTCTTTACTCTGATGTGCTTGACTCACCTTGGAATCAGACATATCCAATGGATGGTATAAAATAGTTAACTATTCATACAGACACATTTACAAGGAACACAAGAGGAAATACCACAGGGTTGCCAATCCCCAAAGGAAAAAAAAGGGAGACTCTTTATGTAGGAAGATCATAATTATTATTATAGTTAATTCTATAGTTATTATAGTTAAGTTGTTTCAAAGTGGCTGACTTGCTCAGCCAGAGTAGTTCAGCCCTTGATTGCTGCTCATAACAATATCTGTCAAAATTCACTTAAAGCAGATAGAGTTGAATTATGAAGAGAATCAGTTTTTATTGCTTTAAAATACATTCAGCTGAAGCATTGCATGAGGAAGTGACATGAGGAAGTGACAGCATCAACTTAGGCAAATGCTTGAGATCCACCTCTAGTAAGACAGCAATAATATTAGCAAAAAAGGAGGTTAATAGTGGAATATAGTAGTGAAAACAGGAGGCCAGGAGGGGACCCTTAAAATCAGGAGAGCTGACAACCCTGATACCATGGTTTCGAATCTCTTTCCCTTAAACTCACACCATGCAAACACTTGAAGGTTCTGACTCAGAGATTCATTAGTAGAAGCCTCTCTTGTATCAAAAAAAAGGAGTTTAGCTTCTTTTGAGCCATGTCATGTGAGCCTTAAGTAAATACATGTATGAATCATGGATTTTGTGGTTAGTACATGTATTTTACACTTTATTGTACAAGTAAAGTGTAAAAATAGTGAAGCACTTACTATCACCACACAGAGTGACACACACTATACACAACTGCAAAGGTCTGTGCAAAGTGGGGGGGCACCAGCACCTGGTGCCCCCCTGCTTCCTACCCCCCTGATATACTATAAGAATACTGTAAGGAAATTTACACATAGAAGGACCCGGAAAAGTGCCCTTCTCGGCTTCCATAATTTATCCTAACCCCGCAGATTCTATCCGGGAGAGCATGAGCGTAAAAGCGTGGACACTACCAACTAGATGGAGTGAAGATGCAGTGAAGATGAAGATCTCTTATTCAGTATACAACATTTTTGTACTCTGTGGTGTTCAGAGATAGCACGAAGTTAGTTTGATAACTGTATTAATAACAACAACAACTAGAAGGAAAACTGCTTAGTGTCTCTATGGATTAAATTCAGTAACCACAATACATAATCATGTGGATCATTTGAAGTCTATAGATAAAACAAGCCATGATGAGCGCAGAAAGATATACGTACCATATGCTCAGGATTTAGTAGCAAGTCCTAGAAATGTAATTCCAGATATTAGTATGAGTACTCCAGTTCCTGTTAGCTACATGTGAAGATGCTGCTGAGCCCATACAGCCTACTATTGAGAATTTGGTTTCTGCTGATCTTACCTCTAATGAACTCACATCCACTGAAGAAATTCACATGATTCATCCTCTACACTGCCTCCTATAAAAACTTACCCTAAAAGGAGTAATCATGGCCCGCCTTTAAGGTACTCTGATGTTTACTCATAACTCTGTATGTAACTTATCATCTTAAGTATGGAGAAGTGTATAGTATATTAATCATCATTACAGCATAATAATTATTATGTGAGCATGCTCATCTCATCTATACATTCATTGTGATTGTGCTAGTGTCCCTGCGCTATAGACCTCACTGACTTGTGTATTCTGATTTGTTCTTGTTCTTATCTCTGTGTGTATAAGAGAGTATATTAAGATATAATTTGACTTTGGTTTACCTTGGCAAGTGGGTAGACATCTCACAGTTCTGCTAGCTGAGATATATACATTCCAGGAGATATATAACAGATTCATGCATTTTTAAGGGATCAGTTCTGCTAGCAGATACATTCTAGGAGATGCTTCACTATATATTTAAGGGATCAGTCCTGCTAGCAGATACATTCCAGGAGATGTTTCACTATAACAGATACATACATTTAAGGGGGATCAGTTCCCCTAGCAGATACATTCCAGGAAATATAATAACAGATTCATACATGACATTCAGGGGATCAAGTCCTGCTAGCAGATACATTTATGCTATAGTTCTACTTGTCAAGGATCCATTTGCTACCCCGGATCATTAGCGCTGGAGGAATAAATCTGCTAGCGAATTCAAACTGGGGTGGATAGATAATGTATTCCTACGGATTGATTATATGATCCACCCGGATCGATTTTTTTTGTGCCACCGGCCACCCACGCCCCAATAGAAATATTGGGTCGTGGCGAAAACCCACAAGAGAAGTAGCCTGAAGTGGACGTCTACAATATAATATGCTAGTGCTCAGTGAAATGGAGCGCAGTTGTCTTTTCCTACTTATAGCCCTCCTAACGTTGCCATTAGCGATCGGTGAGTTTGGGTAACTAACTCTCTAGCTGGTCACTAAAACATGGTTGTTTTTAGGTGCATAGAAATCTTACTAGCTATAGCTATACCTGAAAGGAGAATCTGCTTTTTATGGTCACTTTTTATCCCTCATCTTCCTTGGTGAAAGTTAACTACCTCCTTCACAAATATTGGAAGCATTATTGATCACAGAACCAAAAATCATGATTAGGGATGGGGAGTAACTGGTATAGCCACCACTTTTAGTTTAGCTACCTAGCTATGTATGTATGTTTGCTTTTTCACCTTACTATTTAGCTAGTTAGCTTTAAACTTTCAGCTTCTGCCCCTCTCTTTCTACACACATGTAACCACACCCACACATTCTTCTTCAGCTGAAGTAAAGTGTGCAAGGTGTACGATGTCAAAATTGTTGTGCCCTGAGTATTCACTGAGCCAAACTATCTCAATTCTACTTGCTTCTGACATGAAAATTTTGAAGTTGCCTACAGCTAAGCTATTAATCTAGACAGTCACAGCTTGTCCAGTCATCTCTCTTAAGTCTTCTTAAAGACTGTCTGCTACTGTCTCTAGATTGGGTTGACTATTTCTGACCTTTACCTTCAAAAGAGAAGGTAAGCCAGAAAAAGAAAACTTCATAACTTGTTAGACTCACTCAGATAACAAGTGTCCAAGTGAAGAACTTTGCAATGATTCCACCATGGAACACTGAACAATAATTGAGTGGTTCAAGTAAAATCCAAACTTTGAGGCTAATTATATAAACTGAGATAATGATGTGGTATATAAAAATTACTGATTTAGCCTGGTAGATCACATGATAAGCCATGTATCTGTTTGCATTTTAGGAACTCTTTTGTTCTGACTTTTTAGTTAGCTACGTACCTTGCAAGAGTTCTGAGTATGGCTATGAGAGCTAAGAAGTCTAAAAAGGCTGTTGAAGCAGCTGAAGTTTATCATGATGGCAGATCCAGAAATGCCTACCAGTTGAGAAGGAACATTAAAAAGCTGGTATATGTGCTATCAGTGGAACTGATGAAGCTATCAGTGCAAGTCCCTCCTAGCTCTTCGTTCTATTTTTGACTCATTTGTCCACTCTGGTAGAGATTTGAATAGGTACAAGGCTATCTATCCTAAGTCAGCTGGCAGCTCTTATGCTAATGTAAAGGAGCAGTATAATTATTTGATCAAAACTGTATTTGATGGTAGAGATAACTATATCATCAAAATTGTGTTAGACATAACACAATTAACCATCAGAACCACTTTATTGGCCTCCATTCATTGTTTATAAAACATACATCCATTGTTGCTAAATATTCTCTATGTAGTGCGAAAATTTTAAATTTCGCGTATAGAGCATTTTGCATTTTGAAACAAAAAATCTGGAGAATTTATTCCATAATTAGATCCTATCAATCTGTGTACCACAAAACACCTAAAACCAGCATTCATGAATGCTGGTTTTAGGTGAGTGTGGTGGCCTTCATGAATGCTGGTTTTAGGTGAGTGTGGTGGCCTTCATGAATGCTGGTTTTAGGTGAGTGTGGTGGCCTTCATGAATGCTGGTTTTAGGTGTTTTGTGGTAGCTTTTAGAAAAGCTGGTTTTGAAGAGGCATATATAATATTACATAAAAAGTTTTAAAAATTATAAAGTGAGTTTACATGTCAGGTGTAAGCCTAGATGTCTAGGCACATGTCAGTGAAATATAATCCGGGTTGAAAACTCTTTGTAGTGTTTTGTCCACACAACAATGTTGAATTTAATAGCCAACTTTTTATTAAAACTCGAGATCAATACACACAGATTTCCTAACTCTAAAAGACACACAGCATATTACTATATAAGGAAAGATTAAGCTGGCTGCACCCAGAGCGCATGCCTGTGTATGATTGCACAAGAGAAAAATAATTAAGCACAATGAGAAAGTAAATGTGATACAGTACATTCCTCCCCCTTTAGTTTGAACATAATGCATAGAGATCAAAACAAACAAACTTAGCTATTCCAGTGTTCCATCGTTCAGTAGTAGTGAAAATTTCCATATCAATTGGGATGTGTATGGGACCGCCCAGAACGTCTATTCTCTGGCGGATCAGGTGGCTCTGGAGATTCTGGAACATTCTGTTCTGATGTTTCATTAGGAACTACTCCTGTCTCAGCTAGTCCAGAATTAGCTGCTAACTCTGAGAATGTCTTATTCTGTATTCCAGATAAGTCAGGTAAAGAATTATGCCTTGAGGGTGGCATTGAATGTTCTACTGCCAATGTACCTCCAGCCTCAGGTGTAACAGTCCTCGTTGTCTCGCTGGCAATTGGAGGTGTGGTCTCATCAGTATTAGGAGAGGTCCAATTAAAGTCGTTCTCCTCTGGAGATGGGTTGGTACCATTAACATTTAGGAAGTTATTTGTTCTCCTCCTGAGTTGATCAGCATGCTTTGTCATGATGCTACCATCGTCCAGTAAGACGGTATATATGACTGCACCTTGAACTCCAACAATTTTCCCACATAACCATGATGATCCTGAACCTGTGTTCTTTGCATATACCAGATCTCCGACATGGAACTTTCTGGTATGAGCATGAATGTCATGTCCCTGTTTCTGGCGTTCTTGTACTTCTCGAGCTTTCTGAGCACAATCTGGACGTAGGTTATCTAGTGGTGATCTCAACCGTCGACCAAACATCAACTCCGATGGGGACACTCCCGTATTACTGTGAGGTGTGAGGCGGTACTTAAAAAGGAAACGAGACAATTTGGTTTCCAGTGATCCTTCCTTTAGTCTCTTCATACCCTCCTTGAATGTCTGTACTGACCATTCCACGAGACCATTGGATGATGGATGATAGGGTTCTAATATGTCTCACCCCATTCCTCTTCAAAAAGTGCTTAAACTCCTCACTAGTAAATGAGGTTGCATTATCAGATACCACCACCTCTGGCAAACCAAAGATTTCCTTAGTAGATTGATGGATGTTTCTGAGGTAGACATATGTATCTCCATCCACTTAGTGTGGGCATCTGTTAGAAGTAAAAACATCTTGCCCATAAATGGTCCTGCATAATCTATATGCACTCGTGACCAGGGCTTCTCTGGCCATGACCATGGCTGAAGGGGTACGACAGGGGGTGATTTTCTGCTTAACTGACATGTGTCACATTCCTTGACGCATTTCTCCAGGTCTTCATTAATACTGGGCCACCACACATAACTTCGAGCAAGGCCTTTCATTCGTACCATTCCCGGGTGTGCTTCATGTAACATTTTCATTACCTGGCTCTGGCCTTTCTTGGGTACTAGCACTCTATTTCCCCACAGTAAACACCTATCCTCCACGCTGATCTCATCCCTCCTCCTGAGAAAAGGGCGTAACTCCTCTGCAACTGTCTCATGAGAGCCTGGAGCTGGCCATCCCGAGAGAACCCAATCTCTGACCTTTGCCAATACTGGATCATGGTCTGTCCACGTCCTGATCTGGGTACTGGAAACTGGTGATGCCTCCAAATATGGTTCTTTCACACAGGATGAGAGTGGTGGGGGTAATCGGCTCATGGCATCAGTATTAGCATTAGATTTCCCTGGTTTGTAGTGAATTGTATACTTATAAGCTCCCAATGCTAGAGCCCACCTCTGGATTCGTCCAGAAGCCATTGTAGGAGTAGCCTTGGTCTCTTTGAAAATGTGAATAAGGGGCTTGTGGTCTGTTTTCAGCTCAAATTGACGTCCACACAGGTACTGATTGTATTTCCGAACTCCAAAGCTAATGCCTCATACTTGCACTCAGCTGGAGATAGTGTGCGAGATGCAAATCCTACTGGCCTTTCTTCTCCAGTAGGCATCCGGTGAGATAACACTGCTCCCAACCCGTAAGGGGATGCATCACAGGATAAAATGACGGTCATCAAAGTGGGTAAGAACTCGTGATGACTTCAGGAGATCCTTGACCTGGTTGAAAGCCTTTTGCTGGCTTCGACCCCAGATCCATTTCTTCTGTTTCTGAAGAAGAACATAAAGTGATAACAGAACTGTGGCTAAATCTGGTAAGAATTTGCTATAATAATTCACCAATCCCAGAAAGGATCTCAACTCTGTGACGTCACGAGGTGGTGGTGCTTCCACTATGCCTTGTACTTTGGCCTCTGAGGTGTGCAATCCCTCTGCACTAATGGTGTGACCTAAGAAATCCACTGATGGAAGAAGAAATTTGCATTTCTCCTTTTTCAATCTCACACCGGCCACTGTGAGACGTTGCAGCACTTGTGACAGGTTATCTAGATGAGTTTCTTCAGAGACACCTGTAACCAAAATATCGTCAATATATACAGAGACTCCTGGGATTCCCTGTAGAGTATTCTCCATTATTCTCTGAAAGATAGAGGGGGCAGATGCCACTCCGAATGGGAGTCTGTTGTATCTATAAAGTCCTTTATGTGTGTTTATGGTCACATACTGTTTCGACTCCTCGTCAAGCTCTATCTGCTGATAGGCCTGTGACAGGTCCAGTTTCGAAAACAGTTTTCCACCTGCTAATGAAGCAAACAGGTCCTCTATACGAGGGAGAGGATACTTGTCTAACTTGGCCACTTGGTTTACCGTAACTTTATAATCGCCACAGATTCAGACACTCCCATCCGACTTTGGTACTGGCACTATCGGTGTGGCCCAATCTGAGAATTGTACTGGCTTTGTGATGCCTAGATTCTGTAGTCGCACCAGATCCTCTCTCTCCAAGCAAAGGGTACGGATCTTGCCTTATGATACTTTGGTACAGTGTCTGGCTCAATGTAGATCTTGGCCTTGACACCACGCACTGTCCCAAGTTCCTCTCGAAACACTTCACTATACTGGTCCAGGACACCCTGTAAGTTGCTTTTCACTTGGAAGATACTCTGCCAATCCAGGCATAATACTGATAGCCAATTCCGACCTAAAAGAGTGGGTCCTGCTTCCTTGGTGATTACCAAAGGTAGTACTGCGGTTTGTTTATTGTGGTCCACAGTAACATTAGTGGAGCCCACCACTGCTATAGGTTCCCCAGGGTATGTAAACAATCTTGCTTTTGACTCCTGTAACACTGAACAGTCTCCCTTGATCTTGCGAAAAGTCTCCTCACTCATGAGGGACACAGAGGCTCCTGTATCCAGTTCCATCTGCACCTCCTGACCATTCATGGTGACTGTGACATTGACCAGTTTTGTTGATCCACTACCAATATGAAATAATGGATAATCTTCTTGAGGGGTAGCACCTTCATTAGTCTGTTCGTCAACTTTATTTGCTTGCTCTCGAGGCTCTTTCTTATGCTCCTTCTTTTTCCTGCAGGCACTGGCAATATGTCCTCGCTTCTTACAAAAATGACACTCGTACTCTTTGAAACGACAATGTGATGCTTGATTTAAACCTCCACATCTGTAGCACTCACTACTCTCCTGCTGTTGTCTCCTAGGCTTGGGGTTTTTGTATATACGATTAATGGGCTTCCCACCATTCTCGCTCTCTGGAGGTACCTTGCTGTCTTCTGAGGTATGGAGACTCTTGGCATCTTTCTCTGCTGTTTCTGCAGCTATAGCTATGTCTAGGGCTTTTGTATATGTGAGTTTCACTTCTTGGAGCAATCGACGTTGAACTGTTTTGTTTCGGATACCACAAACTAGACGGTCACGTAACATGTCATTTAGAGTAGGTCCATAGTCACAATGTTCTGAAATTTTTCTAAGTGCTGCTACAAATGTAGCTACATTTTCTCCTTCTCTTTGGCAGCGAGTGTTAAACTCAAATCTCTATAGGTGAGGGAGTGGGGTTGAAGTGATTTCTAACCTTGTCAACTAACTCCTCAAAAGTGGGACTCCTGGCAATGTTAAGGTTTTAATGAGCCGAAATGTGGCAGGCCCCACTGCAGTGAGAAGAATGGCTCTCTTCTTCTTGGCCTCCACAATGTCGTTAGCAATGAAATAGTGTTCCAGTTGCTCCGCATACTCGGTCCACTCCTCTTGATTGCCATCAAATTTTGACACAGCACCATGTAGTCCAACTCTGACTATCGGCATGGTTGCTACTGTAGGTCTAGCTGTTGTGGCGTTGCTGTCACTGATAATACTTTCAACCTCATCCCGTGGCGTTTCTTCTTCTTCCCCTGGCATAGTTGCTCAATATTATCCTCGTCGCCAATTTGTAGTGTTTTGTCCACACAACAATGTTGAATTTAATAGCCAACTTTTTATTAAAACTCGAGATCAATACACACAGATTTCCTAACTCTAAAAGACACACAGCATATTACTATATAAGGAAAGATTAAGCTGGCTGCACCCAGAGCGCATGCCTGTGTATGATTGCACAAGAGAAAAATAATTAAGCACAATGAGAAAGTAAATGTGATACAGTACACTCTTCTTTTATGCCACAGGAGGAAGCAGTCATTTAAAGTGCCTGGGTGGTATAGCAATACCCCACACTCATTGCAGAACCACTGGGTGTCGCTGCAATGGTTCCTTTCCCAACAAAGGCTACATATCCCTCTCTTCCTTTCAGAGTTGGTGCTCTGCTTCTTTGCTGGGAAATGTAGGCTTACCTTTTTTCTACTACAGTACTCCCCAATCAGTTGAGTGGTAAATAGCTCCTGGAGGTGATATTAGAATAGCTAGTGTAATGAACATAACAGTACCAGTTTCAATGTCATCAATTGGTGGTACTAAGGAAGATCTTCTAGGTGACTTATAACCAGAGTTGCATGTCTCACAATCCATATCTACATGACAAGAGATAGTAATACATTGATACATATAATTGAAGATAACTGTGGTTCTCTATGTCTTCCATGTCGTCAAACTCCTTGTCACTGCCTCCCAAGATCACTTCTTGAGGGTCATCTATTTCTAAATCCTCCTCATGCTCCATCAGGGACAATACCTCATCCAAAGAAAAATTTCTACTGGTAGATGACTTCAGGTGCTATTAACCAGCATGGCAACCGTTGCCATCCAGCCATTTTGGTGGTCAAGCTAATACAGGAATTAATGGGAACTATACAGATGCGCTGTCTGTAGTGGCTAGAGATCGCTACATCAGCAAGATCCAGTGTATACTTGGCTTAGTAGGGGAGTACAAGGAGCACTGCCTTGCAGCTTTGGATCCCTATAGGCTACCAGATGCTGTATGGGTCTGTCCTCCAGTAGCCTATTTGTATAGCTCTTCAGAAGTTCAAATTTTACTGAATAATGAGAAGGCTAGTGGTCCTATATAAAAGCAAGTCTTTGGACGTATACTTTCTGCACTGAATCTTGCTGACCTTAGCTCTGCTTCTACAGGGGGGTAGGAGCAGGGGGTACAAGTGCACCTCTCCATTTCAAAAGAAATTTTTATTACTAATATAAATAAAGTTCACTCATAAACGTTCTCAGATGCACGTGTGAACAAAGGGGAGATTTTCAGTGTATGATAGATGTTCAGTACACAAGGTAACATTCATTCAAACAATAATTGTGAAGCCATGAATGAAACACCATCGTATAAGAAGAGCTTTTGAGACTCTAGTTGTTCATGGTTACTTCAGCCACTTTTGAAAGAATATTTTCAGTCCTAAAACAGCTGCTTGTTTAAGATCCACAATGACTGAAATAACTGCTTACTTATACATGTACACAAGGACATAACTGATGCAATAAACTTTGCTAAAGAACTCTTCACTTGTAAAGTGGAGCAATTTGGTTCTTTTTAATATGCAACCGGCTCTGGGAAAAGGGGGCACTTCTTAGCAAAAAAAAAAAAAAAATTGAAAATTGAGTTATTACCGTATCGTTGTAGTTAAGGTCTCTAGGCATTGATTGATACTCTGCTTGGGGCCAGATATCTAGCCACTCCTTAGTTAAAAGCGTTACAATTCTCACCTTGTAAAAAGACATTATGGGTTCATTATCGAGAAAAAGGCACTATGTATAGAACTCTGTGTGTTTAAGTATAGAACTCTATCTCTCTGTGTGTTTAAGTATAGGACTCTATCTCTCTGTGTATTGAAGTATAGAACTCTATCTTTCTGTGTGTTGGAGTGTAGAACTCTGTACAGAACTCTATCTCTCTTTGTGTCGAAGTATATCTCTGTGTGTTGGAGTGTAGAACTCTAGCTCTCTGTGTGTCGAAGTATAGAACTCTATTTCTCTCTGTGTTGGAGTGTAGAGCTCTATCTCTCAGTGTATTGAAGTATAGCACTCTATCTCTCCGTATGTTGAAGTATAGAACTTTATCTTTCTGCATGTTGAAGTATTATAAGGTGGTATTGTTAACATGAAGTGGTTTTGCATATTTCCTGTCTGTTTCCCTCGTTAATATCACTCTTGTAATTGTCATGCTCAGTTTATCAGTTTATAATTCTAATTATCATTTTATAGCTGTACCAGATCCAGTCAGGTTAGTATCTGCTTCAGGAAGAACCACTGGTCTGTCTGCTGGGCGTTTGGAGATCTTTCTCAATGGAAAGTGGGGAACTGTGTGTGATGACTTTTTTGATATCAATGATGCTGATGTGGCATGCCGTCAACTTGGCTTTGACAGAGCTAACTCCTACTCATATGCAAAATATATTGGGTAAATAAATTGTTAATATTGCATTCAGTGGAAGCAGGTTGGATATTTATTATAGATGTACTATAAGACTGGGAAAGTCCTTGAGTATTAAAAGTCAGTGATAGACAGAACTTGTTATGAGAAATTATTTTTCCCCCAAAATAATATATCACCCTCTTGTGGATTATGAGCATTTTGCGTTAGTTCAGTTCATCTAAATTTGTGAATAGCATAAAATTATTTTGTTTGTGAAATTTATTTATCCAGTTCTATTGTATTTTGCAGTACATAATGATAGAAGAAATCAAAATTAATGAGTTATTAATTATCAATTACAGTCCTTCCTTCACATTGTTGCTAATAACTTGATATTGATCAATACCATAAATGCATTATTAAACCTGTTCAAGCCTTGTAATGACATTCATACATGTATTTATGGTAAAGTTTGCTACTAGGCTTAGGTTAGCTAGACAAATTCTCAAAAACAGGGCTTCACCTGCAGACTTATCACATCTTTATTGGCTGTACAGCTGTGCTCATGGTTTCCTGGAATAATATGTAATAGTTATTGCACGGCACCGAGGATATTATGGCCTGTAAATGGTTCCGAGTCCGAGGACTCAGCCCTAGGACAAGGACCGTTTACTGCCATAATATCCAAGCCGACGAGTAATAACTATTATATTATTACACCCTATAGACTGACTTATTTTCTAAAGTTTTCGGGATAGCGCTGGCTAAGCTATGGCTAATAAGAATGAAAAATGACGACTGTCAAAGACTACAAGTATGTAGCCTGCAGTTGAAAGTGCAATTATAACTCATAATGCACCGTTTGCCTCTGGGGAGTGCATTATGACTAATAATACACTCTTCGTCTAATGTACTAGGGGTGTTATATCTACATATAATTAAGAAAAAATTTATATTGGATTGGACATAGTAATAACTTTTAATGGTCTAGCACAATATATAATTTTACTTAAGAATAATGGTATATATTAGTCTGGAACTCGTGACCCATTTTCTGGTGACACCTATATACAGTACCAGTTCTAAAGAAATTTAATCAAGTTTGATTTCCTCTGCTAGACATCCGCCTCAGTGGTAAAAACTAATGAGCATGATAAACCACAGTAGGATTATAGCGATCAAATGGCTAATCAGGTCAACAATCTCAATGCTGCAGATTTGTTACTTTAGTATAATATAGCTAGCCTAGCTAGTCTGCAGCGAATTAACTTGTGGCATATTAGGTGGGGAGATGGCTAGTTCTATTTCCCTCGAGTCATGTGCATTGGGTTGTTGTGCAAAGACCAGAAAGAAACTTCTATAGCCAGTAAGCAGAATTCCAAAACATCTCGACACCCAACAATACCTGTTGCCGCAAGTCCCTCAGCCCATCCTTATAGCCTAAGTGCTTAAAACTATACTTCTTCCACAGCGAAGCTAATAATTGCATATCTATCCACGGCAAACCATTAATCACTACCTGTATGCAACTTCCCCTTCAGATAGATTCAGAGGGTAAAAACTGGTACTGTATGCTGCTGACTGTCACCAGACCCCTTTTCACTTGTGCAAAGGGGTCACACACGCCAGACTAGGTATACATTGCCCAATGATCTTCACCACCTCATATTTTTACTTTGGAATGTCATAAGCTTTTTGGATGGAAACATTATCAAAATAATGTTGTGGAATGTAGCTAGTAGAAGCTGAACTATATACATTAAAAAAGTGGAAAGTTGTATGTATTACAACTTTTAAAATTGGCATTGAAAGTCAAATGTTTGGTTAAAAGTTTGCCCATTTGAACCATTGCTTTTCAGTAGTTGTGGTTTTGACATCATATCATGGTTAACAGGTTTAAGGGGTTTGTACTCTAATGCATGTTACTGTCAAAACATTACTCACAACTAACCTGAAACTACATTAGAACCAGACAAGAAGAAGTTTAATCACACTGATAAGTTATAATAATCTAACATTTGTATCTTTCATTAAAAGTTGTTTCCCACCTTCTGCATTGTAGTAATAAATCTTACACTTTAATAGCTGGAATATCAAACAAGTTTTTCTTGTCACCAGTTTAAACTATATGTAGAGAGCTCTCTAGATGTAATTTGTTCATATTTACTTAGTATATCAGTTATGGCTGTTCTGATTATTCAACTGATGTAAATAGAATAGATCACTGCTTCCATTCAAAATATACTGCCCTGACATTGACTAGTGCCAGTCCCATAGGGTCTGTATAACTGAGGTTCCACTAGACTAGTGCCAGTCCCATAGGGTCTGGATATACGTAAAAAAATATTTCTTTTTAGTCCCATAGCGTCTGTATAACTGAGGTTCCACTAGACTAGTGCCAGTCCCATAGGGTCTGGATATACGTAAAAAAATATTTCTTTTTAGTCCCATAGCGTCTGTATAACTGAAGTTCCACTAGACTAGTGCCAGTCCCATAGGGTCTGGATATACGTAAAAAAATATTTCTTTTTGCTTTACAGATATACTGCAGTATCATTTTCTGTTCCAATATGGCTTTCCAACCTCCAATGCTTACCTTCTTCATCCAATAACAACCTCTTGTTGTGCCCCCATTCTGAAATAGGGGACCATGATTGTAACCACAATGAAGACGTCATAGTAAATTGTGTTGGCAGTGAGTTTTAATCAAAAGTTCAAGGTGGTAGAGTATAGCTATATCAAATTTTTTGTGTTTAAGGTCACGGTTACCCTTAGAAAACAATGCGCGTGTTAATTTGTCAAACATTATCCTCACTAATATTAATTTTTTCGCGGGTGGTGTACATAACCCTCGACGTTTGTCGATAATTAAATTTGTAGGCCAGCATAATTCGCTAGCAAAAAAGAATCAGAGTTTCTCTTATTTACAAAATATCTAAAGAAGGCCTGCCTCTACAGCTGTGATTTTTTTCCTACTTCTTGTCTACACTATCTCCGGTGCGGGGATGGATGGGTATTCATCAGATATGAAATTTCAATTTTTTAAAATTAATTAAAGTTGGACAAGTAGATTAAAAATGCTGTTACTTGGTTTTGGAATGTTTCAAGGGGAAATGCATCCATCCCCGCAAATTGTCTATGTAGACAATAGTACAGAGCTCATAAAAATCAGGAACTCTTCGGGACTCTTCTTGAATTTTGTAAATAGTAAGTTTTTAGTGTTCGTACAGATCTAAATGTAACTCTGTGCTACCTTATAGCTTGCCCCTCTCTTAGATACTGTAAGATGAAGCAAGAAAAGCAGATCATTTTGATATCAAATATAATATATCATAAATATCAATTTTTAATGAATTTTTAAAAGTAATGTAGCTTAATCCATCAAATCTCGACCACCTAAATAGCTGCCGCTATTTCTCTCACTGTTTTGCAGCTACAGGATCGCTCCACCTAGGCATTCACAGTGGAGTAGGAATGAAAAAAATGATGGGGGGGCCAGACTGGAGTACTCACACCTAGTATAAAGCTAAGCAAGTAGGTCAATTGATGATGCTAACTAAAAATTGCCAAAATAAAACTTTCTTCTGTCATTAATGAATTCTTTAGCTATTGCTTCTAAATTATGTTGGTCACTTTTTTTTCTCTGTGAACATGAAGAATCATGCAGTTTTTAAGGCACTCTTCTGTCATTAAATTGCAAAGGTAAGTCTTTATCCTCTTGAGAGCAGAAAAGCATTTTTCAGCATTAGCTATAGGAATAGTTAGGTAGATTTTCAGTACCTTGTGCACTTCAGATAACAGCATTTTCAAAGTTGAAGTTTCATTAAACACATCACAAATAGTGTTACCTGCCGTTTAGGAATGCCATTCAATGGAGTAGATTTAGAAGCATTTGCAAATCTATTTTTGGAAATTGATATCTTTGCTATAATATTATAATAGCTGAATCATCAGCACTCTTCCATTAGCACTTTCTATAAGCATTTTTCAATCTTTTGAGCAATAAGAAAATTTTTTTGGATAAATCACTTTTCCAGAGCAGCTTTCACCAAATCAATTGCCTGAAAATATTCTTTACAATAAAAACACTCAAAGGTGTGCTGGGCTAATTTGAGTTTCTGATTCATTATAATCTGCAGTACTACTGGTTCCTTTATCAATCTCAGTGGCAACTTCAGTACTCAAGTCTAAGCTTAATAAATCATGACTATAGTAAACAATTCTGCTTTAATCAAGCTATAAACTGAGCATGCAAGATTTGCCCTGCCCAGTGTACAGCTGAGCACATGGTAGGATTGGTATATATAGCTAGTCAAAATGGCATCTAAGAACAGGGGTGTAGACAATAGGGGGGCTTGGGGGGCTTAAGCCTCCCCAGATTTTTCAGAATATGAGATTAACTAGATAATATCATGCTCTGGCTTAATTATTATTATTATTATTATTTTTGTAAACTGCATATGATGTGCATTGTAGTGGTTTGGTAAACAGTATTCAACCATGACAGTAGTGGTTAACAGGTAAGCATGGCAACATAGTGCTTAGAGAACTTGCTTGACTATTAGCTTAATTGCTAGTAGCTAGTAGTAAGTACCATGTCTGTCAATTTCTAAGATAGTGGTTTAGCACTCCTTTAAAGCCAGGTGAATCATCCAATGGCTATCATTCTGAATTAGCCAGTAGTCAGCCTGAACTGAGCTAATAATATTTGATCAGTGTATTATCTTAAAGTGATGTTGAAGATGTTTCAGTGCAGAATCCACTATGAAATAGAGCCTAGCCTATACTTGTGTACATATTTTGAATATTACTCTAATTTGTTCTCTTACACCTCTTGGATTTTGAAGCAAATTTTTTGCCTCTGCAGGAGGAGGCAAATCCCCCTCCCACACCCTCCCCCTTTTGTCTTTATCTTATTAGCCCCCCACCCCCCCAGTCCTAAAAAGTTGTCTACCCCCCTGATTAGAAAAGGCAATTTTCTCTCACTACTGTGTCTAGCTCTAAAGATGATTCTGAATGATTACCAAGTTAGTACCAGTATGAAGTTATCAATTTGTTGCTGCTAATTAAAGCAATTGGCTTTAACAGCACTGCATTAAGCTACCTAGTCAGCCAAGTTGGGGGGGCCAGGCCCCTCTGTCAGAAAAGTTGGGAGGGGGGGCTCCCTGCCCCCCCCCATTCCTACTCCACTGATTCAGCTATGAACTTACTACAGTGTCGACCACCTGTAAATCCAGTCATTCTGCTCAGCTCTGCCTGAAGTCGGTAACCATCGTCGCTATTGTCGACCTCATGTATATGAAGTCTACCTCACATTTACTATAGTTATTTCATTGTTAACCACTACCAACTTGTTCACATCATAACTTTTTTGTTTTACCTTTTGAACTTAAATCTAACTAACAGTATTGTAACAAATATGAACTTTTTGCACACCATATTTTGTAGAGTTTAAATGATAACAGAATCAGTGACACAACTTTTAACCCTCTGAATAGCAAATTCTGAAATAATTAATTGAAAAAAGCTATAGCTAGAACACACAAACCCCCTAGCTTCCCTTCAACATGGCTCCAGACACCACACTTGCTGTCTGCACACTGGCTTTGCCTTCTCTTCCTTTCTTTTGCATTGCTGCTTCAACAATTTTCAGAACCTCGTTTCTGGTCTTTCCATATCCCGTTTTGCTGCAAGCGAACGGCCTCCATAGCCCTAACCATGGATTAGACAGACCATTGACGAAGCGTTTTTGGACGATTCGACTCCTTGACCTTCGCTGGAGACCTCCTTTCTGCCTTTCCACCACCTCTTCTCTTTCTCCTGCTTTGGATCGCCGGATATCTACGCGCACGCATGCGCATGTCCGTGTAATTATTATGGTCGACTTCTGATGAGGGTGTGGTCGAGAATAGGTACTGGTCGAAATTGATGGATTACGCTATATTATGCATTCCTGGATTAACGGCCACCTTAAAATGTTTCTGCAATTAATTTGAAAATTTATTGAAAATTTTCTTGAATATATGGAGGATCCATTAAAATATAACAATGAAAATTTAGTAATTCTCAGTAACCCTTAATAACATTGTTGAAATGTTTGATTTTAGATGGTCACCTGAGGTTGGTTAGTAGTAACACCGGTGCCACTCGATTTAGATCATCTGGTCGTCTGGAAATCTTCTTGAATGGAGAGTGGCAAACAGTATGTGATGATTTGTTTGGATTTACTGAAGCCACTGTAGCTTGCAGACAGCTTGGGTTTACTAGGTATTCCAGATATGGAAGTGTTGGATCATTGGGGTAAGTACAATTCAGCTACTAAAATTATGTAGAGCAATAATAGCAATAGTAATATTGACAAGTGAGAATCTTCATGGGAAAATATTTTGAACATTGTCTAGATTCTCTCGAGGTCTTGGAAATATCTGGCAGGGTGTGTCATGTTCTTCTTCAAATACACAACAGCTGATAAATTGTTCTAGGGTATATCCCAGAAATTGTGGACACAGCGATGATGTAGCATTGAGGTGCACTATATCTGTGACATTTACATTTCCTACTTTATCACCAACTACAGACCGTGAGTGCATTAATTTCATGTTTCTAGATTTAATTTTTCACTTTGCATTGAAGTAGCTATGTGTTGAAGTGTCTCTCTTCCCTAGCTCTATTACATGCTGTGATCAAAAATATATAGCTTATCCATGTATATAGCTTAGCTCTACTTTTAGAGTGTTACTTGCTGTCTACTCTTAAAACACAGAGCATCTCTTATACTCTGAAAGTGGTAAGTTCTCCTATGATTGGAGGCTGGTTCATTTGTTTCTTTTGTTGCTCTCACTCTGTGAAAAGGTACTTACCATTGCATTTCATGGAATATATCTTTTCTCTGCATCAGTAGCAGCAGTTCATTTTATGCTTTCGAGCTAAGAAAACAGCTGATGCTTTATATACTGGTTCGAGCAGGCTGTGAAAAGTGTCTGTAAACTAGTGCTCTAATAACGGTAAGTAACACAGTGACTTTCCTTGCAGGTTCAACTGCATTATATAGCTTCAAAATAGAGTTCCAATCTCTCAAGGTAAGTAGACATGTTGACGTGAGGCTTCTTTTTTTATTAACATGTACAATGATTAAATACTACACAGACAGGGAATAACAAGGAATTGACATTTAACTAAAATTATAACACAAGATACTGCTTAGGGTGGGGGGCTAGAGGAACTAGAGCCACTTCCCATTCCAAAATTTTTTACCTACAATAATGTTAGAGTGTGCACAACTTGTTAGAATGTGCAAAACAATCATAGCAATGTAATAATAATTATTATTACCTGATTAAAATTTGCAGCTGCAAGTGCATGCAAACTGTTTCCGCCCACTACAACTCACCCTTAGCCCCCAAAACTATAATGCCTCAGCCATCTCTGCACAAGAATCAGCTCACTAGTGTAAAGCTAGCATTTGAACAAAAATTTGCAAGTGATCTTGAGAATGCTGTTTCTGATTTTAAATAATATAGCTATTTTGACCCCTCAAAATTATGCCTTGTGCAAGTGACATTGAAGGACTTTGTATTCTTGATTAGCTAATAATTAAGTACTTAGCAACAGCTGCAGAGGTCATAGCTAACATGTGAATTATTAATTTTTTATTCCTGTGCTGTTAATTTATTGATCTAATCATACACTCGAAACTTGGGATCTGATGATAATATTATTATATATATAAGATTCCTATGAGTGTGAGTGTATTAATTAATGGGTAAAACTTTACATTAATTTTGGCCTTTATCATCATGATGTGTTGTATGTGGGTACTATAGGAATCATGACTCAATAGATTATCACAATAATGTTGGTTAATATTAATTTATCTTTTTCTTTTTAGATGCTAATTCAAGAGCAGGCTACTATGAAGGTGGTGGCTCTGCTGTGTCAGGGATCATTTTTCTCATCATAATAATTTGTGGAATCTATTGTTATTGCAAGTGGTGCAGAAATAGTGAAGAAGAAGTAGTGGCTGTTGTCCGCTACAAAGAATAACACTTTATAAGCTACGTAACAAGCTATACATTATAGTACCAGTATATATATATAATATACTGGTACAGAGTAGTGTAGTATTGTAGGATACATATAATTTTTTTTGAAGTGTTGATCTCCATAATATAATATAATAGTTACGTACCATAATAATAATAATTATTATTATTATTTTAATACCATGGAGGGCTAGCTTACATAACTACACTTACTTCCACAAACTTACCAAAATGAGGAATGCTTTCTAGGTCCTATCAAGGATCAAGATAACAACGATACTGCCTAACTAAAAAAGTGTATAGCTATCTTTTATGATTGCACTGTTAGCTAACAACAGTTAGCTATCTATAGGTGTGGGTGACAGGTGGTGCGTTCACATGAACATCAGTAGTTATTGCTTTTTTATTGTGTAACGTTGTGCTTAGTTTCAATCCCTAGTCTAATCAAGTTCAAAATACATTTTCTTTGGAATCTGATGAGAAGTGTAGCTATCAGGTTATAAGAAACATGTTGATATGAGATATGCCATCAAAGCTAAAATGCAATGAAGTCATCTTCATAATGATAATAGCTAGCTGGTGATGGCGATATCATTTATATAGCTTCAGTTAGCTACGTAGATGCAATAAGGTTAGCATTTAACATGAAATAATTGAAGCAAAATTTAACCAGAATTGGGTAAAGAGAACTGCACCAAAAGTCATGGCTTTTTTCATGATTACTCAAAAGGGTCTCTTTTGAAGATTACCAAGCATCCTTGCAATAGCCACATCAACAAACCGAGGAACATTATTGTGGAACCAATATTTATTATGTGATATTACACTTAACACTGTTATTCTAGTTGTGTAAATCAGATTCGGGGGTTTGACAGACACATGATTAACAGCAATATTCACTTCCAGAGATTTGGACCTGGATTTTACTTGGCACCTAAATCTTCAAAATGTCATGATTATACTCAAGGTGCCTACACATACAGAGCACTTCTGCTGTGTGATGTTTGCCTAGGAAGAAAATACACATTAAAAAGAAGAATGACACAAGCCTGAGTGACCCACCAAGTGGTTATTATGACTTTATTTATGGTGAAGCAGGAAGAGATTTAAACTATGATTTTATCCAATGCTGATGCCATCCTTCCTCAATGCATTATAGTGTATCAAAAAGATGGAGAAGATGGAATTGCTAATGTATGTAGTTTATTATTATAATTTTTACCACTATTATGTTTATCCGGTGATTGCTGAAGATGGCTCTGATGTACGCTACACTACACATTAACATAAGATTGATTTTAGGGTTGGGTGGAAGCTTATACAGTATGATGTCATATCCAGCAGCATGAATACTGACCCAGATTCAACAAGACCAGGGTTCTATGAAATCTGTTCTATTCTCATGTATATAGCTACATAGAAATGCTGTAGCTACTCATTGTGAATGCGTTGTTCTAGGTTAAAAAACTGTCCTGGAAACATGGCCTTTAATGGCCACAATCTTCTGTGATTGTCTAATTTCCAGTACTAGCTACAGTTAAAGAAGTTTCAGGTTGGGACAGGCTTTCTTTCGTTTATAGTAAGAGCAAATTGATGAGGCTACATTCTTTAGTAACATTAACATTATCAACACTGGCACCAGCAGAGTAAGGTTCTAACAAACCTTCCTTGAAACTCTGGTCTCTGACTGTTGACTATGTGGTGCTCTTCAACTTCTGATTCTTCAATGCCTGATACTGTAAGACCACCCACCTTCTTAGGTTTTATTGTGATTTAAATGATCACTCTGTCATATTCCATGAAACTCCCACTCTAATCAAATTGCCTTGTGCCTGTATCTAAGCAAAGGTTTATTCTTGGTAACTCTCTTCAATACAGGCAAGCGATTCTTTTTTCTTTCTGATTGTGCTAGCACTGCACACTACACCACAACTTTCTTCCCATACCCTCTTTAGATGGGGGCTAGTGAGCTTTCTATCCTGCAGGTTGTATGTGTGTACTAGTGCCCTGTCTTCCCTAGGAGTAGAAATCTTGGGTCTCTCTGAAACATTAATCTTCCACACCACCTGTCTCATTGAGCCTACTCAAACAATACTCTAACTACATTTAACTCTGGTGGTAATTTGAGCAGTTGAATACTCTTTTCTCCTCGATACAACTAATAATTATTATTATCATGATCTAATAATAATTCCCATGCTGTAGACTTTTACATAACAAATTACATGGCACGAATATAGAACAACCCATCTACATAATAGCGACCATGACCATCACCACACCACACCACACCGCATACTGACCGGCCAGTCGGCTGGCTATATCACACAAGGAAATTCATCACGTGTAGCGTGGTGATTATAGTATTATAGTAGTACATAGTGTAGGTGACCTTTTACCAAATGTTTTTTTATGAAGGGAGGGGGGAAATGTGTGAGTATTATCATAGGTTCCAACTTTTTGAAAACCTGTTCCAGGACACTGACCACACCCACCAGTCACGCCCATATCATAGAAAACCCCGCCCAAGTATTATACTTTATTAGGTACATAGCTAGCCAGTTAAAAATAGAGGCAATTTAAGTTTATGGAACTCCTAGGGAGATCTTTTTTCTCGTTATGACTTCTTTTAGACATGTAACTCAGTAAGGTAGTGTTGGCATTATAGCTAGCTATAAATGTTGTGCATGTGGCACATTCTGATCTTTTCATTATGGTTTCACAGTTGTAATAACTATAGGTTGTAATATTGGGGGATGGAGCAATTGCCCCCCCCCCCCCCCCCCCACCACCCCACCTATTCCTCTGCCTATGTATACTTTAGCACCTTATTCAGAGCTTCTGCACCATTAATAGTGTTAACTGCAGCATGGTAAACTATAGCTCAGAAAGCTTGAGCCCATCACTATAAAAACTATGATGGTGATTATTTCCTGAAGAGCACATTAGCTATATAGGCCCTTAATGGATGTTAATTTTAGAGGAATATAGCTATGTAGGTGACACCTAGTATGCAATATACCATGGAAATGTGATTTGCTACATGTATATAACAAGCAGGAGTTATTAGCTACTATGTAAGATGTAATTGTATGCATAAATTATACCTGGAGTACCAACAATAACCATTTGGTCTCCAACCATTTCCTCACTTGATGATATATTTGACTCTTAAGATTATTAACTTCTTTCTGGTAGTTTGTTTATATTACCTCTGATGGAGGAGCTGATGCACAATTTCTTAACGATCTCAGCAAAACTTGATGATCTTCACAGCAAGTTTACCACTGTTCCCATCATTGTTCCCTGTGAAAATTGCATAAGTGTACGTTACACCCTGGGAATACAGATTCAATAGCACCTACATATTTCAGCATCAGAATAGTCTGTCATAAAGAAAGGTAGCTTTCATTTTTGGTTTCTAGTTGCTTAAGACATGCAAAGCTTTGTACTTTCTGATTGTATTACAAAGTCAGCTACTATGGCATAGACAACATTTAGTGAGAGTTCATATTTTGTCATCTTGTAAGTAGCATCCATCAAAACTATAATATTTTCATATCTCTCCAACAAATGACATTGCCATTCTTCCTGATGTACATAGAGAAGACTTTTTACTGATGTCTGCTGCTCCGGCGTACTCGATGAATTATTTATTGGTTGGTTGAGCACATTTTAATTCAATTTTTACTTCAAAAGGTAAAAAAAAATTTTGAGGATGGGTTATCTTCATCCCATTTCTTTATCTTCAATTGCAGATTATGCTGGTTAAAGTTTAAGTTTGAGTGCCTTTTGTGCATGGTTTCAAATATCCACCAATGTAGGTGTGATATCTCAACATTATAGTTATTATTAATTATTCATATTACATATTTGTGGTATTATTATTATTCTGAACTAGTTCTTTTAATCATAAATATAGTCATTCATGTGCGTATAGTTCAGTTGTCAGTAGATGTTTCAGTTGATTCTAATAATACTTTTCTAAAACTAACTGCGTGCTATCTCGGAACACCACAGTAGGGAAATAAGCGCTGTTACTTTTATCTGTTAAATCCACAATACCTATCAGGACAAAGCACATAGCTAACTTCATCCTTATATAGGTGTGAATGTGGTCATTGCACAATAATGGCAACAAATACAGAGTGTGTGTGCTTCAGAGAAAGTGCACCCATTCTGAGCAATACCAGGCCATGATTTTTTTCCCATGTCGGTTACTCTTTAAGGGTTCAAGTAATCAGAGTAAGCTACATACTGATACACCTACCTAATTAAACAATATGAGATATTATTATTGCAGTGCAGTGGAACTTACTTACAATATTAGCTATCGAAACAGCACCAGTCAGTGTTCTTGGCAATTAATATCATTAACTTTGAGTATAAGGTGTCTGGATAACTGAAGTCTGTATAAGTGAGGTTCTATTGTGTATAGTTAACTATAACAAAATTACAGGGAATATATAGCTAGTCATACCCCCTGTTATGAATTTTTTAGGCACATGCTTATGTAAATTTGTAGTTAGTAGCATTTTGTATCTGTATTAGCTAAAAATTTTCAGCACCTTTTTGAGGATTTAAGAGTGAGAAGCAACATTTAATTTGTCTGGCCTTATAAGTAAGTTGTAGTGCTAACATTAAATTTACCTCTACAGTGTTACTCCAGTGTTCACTCCTACAAAAAGGCCACCTTCTCCTGATTCTGGCGGTGAAGATTGGGTAAGTGTATATAATACCATCATGACTTTGCTAGTTACTTTTATATTCTTGTATTTGTAGTATTGCAGTTTTAAAGCAGATCCTCCTTGCAAGAAAATGTATTATATCTACTCTACAGGCTATAGTGTAAAAACTGTTGAGAGAGGTTATGACCTTTTAACAATATTCATGTGAGAAGAATTTCAGTTTAGTAATGATACTTTGGTGTTAAGCATGTACAAATTCCATGCATAAAGTTAACGGTCATAACCTGCTCAACAGCTGTTACACTAGAGTATATGGAATAGGATTAATATTACATTCTCCCTCATATTTCTTGATACTATAATTTGTAGCAAATTTGTTTTTGTTTTGTTTGTGTTGTTTGTGGACTTCAAGATCTTGCTAGCATTTTTTTTCACTGGCCTAGGGCTAAGTACTTAGAAGTATTCCTAGGTGATGTTTATGAACATCCCACCATTCTTATAATACTTATAAGATCAAATTTGATGAGAAAAGGTTAATATACTACAATGATGATAAACAGCTTCCTATATTCTCAAAGACAGCATGTGGATATGGATTTCATCGATTGATTTGCTAATGACATCAAAAGTTGATAACTCCAAAGTTTGTACAGTTCGACCTAGTGATGTTTCTGAGAATGCAACATTTATTATAGACTTGGACTGTATCAGATTTGGTGATTTAAAGAGTGATGACTTAGGATCCTGGAATCCTACTGGAACCAAGTCAACATTTTTTCGAGTAACTGCCACTGAGATCAGGATTGCAGATGAAAAGCCTACTGCAGAGAGGATGGGACTATACCATGTCTTGACTCGTCGTTATTATGTTCACAATACTTACCACCTTTATCACAGAATGATTGCTGATATTCAAGGTATATTTTATTGATACATATGTAATCTTGACTGGGTAGGCTTAAGCATTATTTGGTAAAAAATGGCATAATTAAAAGTATAATCAGTGGTAAGTGAATGGTTAAGGCCTAGCTGTGACCATACCTTTAATAACCTGACAAACATGTAAACAGAAAACACTACATGCACACACATGTACTGCATGCACGAAACACAATGTACATCTGCCATTTCTTTCACATGCAGATTACTTGGGCAATAGAAATAAAATGGCACTTATCCAATATACCTTTGATGGACCTGAGGTAGAAGTCAAGGTAAAGCCACATGAAATTCCAAGACTGAGACACCTTATTTTCGTACATCTGAATCGGCCCGAGAACACTTTCAGGATGTGGCAAAGTCAGAGAAACCAAAATCTGCAGTTTTCACCATAGGAAAGGAATGTGGTGGTGAAATTGAAGTGACTACTCCTAGTATGCTTCCCCGTAATCGACAACAGATAAGCAACATTCGCCAAAGCCATTTTGCTGATGATAAAAATGTATTGATGCTTGAATGTAAACTTGCTAGAGGAAATACTGAAGCATTTGTCCATGATGTCAAGGCTGCACCTTCCCCACAATGTGTTATGTTCTTTGATTGGCAGCTTAATGACATGGAGCGGTTTCTTACCAACAACCATTGTTTTGGGATCCTTTCAGTTGATACGACCTACAATCTTGGTGACTTCTATGTCACATTAACAACCTATCCACACCTCATGCTGCAAGATGTGAACACTGGTAAGCATCCAACAATGGTTGGTCCTGTTTTAGTTCATCAGCAGACTGACTTTTCATCATTCAATTACTTCATTTCAACGCTTATTAGTCACAGCAAACATCTTCGGAACATTCTCTGCTTTGGTACAGATGGTGATAAAGCCCTTGTGGAAGCTTTAGCCCATAATTTTCAATTAGCCATTCAGTTACGTTGTTTTATTCACTTTAAGAAAAATGTGCATGAGAAGCTGCACTCACTTGGCTTTCCAAGTTCACTGGCTGAAGAAATGTTATCAGACATCTTTGGTAAACACACTGGGTCATGTTATAGTGAAGGACTTGTTGATAGCACTTCTGAGCTTGAATTTGACACCATTTTAGAGCAACATAAAGATGTTTGGAATAAGAGAGAAAGTCCTTTTGCACCAAGTAGTGGACCTCGGTTCTATAAGTTTTTTGTTCAATATCAAGCCAATGTAGTAAAATATCATTTAAGAAAAGACCTTAGGGAAGCAGCTGGACTTGGCTCACCTCCTTCTATATTCACAACTAACTCTAGTGAATCAATTAATGCTATGTTGAAGAGTAAAGTCAATTACAAACAGCATGAGTGGCCTCAATTTAATGAGCAACTTTAACAACTTGTTGAAGGACAAAGGGATGAGATTATTTGATCTTTATCAGGTCGTGGACAATATCGTTTTATGTGCTCATTTTAACTACGTATCTCTCAACTTCTATCCTGGAGTGGTCAAAGATGAGGCCAGACCAACGTAAAAGAATTATTTCACAATTCGACTCCGCATCCATCAAGACAGAATATAGGTTGGAAGGTACACCTAAGTGTCATGTTAGCTCTGCAGCCCAATCAACTAAGCCAGGATGTTTGAGCATTAATGCCGAAGACTCTGGTATCGAAACTCTGCCTCTAATTACACTACAGGCAATGTGGGATAAAGCTAGTAAACTGTTAACTTTGGATAATGCCATTACTGCTGCACCAAGTGAAGACAAAAAAGCTCGAATGGTTATGTCTTTCAGTTCAAAAACACCACATTTTGTAGCTACTAGAAGCAATGGACAATATATATGTGATACTGCATGTGTACAGTGGAATTCTGCAAAGATATGTAGTCATGTACTGGCCGTAGCTGAAAGTAATGGTGAATTAATGAAATTCTTGCGATGGTACACCTCCTGTGAACCAAGTCCAAACATTACAGTGTTGAACATGAAAGGTCTTCCAAGAAAGAAGGACGTCCCAAATGAAAAAGGTCCAGAAATACTGAAAAGCCTGAACAGTTAGTCACAATAACTAAATCTGATGTCTCAAGTGAATGTGTACCTAGTGGATTTAACATGGGAGCTTCAACATCCCAGGTTAACTACAATGTCACGGTTCCTTCAACTCCTAGAAGCCCACCACCTCTTATCTCTGTTCCACTGACACCACCACCAATAGCAGTACAACAACCATCACCTCCAAATGTAAATCCTTTCTACTTGAAGTTTGTAAAAGGCAATATGCGTGTTTGTCAGGGATGCAGAGGGAATCTCAAGACTTGTGATGGGGAAATACCAAGTCCTCCATTTGATCTTACAGTGGCACGTGCAGAACAGCGTGCTTATCGAAATGCCAGTGGAACTCTTATCACACCCATAAGGCCAACAGTATACCACTATCATTGTAGAGCAGAATGCATCAAAGCAGCTGAACCCAGTTTCATACCATCTGGAGTTCGTATACCTGAAGATATTCGTCCAAAACTATGTACTGCCCATATCCAACATTTAAAAAATAACTTCCAAATAAACTTGGAATAATAGTCATCAAATCAATAATAATAATGATGTTGTTTCAGAAATAAATTTTGAGTATAGAGTTCAGGTCTTTAAAGGTGGTCTTTTGTTGGAGAGTAACACTGTAGAGGAAAATATGCATATAAGAAATCCTCAAAAAGGAGGGCACTAAAAACACACACAAATTTACATAACACGTGACACTGTAGTCATGTAGGTAATTCTCATTTTACTGGATGCCCTAAATGCTACTGACATAACACAGGTCTCCTAACTGGCTGCCACAGTTAAACCTTGTATTCTCAGGTTAGATGAGGGGCTAATAGTTTAAGATTTGGACTAAAAGGTTTTGGAAATAGCCTTTTCACTATATACTTGGTAGCTAACTATAATTAATGGCTTGTGCAGGGGGGATCCAGAATTTTGGAAGGGGGGGGCTAACTGCATATGAATATTGGAGAACCTGCCCCCCAGCCAGGTGCTAAACTATAATCTGATTATATTGTGACTATGAAGAGAATAATTATTCCACATAAAAAAAAACAGTTAAAGGTTTATATGGTATGGCTAGATATGCTACAACTGCAGCAGCATGCTAGCTAAGTAAGGAAGACAAGTCTCATAAATGAAGCTTGGCACTAAGCAGAGGTGTATACAACTTTTAGGACTGGGGGGAACTTATAAGATAAAGACAAAAGAGCTGCAATTTGGCTCAAGGGGGAGGGTGCGGGAGGGGGATATGCCCCTCCTGCGCGAAGTGCAGAAGCAAAAATTTTCTTTAAAATCCAAGAGGTGTAAGAGAGCAAATTAGAGTAATATTCAAATAATTACTGTTTTAATAGCTATGTACACAAGGATAGGCTAGGCTCTATATATTATTTCAGTGGATTCTATACTGAAACATCTTCAACATCACTTTCAAGCTAGTAAAACTATATTTTTGATCGAAAAACCTCAGGCTGACTGCTGGCTAATTCAGGCTGATAGCTAGCTGGCCTTAAATTCATTGAATAATTCATCTGACTTTAAAGGATGTGCTAAACTACTAACTTAGAGATTCACAGACATGGTACCAGCTACTAGCAATTAGACTATGAGTCAATTCTAAGCAGCTGTTACAATGTTACCATGCTTACCTGTTAACCATTACTGTCATGGTTAAATACTGTTTACCAAACCACTACAATGCACATCATAATAATTATGCAGTTAAAATAATAACTAAAGAATTAAGCCAGAGCCTGATATTATTTAAAATTTGGGGGAGACTTAAGCCCCCCAACCCCCCCTTGCCTACACCCCTGCTAAACATTCATGGTACAGTATCAATAAACATGCTAATTGCTAAGAGTATGTTACATCATTTTTATGACTTGCATGTCTAGCTCTCACAGTATCATCAATACAGTTATTATTATACATAAACACTAAGGAATGTACAAAATGATATTTATGAATATCATTAACTAACTTGGAGGGGGGGATCACACGGGGATCTTTGAAGAAGAGGACAGGAACTTTGTTCAGATACTGAACTGTCACAATACTCACTGGATCTGTGTGACAAACATTGATTGCAAGTCAAATTAGGTGAAGGTATAATATGACAGTATGTTCACTGGCAATATCCCCATGAGTACAAAAGAAGTTGTGCATCTCTAGTAAACCTATCTCAGAGGTACTTGTATCTAACCTTTCCAGATGTTCAGCAACAGGTTGGCAGTTCTCATTCTAGAATGTCTAAAGAATGGAGTTATTGGTGCTTTCCCCCATACTGTCAAGAAGAACTCCAAGAAACCATTTTTGCACAAGTTTTCTGTCTATTGCATAATGATTATGTCGTCTTCTTAATACTGGGGATACTATGGTGCAGTGTTGTGACTGGTTCTACTTTACATGCATTGGACTGGAGGAAGACACTAACTTACCCGAACAATGGAAATGTACAATGTGCACTAAAATCTACTATGACGTTTTTTGTATACTAGTAGTTAATTAGTATTATGTGTGCGCAGACTAGCTACCTAAGCAATTCAAGCAGCCATAGTTGTGCATTAACTAGCTACATATATCTGGAGCTCATAGCTGAGAGAGTACCATACCAGTGCCGTGGCCACCACTTCTTTTGTGTCTTGTATTATTATGTTGTGTGTACAGCTAGTGTGTGGCCACGTGGATGAGTTGGTGGTAATAGCAGGTGTGTGGGCTTTTGACAACGAGTCAGTGGCAATAGCTTATTTGTGGCTGCAATTGACACCGATGGTCGGTGTCAATAGCCTCGGCCTAAATTTTTTTCCGAAATCGGGAACCCACCTTAAGTGCAAGAGAAATAGCCTGAAATACAATATTTATATCTGCTAGTGGCTAGTGCTAAGTGGTATTACATGGAGCGGATAGGTCCTTTCCTACTTATAGCCCATCTAACGTTGCCATTAGCGATCGGTGAGTTTAGGTAGCTACGTAACTAACTATCTAGCTGGTCACTAAAAACATAGGTTGTTTTTAGCTGCATAGGAATCTAACTAGCTATTATACCTGAAAGGAGAATCTGCTTTTTATGGTCACTTTATCGAAAGTTAGCTAGATAGCTAGCTAGCTACCTCCTTCACTAAATTTTGGAAGCATTATGTGTTGCAACTGGTAGCTATAGTCACCACTTTTAGTTAACTACCTATGCTTGCTTTCTTACCTTACTATTTACCTTACACTGGACCAAAAATTGAATTTCATGCTGCAGGATTACTGCAGTATTTATCACTGGGATTCCACCTCCACTTCAAATGTCATAACTACCAGGGATGTGGAATTTCATGTTGAATTTCATGTAGATGATAGAGCTAAATCCCATGTACCAAACACGCACAGTTTTTATCACATATCATTCACATTTTCTTCTTCATGGGAACTGATGAATCCCGCTATCCCATGTACCTAACACGCACAGTTTTTGTCACATATCATTCACATTTTCTTCTTCATGGGAACTGATGAATCCCGCTATCCAACATGAAGGTTGAATATGAAATTTTTCACACCATTCATGATCAGGATACATCAAAATTATTATACATAATAATAATAACCATGTATATTTTCATTAAGCCAAAGAACATAAGCAAGCATAATAATTACATAATGATAACAATATACAATAGTTCAATACTAATAAGTTCATGTTTACACAATGGCCCAAGATGCAACTTTGCTGGGCTTAGGACGCTCAGACACCTCACCAATCTCTCTAGTCTTCATCTGACACTTGGACTGTGGTGACTTGCCATCTTTTGAGACTACATCTCGGGGATCGCAAAATGAGTAGACCCTTGATGCTCGCCAAGATAGAGGTTTTATAATTATTATTCTGTTCTCATTTTCATCCTCCCTACTCTCTTCCCTTGACATGAAGTCTGTAATAGGCACCTTTGACCACTTCTCTTTATCTTAGGCTGGTAACACCGCTTTTGGAACATAATTTGATGATGTTGTAGTTTCTAAAAAAAAATCATATAATTAGCGTATTATTTAGATTGGCACAAGTTCCTGATAATAGCTAATATACCATATAGCTGGTTATTTTCAAGGGATCTAATTTTCACTGTTTTCACTGCTACTCTTCAATACTTGAACATTTAATCCATGAAAATTATTTCAGTGAATTTCCTAGATGGCATCAATCAGTGAAAAATTTTAGCCTTAAAAATAACCATCTATATGGTACGTACATAAAAGTGAAAAGCTACGGTAAGTCAATTAAAATTGTAGTACATAGACGTGAAAAGCTAGGGTAAGTCAATAAAAATTGTACTTGAAATTTCACTAGCATAGTGACTATGTCAGAGAGTCAGTAATATAGCCCATTGCTGACTGTATAATGAAGTCACAATTCTTAACAGTGCACACCTACTTTGGGGGATATCATTGCACAGCATAAGTTGGCTTCATCACTTACAAGAAATCAAGTGTGTTTTTATTAACAGCGGCAGAAGTTTGTGTGCACAATGCTATTGGAGGTTTGGTCACCCCAAGGTAGGTTGGAATGTGAAGGCAAGTATAGTATATAGGACCTAGAGTTAAAAACCCCTTGGGATTTTTGATGTTTATAACAGTGAAATGTTTTTATCTCTGAAGTTAACTATGGTACTTGAATGGGGGTAGCTGAAAAAGCAGCTGCATGAAGTAAATTGTGGATATGGTTGTGGATATGTACCTTTGCGATACCTTCACGAGCAAGTCACAAAGCTTATTTTTGCAAAGTACTGTAGCCAAGGAACTGATACTATAATCATAGCTGTGCAGACACTAACTGTTAGTAACACGTTTTCATTGAACAATTAAGTATTATACTGGACAGTGGAGTGGACACCATTTGTACTAGTAATAGTTAAAACATGAGCATGAGTGATCTATCCATGGCAACAGATTTGCAAGCATTTCTGGCAAGCAACAGCTAGCCTAAAACATGCATTACAATGGCTAGCTGCATTCTCTAGCTTGCCTAGCTGGCTCACATGAAAATTAGCTCACATCACATGCACTGTCCACAAGTTCGTTACTTGATTTACACACTTTGCAGGTAGATTATCACAATTAATCCACCTGGCAACTACTGATATAAATATACCTGTAGAATAACCTTAAATGGAGCACACTCATTCAGTACATCAGATATTATCTGGTCAAAATTTCAATAGTCTTTACATTCAAAATTTGGTTTCCAAGTTTTTAAACCAGTACTCCATGTACCATAATTCACTACTTACTCATGCAATTCTTTCTCAGTGCCGTCTTATACAGTGTATCTCCTAATTTGCCACGTCTCTGCAATGACTCTTCCTGGCTTAATGTCTTGTAATATGTGTAGACAGCACCTATAGTGATACCAACAATATAATTATAAAAGATGGCAACCAAGCTGCTACAGTTTTAGACAGCAGTAAGAAGTGTAACTCATATAATATATAATGAACCAAAGACACACCTGCAGAGCACAAAATAGCCACCAAAAAATCCTGAACCCTGTAGTGTGCTACACCAATAAGGGAAGAGTCAAATGTCTAGGCTTTCTCTCCTCATAAAAATTCAATCAAGACAAAGCTATTATGGAACAAAAGAGTAGGAGAGTAGTTCAGTATTTATTATGTTTGAGGTATATAAAATTATGGACATTCAGTAAAGGAAGGGAGGGGGGAGGAGGCTCCCTAAAATATTATAGAGAAAGTTTTGTGATGCCAGGATTAAAAGGAATTAGTAACTGGACTAATAATGTTGACCACGTAAATTATAACACTAACTTACTGTGAACATGACAGGCTTGAAATGTAGGATTAACTGCCAGTACTTCCTTGACCAACTTAGTTACCACATTCTGCTTTGTACTATCTTTAAAGGTAACCCTATGTTATAATATCCAAGATGAAATTCTACACATAATGATGACATCAAATCTTACCCCTGTCCTACATCAAATCCAGTGAAATCATCGTCATCATCAATCATAGTTTTGTACATTTTCCTGGTTTCAGCCTATGAAAGATAACCAAAATGATACACACCTACATCCTAAAATAGTACCATTCTCCATGGAATTACACTAGCTTCATATCCAGGCTCTCTAATTATATGGGGGTGGAAAGGAGAGCCTGGATGACACTGCTTGCACATGCACCAAAAATTCCCAGAAGACTCTTTTCACAACTAGTCAAAAAATATTATTTTTTACTAAGTTACCTTAATCAGAGCTCTCTTCACTGATGCTTAAGTCATCAGAGTCTAAGTAATGGTAATGCATACACAGAAGCTAACACCATGCATGCCTTCAAACATACATCATGGCCAGGTTGTCATTTAGAAGGTGAGAGGGAGGGAGCAAAAGCTGAATACCTGTTAAAAAATTTAACTCAGATAGAGTGATTCTAGCCATTCATACCTCACAAAATTTCAGCTAAGATTGACAATAATTAACTGACAGATAATGACCTTAAAATTATTTAATGTAGACATGGGTAGAAGTTAAGTCCATAAGTCACACTAGTCTCATAGGTAAGTCCCTTCACTAGAGAGGGATATGCTATCATGAGAGATTACGATGTTCCTGCAATTTTGTCGTAAGCTTTTGGTTTGTTAGCCATAGCTAGTCAGGTTTAGCTCCTGAACTAGGATTGTGTTTGTCACATAACATGCAGTAAAATCTGATTGTTTGATCCAAAAGGTTGAACCAGAGTCACCAGATCATGGTGAAGGGGCTGGCCTGCAAGATTAAAGTCACACTAGCTAACTACAAGTAGGTAGGCATGGATGCTTGGAGTCACACTTACTTCTAGGTGCCTTCCTAAATCACACTCTAGTCAACCCAGGTTAGCCCTTCAAAGTCAGGCAGGGTAGTCGGATTCATACTCACTAGCTAGCCAAGGTACCTTATTATAGTTATTGGTAGTATTTATATTACCCACAGATTACACTGGTAACGGAGTGATTATTCCACAGACCCCTGATGGCTTAATACAAAACTCTACACACAAGTTCTCACTTACATTCGGAAGGCGGTTCATCTGGACTTATTGTACCTTGATCATCACAAGTATCTTCTACTTCCAGACTGACATGCATGCAGCTGTGATGGCCTCACGCGCTAGTCACGAGACAAGTGTAACTAGCTAGCTAGCTTAGCTAGAGCTCTCTCTCTCCCTAGCTCATGCTGCGCGTGCTGCACTGATTAATCATTGGAGTTGAGTGTGGTGATGTCTCATTTGGCACACTTGGCACACATCTAGCACCATTCACACAACTATAATTTAAAGTGATGCATATAATTATAGCTAATCAACAACATAATGTCAATATTAGTAGATGAAATTCATGGCCACATTTCCTGTACGAAATATTTGGAAGTAGCTATGTATGAAATGTCCTTTGTCAATAAAATTCAACATGACATATTGCATTTTATGTACAAAACAACTTCAAAGGATTCATGACCTCCTAGAGGAATAAAATTCAACATAACATATCACATTTCATAAACAGAAAACTTAAAAGGATTTATGACAAGTCCTAGATGAATAAAATTCAATATGATTCGTCACATTTTCTCCACCTGACATATGAAGTAATCTAGATGTGGAATGTCATGTACATGTCATATATATATGATCCTATATGACATTCCATTTTTGGTCCAGTGTTACTATTTAGCTAACTAGTTAGCTTTAAACTTTCAGCCTCTGCCCCTCTCTTTCTACACACATGTACCCAAACCCATAGCTACTCACATATCCTTCTTTAGCTGAAGTAAAGTGTGTCAGGTTATATCAAGTTCTTGTCCCCTGAGCATTCACTGAGCCATACTATCTCAATTCTACCTGCTTCTGACCTGAAAATTTTGAAGTTGCCTACAGCTAAGCTATTAATCTAGACAGTAGACAGTCACATCTTGTCCAGTCATCTCTCTAAGTCTTCTTAAAGACTGCCTGCTACTGTCTCTAGATTGGGTTTGCTGTTTTCTTTGATTCTGATCTTTATCTCCAAAAGAGAAGGCTAAAGAATCAAGCCACTTCATAACTTGTTAGACTCACTCAGATAACAAGTGTCCAAGTGAAGAACTGATTCCACCAGAACATTGAATAGTTAGTATTTTTTTCTAGGAAATCCAATTTTGTTGTGAACTAATGAGTTTTCCATAACTTCATAATTCTGTACTATTTAGACATGTAACTTCTGAATTTAAACTGTGGATAGGTTAATTTTTGAACCCTGGAGCGTTCTGTTCTGAGTTAGATATAATAAATGGCTGTGGAATGGAAAGTGTCAGAGCCTTCCTTATTAATTCTGTATACCAAAATAATTATAATAAAGGAATTTTGCAGTTAAAAACTGTATAATATGAGTAGCTTTATGAAATAATATAGTATTACTCTACCAGATAGCCTTTTGGATATCTATAAGATAAGTTTGTTTTACTAATGTTATACTTAAAAGGATAACTACGTATTATATCTTGTCTACCAGTAGTGAGATGATATACTCTCTTACAGAGAGCCTCTACTCTTTGGGTTGGCTGGCTTTCTACTGTGGTATAACTTATTATAGAGCCTGGTGGTTACTACAAGGTTGTGATAGCTATCTGACCACATCTTCAGTGGTGTAGTATTGCTTATCAGCTTTTCAAGTTTAGTTTTGAATAAACCTGGCCCTAGGCCCTGGTTATAGTACCTTAGAAAACCAGCGATGATCGTTTGAAATAATACACATGGACATACATGTGAATTATTTATTCTTGTGCTGTTTATATTAATCATACACTCGAAACTCGCTAAAAATTAATAAAGGGATCTGATGAGATTTATTATTAGAGGTAGCTATCAAGATATATTTTTATGTTAATTTTGGCATTTATCATCATGATGTGTGGTATGTGGGTAGCTATTATAAAAATCATGACTCAATAGATTATCACAATAAAGTTGGTTAGCATAATAAATTTATCTTTTTCTTTTCAGATGCTAATACAGGGGTAGTCTACTTTGAAGGTGGCTCTGCTGTGTCAGGGATCATTTTTTTCATCGTAATTGGTTGTGTAATCTTTTGTTGTTGTAAGTGGTGGAAAAATAGTCATAGAGAAGTAACATTTCGAGAAAGCACACCTCAAGAAGTAGCTGTGGCTGTTATCAGCTACAAAGAATCATACTTTATAAGCTAACAAGCTATACATTGTAGTACTAGTGTAGTATAGTACAGAATAGTATAGTATTGTAGTTCTGATACATTATATCAGAACTACTATTATAATTATTTTGAAGTGTTGATCTCCATAATATACAATAGT
This sequence comes from Diacarnus erythraeanus, assembly GCA_964016965.1. Taxonomy (NCBI): domain Eukaryota; kingdom Metazoa; phylum Porifera; class Demospongiae; order Poecilosclerida; family Podospongiidae; genus Diacarnus; species Diacarnus erythraeanus. The sequence continues at coordinate 5,906,185 of OZ024671.1, read as the reverse complement.
TACTAATAGCTAACCATGGAGGGCTAGCTTACGTAACTACACTTACTTCCACAAACTTAATTCAAGTACCAAAATAATGAGGAAATGTCATATTCAGGTCCAATCAAGGATCAAGATAACAATAATACTGCCTAACTAAAAAAGTGTATAGCTATCTATTATGATTGCACTGTAAGCTAACAACAGTTAGCTATCTATAGTTATCATGTGGGTGACAGGTGCATTCACATGAACATCAGTAGTTATTGTTTTTTCTATTGTGTAATATTGTGCTTAGTTTCAATCCCTAGTCTAATCCAGAATAGAGTTCAAGGTACATTTTCTTTGGACTCTGTGTTGCAGCTTGCAGAGGGGGGGGGGGGGGGGGAAGCCTACAAGCACGTGCTAATTTACATGCTAATTATGCATTCCACAAAATTAATTTCTCACTCGATCATAATGGCAGGTGCACTAGCTAGTGTTAGAGCTGCTCCAACAGCTTCCTGCAGGTCCTTCATGCATTTCTACATAGTAGTACATAATCAAAATTCATCTCTTTCAGGTATTAAATATGGACCTTAACGTTTGCATTAAGGATCCTGCTTCACTCCAAAATTGAGCGTCATCCACGACTTATCATCAGAGTACAGTATCAAAAATAATATCAAGCTCTTGATTTCTTCAACACTCCATGGATACTGTTGTCTTTTCTCTTTTGGAAACAGCTTCCTTCTTTGCATTACAGTGTTAGTCTTGCAGGCCAGACTCTATCACTTTTTCTTTTTCACACAATACTTCACTGGGGAAAAGTGAGAGAGTCTGGTACGTTACCATAGAGCAACCCGTGCAAGGCCACCAAAGCTTTTGCTGTGAAATTCATATGAGCTTGCGGTTGTCAGTTTACTTTGAGGTTGTCGAGGTGGCCACAAATGGCCAGCAAAAGCTTTGGTGGCCTGCATGGGTTGCTCTACTGTACTACGGCTTAGGTAGATTATGCTGGCATAATTTTAGGAATAATAGGGACTGCCTGGAATCAGGCATAATGCTAGAATAATGGGGCACATTTTGGGAATAATTTGAGCTCTTTTTTCACCTGGTCATTGTATAGCTAATTTTTTTGAAGTCCTCTGAGTGGTCTATGGACTATCTATGAACTAATGGATCTACTCTATAGGCCTAATTCCATTAGTGTTTTCATGCACTATTGGTGACTATACAGTGATTGATCATGTGATCAAGATACATTAATATGCTATAGTTCTACTTGTCAAGGATCCATCTTGCTACCCCAGATCATATTAGCGCAGGAGGAATAAATCTGCTCGAATTCAAACCGGGATGGATAGATAATGCTAGCGTATTTATTCCTACGGATTGATTATACTAGCAGATATGATCCACCCGGATCGATTTTTTTGTGACACCGGCCACCCACGCCCCAATAGAAATAATTTGGGTCGTGGCGAAAACCCACAAGAGAAGTAGCCTGAAGTGGACGTCTACAATATAATATGCTAGTGCTCGGTGGAATGGAGCGCAGTTGTCTTTTCCTACTTATAGCCCTCCTAACGTTGCCATTAGCGATCGGTGAGTTTGGGTAACTAACTCTCTAGCTGGTCACTAAATCATGGTTGTTTTTAGGTGCATAGAAATCTTACTAGCTATAGCTATACCTGAAAGGAGAATCTGCTTTTTATGGTCACTTTTTATCCCTCATCTTCCTTGGTGAAAGTTAACTACCTCCTTCACAAATAATTATTATTGGAAGCATTATTGATCACAGAACCAAAAATCATGATTAGGGATGGGGAGTAAGTGTTGCAACTGGTATAGTCACCACTTTTAGCTTAACTACCTTGCTATGTATGTATGTTTTCTTTTTCACCTTACTATTTAGCTAGTTAGCTTTAAACTTTCAGCTTCTGCCCCTCTTTATCTACACACATGTAACTACACCCACACATTCTTCTTCAGCTGAAGTAAAGTGTGCAAGGTGCACGATGTCAAAATTGTTGTGCCCTGAGTATTCACTGAGCCAAACTATCTCAATTCTACTTGCTTCTGTCATGAAAATTTTGAAGTTGCCTACAGCTAAGCTATTAATCTAGACAGTCACAGCTTGTCCAGTCATCTCTCTTAAGTCTTCTTAAAGACTGTCTGCTACTGTCTCTAGATTGGGTTGACTATTTCTGACCTTTACCTTCAAAAGAGAAGGTAAGCCAGAAAAAGAAAACTTCATAACTTGTTAGACTCACTCAGATAACAAGTGTCCAAGTGAAGAACTTTGCAATGATTCCACCAGAACACTGAACAATAATTGAGTGGTTCAAGTAAAATCCAAACTTTGAGGCTAATTATATAAACTGAGATAATGATGTGGTATATAAAAATTACTGATTTAGCCTGGTAGATCACATGATAAGCCATGTATCTGTTTGCGTTGACTTTTTAGTTAGCTACGTACCTTGCAAGAGTTCTGAGTATGGCTATGAGAGCTAAGAAGTCTAAAAAGGCTGTTGAAGCAGCTGAAGTTTATCATGATGGCAGATCCAGAAATGCCTACCAGTTGAGAAGGAACATTAAAAAAGCTGGTATGTGTGCTATCAGTGGAACTGATGAAGCTATATGCTTGCAGTGCAAGTCCCTCCTAGCTCTTCGTTCTATTTTTGACTCATTTGTCCACTCTGGTAGAGATTTGAATAGGTGCAAGGCTATCTATCCTAAGTCAGCTGGCAGCTCTTATGCTAATGTAAAGGAGCAGTATAATTATTTGATCAAAACTGTATTTGATGGTAGAGATAACTATCTACGTATATCATCAAAATTGTGTTAGACATAACACAATTAACCATCAGAACCACTTTATTGGCCTCCATTCATTGTTTATAAAACATACATCCATTGTTGCTAAATATTCTCTATGTAGTGCGAAAATTTTAAATTTCACGTATAGAGCATTTTGCATTTTGAAACAAAAAATCTGCAGAATTAATGAAAATTTATATTAGATCCTATCAATCTGTGTGTATTGATCTCTAGTTTTAATAAAAAGTTGGCTATTAAATTCAACATTGCAGGGGGGTAGGAAGATGATTTCAGGTGGGGGGGCACCATTTAATTAAGAGCTCCCCCCCCCCCTCAAAAAAAAATCATTATTATTATATATGAGATGATTATCTCTAGTATAATTTCAGGGTTTTAATAATGAAGCTACAAATAATAGATGGTGAATAAATTTTAAAAATGTCAAACATTTCCAAAATAATTTATTCTTCTTTGATTAACTGAGATGAAATCTTCAGCTACCTTCTCTAGGTTGAGTGCATCTGTTCTTGCTGTATGAATATATAGCAGAAACAGATTGTTCAGTCTACAATGAGTCATTGTGCTTCTCAGGAATGTCTTCAGTCTCTTCAGAGAAGAAAATGATCTTTCAGCAGTTGCACTTGTTACAGGAAATGTGAAGAAGATCTTCAACACCTTATCTACTTCACCCAGCATATCCTTATAGATGGTACTTTGCTCCATAGCTTCAGCAATGGTTCTCACATTTGTCACTTTTTTCATTGGAACACTATCTTTAAATGCTGTCTTAATTAGGTCTGGAAGCATTGAAAGATGAACTTTGAAGCGTTCACAATCAACATCATCTTTGAGATAGCCCATTACATCATCAAAACTAGTGTAGTCATCTCCACTACAAGCATCTAACAGTAACTGTTCTATCTTCCTGATAATATGAAGATCTGATTGGTTAAATCTTCTTTCTACCTCACCAGCCACAAGCTCCATGACTTTAAAATAGGCATGACGGTACGTATCGATCCTTTGGAACTATATACTGATGAGGACTTGCACCTCCATCTAATCGTCTAGGCACTTTGCGATTCCGTGGAAGCTTGGGTTCTTCAGTTAATGAACTTGACTTCTCTAAAACTTCTTCATAAAAAATGTTAAACTTGGATTCAGTTCTCAAAGAGTTCATATGAGAAATAAGTAAAGCTGCACCATGGGTTGCTTCCTGGATAGTAATATCTTTAGCCTGCAAATTTATGGAAAATTGTTCTGCCGAAGAAAACACAAGTAAGGCAAGATTAAACCCAAAATATATATCAAATGATTCCATCCTAGTGAGAATTCCATGAGCTTTTGCTGCATATTCATCATGGCCTTCTTGAATTTCACACAGAGCTTCCTGTAGCAGTTCATAGTTACGTAAAACACTCTCAATTGAACCACCTCTCACTGTCCATCTTGTTGGACACAAAGTCCTCAAAGAAGGAGCAAGTACCTCTCCACCTGTTTGTACAGCTACTTCCTTTCTCAAATGGTCAAAAAGAGCTTGCCTTTTAGGGGAAAACTTTATTAGTTGCACAAGTTCATAAATAAGGTCCATAACATTGCGTACAAAATCACATTTCTTAGACACTTCTTGTATGCACAAGTTTAGACTATGGGCTAAACAATGAACATAAAGAGCTCGATTAGCTTCTTTTTTAACAAGAGCTTGAACCCCATTTTGAGCACCACTCATATTTGAGGCTCCATCGAATGCTTGGCCTCTGCACTGAGCAATGGGCAATGAACAACGAATCAGAATATCTTTAATAATGCTATACAAAGTATTTGCTTTCATATTCTCTAACTGTACAAGGCCAAGTGTATCTTCATGGATTGTATAATGACTGTCAACCCACCTAATCGATAGAGATAACTGTTCATTATGTGAAGAATCAGTAGCTTCATCAGCAATCAGAGAAAACCATGTGGCAGTCCTAATATCTCCAAGAATTTCTCTGAGAACCACTTGACCCATTTGAACAACAATTTCATTCACTACACTAGGAGAAATGTACTCTCTCTTAATAACCCACTCTTTCATGCGATAATTATCTTCAGCTTGAAGTAACAGAAGCTGATGAAGATTACCTTCAATATCATTATTATGACCACGTAAAGGTAGACCCTGTCGTGCCAAGTATCGGATACAAGAGAGGACCTTCATTAACATGATCCTGCGAAACTTTTGAAGTTCTGCACATTCGTTATTTAATCTAGTGGCTATTTGAGTGGAACTAGATGCTGCTATTTTCATTGTGGCTTCCCTATGTGTCATGCTTTTTTCATGTTCCTGAAAGCGCTGCAGAGCCTTTCTCCAATTTCCAAACCCTTCTTCAATAAAAGTGGAACTTTGACACTTGCTAAATGTCAGGAAGTTTTGCTGCTTAGCATGTCGGCATATAGTACAGAATATTTTGAACCTAGAGGTGCAGACACTTATCCAGGGATACTTTTCGTACCAACTAGGCTTGAATAAGCTTTAAGTTTTCCTTCTTTACGCTCTTTACTCTTATGTGCATGACTCACCTTGGAATCAGACACATGTAATGGATGATAAGGAATACTTATATTCCTACAGCACTGGCAATCACATTCAGAAGGAACACAAGAGGGTAACAATTCAGAATCTCCTTCCCTTAAACTCATACTACGATCATCTTCTAAAGACACTGAAGTTTCTGACTCAGAGGGTTCAGAGGTAGAAGCCTCTCTTGTAGCAAAAAAGTTTAGCTTCTTTTGAGCCATGTGGTCACACTTGAAATTACATGTGTAGCTTGCTAGCTGATCATACATTTTGTGAATTTTACACTTTACTGTACAAGTGAAGTGTAAAATAGTAGAGCACTTACTATCACCACACACATGCACACATATAGTGACACACACAGTGACACACACATACACCACTATAAACAACTGCAAAGGTCTGTGAAAAGTGGGGGGGCACCAGCACCCGGTGCCCCCCTGCTTCCTACCCCCCTGCCGGATGATTGTTGTGTGGACAAAACACTACAAAGAGTTTAAGGTTTCAACCCGGATTGTATTTCACTGACATGTGCCTAGACATCTAGGCTTACACCTGACATGTAAACTCACTTTATAATTTTTAAAACTTTTTATGTAATATGCCTCTTTCAAAACCAGCTTTTCTAAAAGCTACCACAAAACACCTAAAACCAGCATTCATGAAGGCCACCACAACTGCAAGAGTGTGGTGGCATTCATGAATGCTGGTTTTAGGTGTTTTGTGGTAGCTTTTAGAAAAGCTGGTTTTGAAAGAGGCATGCATATTACATAAAAAGTTTTAAAAATTATAAAGTGAGTTTACATGTCAGGTGTAAGCCTAGATGTCTAGGCACATGTCAGTGAAATACAATCCGGGTTGAAACCTTAAACTCTTTGTAGTGTTTTGTCCACAAAACAATGTTGAATTTAATAGCCAACTTTTTATTAAAACTCGAGATCAATACACACAGATTTCCTAACTCTAAAAGACACACAGCATATTACTATAAAAGGAAAGATTAAGCTGGCTGCACCCAGAGCGCATGCCTGTGTATGATTGCACAAGAGAAAAATAATTAAGCACAATGAGAAAGTAAATGTGATACAGTACACTCTTCTTTTATGCCACAGGAGGAAGCAGTCATTTAAAGTGCCTGGGTGGCATAGCCATACCCCACATTCATTGCAGAACCACTGGGTGTCGCTGCAATGGTTCCTTTCCCAACAAAGGCTACACATCCCTCTCTTCCTTTCAGAGTTGGTGCTCTGCTTCTTTGCTGGGAAATGTAGGCTTACCTTTTTTCTACTACAGTACTCCCCAATCAGTTGAGTGGTAAGTAGCTCCTGGAAGTGCTTAAGGGTGATATTAGAATACAGTGTAATGAACATAACAGTACCAGTTTCAATGTCACCAATTGGTGGTACTAAGGAAGATCTTCTAGGTGACTTATAACCAGAGTTGCATGTCTCACAATCCATATCTTCATGACAAGAGATAGTAATACATTGATACATATAATTGAAGATAACTGTGGTTCTCTATGTCTTCCATGTCGTCAAACTCCTTGTCACTGCCTCCCAAGATCACTTCTTGAGGGTCATCTATTTCTAAATCCTCCTCATGCTCCATCAGGGACAATACCTCATCCAAAGGAAAATTTCTACTGGTAGATGACTTCAGGTGCTATTAACCAGCATGGCAACCGTTGCCATCCAGCCATTTTGGTGGTCAAGCTAATACGGGAATTAATGGGAACTATACAGATGCGCTGTCTGTAGTGGCTAGAGATCGCTACATCAGCAAGATCCAGTGTATACTTGGCTTAGTAGGGGAGTACAAGGAGCACTGCCTTGCAGCTTTGGATCCCTACAGGCTACCAGATGCTGCATGGGTCTGTCCTCCAGTAGCCTATTTGTATAGCTCTTCAGAAGTTCAAATAGCCAGTGTACTGAATAATGAGAAGGCTAGTAGTCCTATATAAAAGCAAGTCTTTGGACGTATACTTTCTGCACTGAATCTTGCTTACCTTAGCTCTGCTTCTACAGGGGGGTAGGAGCAGGGGGTACAAGTGCACCTCTCCATTTCAAAAGAAATTTTTATTACTAATATAAATAAAGTTCACTCATAAACGTTCTCGGATGCACGTGTGAACAAAGGGGAGATTTTCAGTGTATGATAGATGTTCAGTACACAAGGTAACATTCATTCAAACCATTTGTGAAGCCATGAATGAAACACCATCGTATAAGAAGATATTTTCAGAGCTTTTGAGACTCTAGTTGTTCATGGTTACTTCAGCCACTTTTGAAAGAATATTTTCAGTCCTAAAACAGCTTCTTGTTTAAGATCCACAATGACTGAAATAACTGCTTACTTATACATGTACACAAGGACATAACTGATGCAATAAACTTTGCTAAAGAATTCTTCACTTGTAAAGTGGAGCAATTTGGTTCTTTTTAATATGCGACCGGCTCTGGGAAAACTTCTTCGCAAAAAAAAAATTGAAAATTGAGTTATTACCGTAGCGTTGTAGTTAAGGTCTCTAGGCATTGATTGCTACTCTGCTTGGGGCCAGATATCTAGCCACTCCTTAGTTAAAATCGTTACAATTCTCACCTTGTAAAAAGACATTACGGGTTCATTATTGAGAAAAAGGCGCTATGTATAGAACTCTATCTCTCTGTGTGTTTAAGTATAGGACTCTATCTCTCTGTGTATTGAAGTATAGAACTCTATCTTTCTGTGTGTTGGAGTGTAGAACTCTGTACAGAACTCTATCTCTCTTTTGTGTTGAAGTATAGAACACTATCTCTGTGTGTTGGAGTATAGAACTCTAGCTCTCTGTGTGTCGAAGTATAGAACTCTATTTCTCTCTGTGTTGGAGTGTAGAGCTCTATCTCTCTGTGTATTGAAGTATAGCACTCTATCTCTCCATATGTTGAAGTATACAACTCTATCTTTCTGTGTGTTGGAGTGTAGAACTCTGTACAGAACTCTATCTCTCTTTTGTGTTGAAGTATAGAACACTATCTCTGTGTGTTGGAGTGTAGAACTCTAGCTCTCTGTGTGTCGAAGTATAGAACTCTATTTCTCTCTGTGTTGGAGTGTAGAGCTCTATCTCTCTGTGTATTGAAGTATAGCACTCTATCTCTCCCTCGTTAATAGCTATCACTCTTGTAATTGTCATGCTCAGTTTATCAGTTTATAATTCTAATTATCATTTTATAGCTGTACCAGATCCAGTCAGGTTAGTATCTGCTTCAGGAAGAACCACTGGTCTGTCTGCTGGGCGTTTGGAGATCTTTCTCAATGGAAAGTGGGGAACTGTGTGTGATGACTTTTTTGATATCAATGATGCTGATGTGGCATGCCGTCAACTTGGCTTTGACAGAGCTAACTCCTACTCATATGCAAAATATATTGGGTAAATAAATTGTTAATATTGCATTCAGTGGAAGCAGGTTGGATATTTATTATAGATGTACTATAAGACTGGGAAAGTCCTTGAATATTAAAAGTCAGAACTTGTTATGAGAAAATATTTTTCCCCACAATAATATATCACCCTCTTGTGGATTATGAGCATTTTGCGTTGGTTCAGTTCATCTAAATTTGTGAATAGCATAAAATTAATTTATTTATCCAGTTCTATTGTATTTTGCAGTACAGAATGATAGAAGAAATCAAAATTAATGAGTTATTAATTATCAATTACGGTCCTTCCTTCACATTGTTGCTAATAACTTGATATTGATCAATACCATAAATGCTCTATTATTAAACCTGTTCAAGCCTTAATTGTAATGACATTCATACATGTATTTATGGTAAAGTTTGCTACTAGGCTTAGGTTAGCTAGACAAATTCTCAAAAAACAGGGCTTCACCTGCAGACTTATCACATCTTTATTGGCTGTACAGCTGTGCTCATGGTTTCCTGGAATAATATGTAATAGTTATTGCATGGCGCCGAGGATATTATGGCCTGTAAATGGTTCCGAGTCCGAGGACTCAGCCCTAGGACAAGGATAGTTTACTGCCATAATATCCAAGGCGACAAGCAATAACTATTATATTACACCCCAGACTGACTTATTATCTAAAGTTTTCGGGATAGCGCTGGCTAAGCTATAGCTAATAAGAATGAACGACGACTGTCAAAAACTACAAGTATGTAGCCTGCAGTTGAAAGTGCAATTATAACTCATAATACACCGTTTGCCTCTGGGGAGTGCATTATGACTAATAATACACTCTTCGTCTATGGGAGCTAATGTACTAGGGGTGTTATATCTACATAAATTAAGAAAAATTTTATATTGGATTGGACATAGTAATAACTTTTAATGGTCTATAATTTTACTTAAAGAATAATGGTATATATTAGTCTGGAACTCGTGACCCATTTTCTGGTGACACCTATATACAGTACCAGTTCTAAAGAAATTTAATCAAGTTTGATTTCCTCTGCTAGACATCCGCCTCAGTGGTAAAAACTAATGAGCATGATAAACCACAGTAGGATTATAGCGATCAAATGGCTAATCAGGTCAACAATCTCAATGCTGCAGATTTGTTACTTTAGTATAATATAGCTAGCCTAGCTAGTCTGCAGCGAATTAACCTGCGGCATAATAGGTGGGGAGATGGCTAGTTCTATTTCCCTCGAGTCATGTGCATTGGGTTGTTGTGCAAAGACCAGAAAGAAACTTCTAGAGCCAGTAAGCAGAATTCCAAAACATCTCGACACCCAACAATACCTGTTGCTGCAAGTCCCTCAGCCCATCCATATAGCCTAAGTGCTTAAAACTATACTTCTTCCACAGCGAAGCTAATAATTGCATATCTATCCGCGGCAAACCATTAATCACTACCTGTATGCAACTTCCCCTTCAGATAGATTCAGAGAGTAAAAACTGGTACTGTATGCTGCTGACTATCACCAGACCCCTTTTCACTTGTGCAAAGGGGTCACACACGCCAGACTAGGTATACATTGCCCAATGATCTTCACCACCTCATATTTTTACTTTGGAATGTCATAAGCTTTTTGGATGGAAACATTATCAAAATAATGTTGTGGAATGTAGCTAGTAGAAGCTGAACTATACATTAAAAAAGTGGAAAGTTGTATGTATTACAACTTTTAAAATTGGCATTGAAAGTCAAATGTTTGGTTAAAAGTTTGCCCATTTGAACCGTTGCTTTTCAGTAGTTGTGGTTTTGACATCATAACAGGTTTAAGGGGTTTGTACTCTAATGCATGTTACTGTCAAAACATTACTCACAACTAACCTGAAACTACATTAGAACCAGACAAGAAGAAGTTTAATCACACTGATAAGTTATAATAATCTAACATTTGTATCTTTCATTAAAAGTTGTTTCCCACCTTCTGCATTGTAGTAATAAATCTTACACTTTAATAGCTGGAATATCAAACAAGTTTTTCTTGCCACCAATTTAAACTATATGTAGAGAGCTCTCTAGATGTAATTTGTTCATATTTTACTTAGTATATCAGTTATGGCTGTTCTGATTATTCAACTGATGTAAATAGAATAGATCACTGCTTCCATTCAAAATATACTGCCCTGACATTGACTAGTGCCAGTCCCATAGGGTCTGTATAACTGAGGTTCCACTAGACTAGTGCCAGTCCCATAGGGTCTGGATATACGTAAAAAAAATATTTCTTTTTGCTTTACAGATATACTGCAGTATCATTTTCTGTTCCAATATGGCTTTCCAACCTCCAATGCTTACCTTCTTCATCCAATAACAACCTCTTGTTGTGCCCCCATTCTGAAATAGGGGACCATGATTGTAACCACAATGAAGACGTCATAGTAAATTGTGTTGGCAGTGAGTTTTAATCAAAAGTTCAAGGTGGTAGAGTATAGCTATATCAAATTTTTTGTGTTTAAGGTCGAGGTTACCCTTAGAAAACAATGCTCGTGTTAATTTGTCAAACATTATCCTCACTTATATTAATTTTTTTTCGAGGGTGGTGTACATAACCCTCGACGTTTGTCGATAATTAAATTTGTCGGCCAGCATAATTCGCTAGCAAAAAAGAATCCGAGTTTCTCTTATTTACAAAATATCTAAAGAAGGCCTGCCTCTACAGCTGTGATTTTCCCCCTACTTCTTGTCTACACTACCTCCAGTGCGGGGATGGATGGATATTCATCAGATATGAAATTTCAATTTTTTAAAATTAATTAAAGTTGGACAAGTAGATTAAAAATGCTGTTACTTGGTTTTGGAATGTTTCAAGGGGAAATGCATCCATCCCCGCAAATTGTCTATGTAGACAATAGTACAGAGCTCATAAAAATCAGGAACTCTTCGGGACTCTTCTTGAATTTTGTAAATGCGTAGTAAGTTTTTAGTGTTCGTACAGATCTAAATGTAACTCTGTGCTACCTTATAGCTTGCCCCTCTCTTAGATACTGTAAGATGAAGCAAGAAAAGCAGATCATTTTGATATCAAATATATATCATAAATATCAATTTTTAATGAATTTTTAAAAGTAATGTAGTGTAATCCATCAAATCTCGACCACCTAAATAGCTGCCGCTATTTCTCTCACTGTTTTGCAGGTACAGGATCGCTCTACCTACGATATGATAACCTAGGCATTCACAGTGGAGTAGGAATGAAAAAAATGTTGGGGGGGGGGGCCAGACTGGAGTACTCACACCTAGTATAAAGCTAAGCAAGTAGGTCATAAATGATGCTAACTTAAAATTGCCAAAATAAAACTTTCTTCTGTCATTAATGAATTCTTTAGCTATTGCTTCTAAATTATGTTGGTCACTTTTTTTTCTCTGTGAACATGAAGAATCATGCAGTTTTTAAGGCACTCTTCTGTCATTAAATTGCAAAGGTAAGTCTTTATCCTCTTGAGAGCAGAAAAGCATTAGCTATAGGAATAGTTAGGTAGATTTTCAGTACCTTGTGCACTTCAGATAACAGCATTTTCAAAGTTGAAGTTTCATTAAACACATCACAAATAAGAGTTACCTGCCGTTTAGGAATGCCATTCAATGGAGTAGATTTAGAAACATTTGCAAATCTATTTTTGGAAATTGATATCTTTGCTATAATAATAATTGCTGAATCATCAGCACTCTACTTTCTATAAGCATTTTTCAATCTTTTGAGCAATAAGAAAATTTTTTTGGATAAATCGCTTTTCCAGAGCAGCTTTCACCAAATCAATTGCCTGAAAATATTCTTTACAATAAAAACACTCAATAGAAGTAAAGGTATGCTGGGCTAATTTGAGTTTCTGATTCATTATCATCTGCAGTACTACTGGTTCCTTTATCAATCTCAGTGGCAACTTCAGTACTCAAGTCTAAGCTTAATAAATCATGACTATAGTAAACAATTCTGCTTTAATCAAGCTATAAACTGAGCATGCAAGACTTGCCCTGCCCAGTGTACAGCTGAGCACATGGTAGGATTGGTATATATAGCTAGTCAAAATGGCATCTAAGAACAGGGGTGTAGACAATAGGGGGGCTTGGGGGGCTTAAGCCTCCCCAGATTTTTCAGAATATGAGATTAACTAGATAATATCATGCTCTGGCTTAATTATTATTATTATTATTATTTTTGTAAACTGCATATGATGTGCACTGTAGTGGTTTGGTAAACAGTATTCAACCATGACAGTAGTGGTTAACAGGTAAGCATGGCAACATAGTGCTTAGAGAACTTGCTTGACTATTAGCTTAATTGCTAGTAGCTAGAAGTAAGTACCATGTCTGTCAATTTCTAAGATAGTGGTTTAGCACTCCTTTAAAGCCAGGTGAATCATCCAATGCCAGCTATCATTCTGAATTAGCCAGTAGTCAGCCTGAACTGAGCTAATAATATTTGATCAGTGTATTATCTTAAAGTGATGTTGAAGATGTTTCAGTGCAGAATCCACTATGAAATAGAGCCTAGCCTATACTTGTGTACATATTTTGAATATTACTCTAATTTGTTCTCTTACACCTCTTGGATTTTGAAGCAAATTTTTTGCCTCTGCAGGAGGAGGCAAATCCCCCTCCCGCACCCTCCCCCTTTTGTCTTTATCTTATTGCCCCCCCCCAGTCCTAAAAAGTTGTCTACCCCCCTGATTAGAAAAGGCAATTTTCTCTCACTACCCTCCTGTGTCTAGCTCTAAGGATGATTCTGAATGATTACCAAGTTAGTACCAGTATGAAGTTATCAATTTGTTGCTGCTAATTAAAGCAATTGGCTTTAACAGCACTGCATTAAGCTACCTAGTCAGCCAAGTTGGGGGGGGCCAGGCCCCTCTGTCAGAAAAGTTGGGGGGGGCCATGGCCCCCTGGCCCCCTGGCCCCCCTGCCCCCCCCATTCCTACTCCACTGATTCAGCTATGAACTTACTACAGTGTTGACCACCTGTAAATCCAGTCATTCTGCTCAGCTCTGCCTGAAGTCGGTAACCATCGTCGCTATTGTCGACCTCATGTATATGAAGTCTACCTCACATTTACTATAGTTATTTCATTGTCGACCACTACCAACTTGTTCACATCATAACTTTTTTGTTTTACCTTTTGAACTTAAATCTAACTAACAGTATTGTAACAAATATGAACTTTTTGCACACAATATTTTGTAGAGTTTAAATGATAACAGAATCAGTGACACAACTTTTAACACTCTGAATAGCAAATTCTGAAATGATTAATTGAAAAAAGCTATAGCTAGAACACACAAACCCCCTAGCTTCCCTTCAACATGGCTCCAGACACCACACTTGCTGTCTGCACACTGGCTTTGCCTTCTCTTCCTTTCTTTTGCATTGCTGCTTCAACAATTTTCAGAACCTCGTTTCTGGTCTTTCCATATCCCGTTTTGCTGCAAGCGAACGGCCTCCATAGCCCTAACCATGGATTAGACAGACCACTGACGAAGCGTTTTCGGACGATTCGACTCCTTGACCTTCGCTGGAGATCTCCTTTCTGCCTTTCCACCACCTCTTCTCTTTCTCCTGCTTTGGATCGCCGGATATCTACGTGCACGCATGCGCATGTCCGTGTAATTATTATGGTCGACTTCTGATGAGGGTGTAGGTACTGGTCAAAATTGATGGATTACGCTATATTATGCATTCCTGGATTAACGGCCACCTTAAAATGTTTCTGCAATTAATTTGAAAATTTATTGAAAATTTTCTTGAATATATGGAGGATCCATTAAAATATAACAATGAAAATTTAGTAATTCTCAGTAACCCTTAATAACATTGTTGAAATGTTTGATTTTAGATGGTCACCTGAGGTTGGTTAGTAGTAACACCGGTGCCACTCGATTTGGATCATCTGGTCGTCTGGAAATCTTCTTGAATGAAGAGTGGCAAACAGTATGTGATGATTTGTTTGGATTTACTGAAGCCACTGTAGCTTGCAGACAGCTTGGGTTTACTGGGTATTCCGGATATGGAAGTGTTGGATCATTGGGGTAAGTACAATCATTTCAGCTACTAAAATTATGTAGAGCAATAATAGCAATAGTAATATTGACAAGTGAGAATCTTCATGGGAAAATATTTTGAACATTGTCTAGATTCTCTCGAGGTCTTGGAAATATCTGGCAGGGTGTGTTATGTTCTTCTTCAAATACACAACAGCTGATAAATTGTTCTAGGGTATATCCCAGAAATTGTGGACACAGCGATGATGTAGCATTGAGGTGCACTATATCTGTGACATTTCCTGCTTTATCACCAACTACACCAACTACAGACCGTGAGTGCATTAATTTCATGTTTCTAGATTTAATTTTTCACTTTGCATTGAAGTAGCTATGTGTTGAAGTGTCTCTCTTCCCTAGCTCTATTACATGCTGTGATCAAAAATATATAGCTAATGCATGTATATAGCTTAGCTCTAATTTTAGAGTGTTACTTGCTGTCTACTCTTAAAAAACAGAGCATCTCTTATACTCTGAAAGTGGTAAGTTCTCCTATGATTGGAGGCGCTGGTTCATTTGTTTCTTTTGTTGCTCTCACTCTGTGAAAAGGTACTTACCATTGCATTTCATGGAATATATCTTTTCTCTGCATCAGTAGCAGCAGTTCATTTTATGCTTTCGAGCTAAGAAAACAGCTGATGCTTTATATACTGGTTCGAGCAGGCTGTGAAAAGTGTAGTGCTCTAATAACGGTAAGTAACACAGTGACTTTCCTTGCAGGTTCAACTGCATTATATAGCTTCAAAATAGAGTTCCAATCTCTCAAGGTAAGTAGACATGTTGACGGGAGGCTTCTTTTTTTATTAACATGTACAATGATTAAATACAACACAGACAGGGAATAACAAGGAATTGACATTTAACTAAAATTATAACACAAGCTACTGCTTAGGGTGGGAGGCTAGAGGAACTAGAGCCACTTCCCATTCCAAAATTTTTTACCTACAATAATGTTAGAGTGTGCACAACTTGTTAGAATGTGCAAAACAATCATAGCAATGTAATAATAATTATTATTACCTGATTAAAATTTGCAGCTGCAAGTGCATGCAAACTTTTTCCGCCCACTACAACTCACCCTTAGCCCCCAAAATTATAATGCCTCAGCCATCTCTGCATAAGAATCAGCTCACTAGTGTAAAGCTAGCATTTGAACAAAAATTTGCAGGTGATCTTGAGAATGCTGTTTCTGATTTTAAATAATATAGCTATTTTGACCCCTCAAAATTATGCCTTGTGCAAGTGACATTGAAGGACTTTGTATTCTTGATTAATAATTAAGTACTTAGCAACAGCTGCAGAGGTCATCTCAAATGGACAAGTTAGAATGGTGAAAGAAACATGAGCATGATCTCCCTCACTGGCCCCATGTCAGGCATACAGGAATGTTTTGCTTGTGCAACTATCCTCTGCTCCCACAGAAAGAGTTTTTCTAACTGTTAAAATTTTCACTGGTGAACTACATTGAAGCTTCAGTCATGTTGCAATTAGCTAGCTTGTAAATGACTAAAAATTGTCATGTGTTTGAAAAGTGATTTGGTAAGAATTATAGGCTGACTTCATAAGGAACTTACCAGAAAATTAATAGAGTGGAAAAAAATCTGGACAGGCCAATCCATAAATAAAACACTCTGAATAAACGTGTTTAACTTTAGTCACAGGTACATCCTGTTTTGTTGTTTTTAAAAATAATGATGACTGAAAAATACCAATAGGGTTTTACATATCCATGTTTAGGGTGGTCTCATCCATGTTTATGGTGTTTGATCTTATACACAGTTCATCTATCCACACACCAGCCATTTAGCAGTCACTCTAATATCTGCTAAAGTAACTCCACAATTGTACAAACACTATAGCAGACTCCTGATGATTACAAGGCTGTTTTTTAAGGGTTTTCCAAACTGGTTACTAGCAGTGAAGTGCAGTGACTATAGCAGCTTTTTCCACAACATAATAAAATTAGCATCATTCAAATTTTAGTGTGCCAAATTTTGGTGCTTAGCTTCTACCTGTGTAGAAAGATTTCACCCTCATACAAAAATTGATTATTAGTGGCAACTAATACTATGATAGGATTCAATCATAACCAATTACCAGACCTGCCCATTTCTTGCATGTGCAGCTAACATCAGGTAAGGTGGAGATAATTAGTCATTCTAAAATTTCCAAAGCAGCTGGTCATAGGTGAATAAGACTTAAATTGAGATATAGAGATATAGAAAATCTAAAATGTAATGTTGTAGAGCATGAAGAAAGGAGTCCTGTTTTTTTAGCTGGTTCCAGAGTTTAATCTGCAACAGCCATAGTAGCTGGAGTAGGATAGTTTACTGGCCAATAGACAATATTAAGGGTGCTCCAACCCTCACATGCACTGTTGCTATGGAACCATAACTTCAGAACAGTTAAGAGCAGCAACGTGGACTACTAGTGATAGAGCAACATTACAATGAGCTTACACGAAACATTTCTGATATTTATTTATTTTTTTGTCACAAAGTGTGAAAGTTTAGTGGACCTCATGGCATGAAGGTTTCACAATGGAGTGATCTAGCCACACACTCCATATTTCTTGTGAATAGATATTAGTTATTTTTATGTTCAATCTCCAGCTTCTAGGGATCAAGTTACTTACTTGTTGGTATTTAAAGCTGTGGTACTGCCCATCTTCAAGTACTGTAAATCCAATTATATTCACTTCCCTTATTCTTGATTAGACCTATGATTTAAGTGTACCTAAATACAACAAAGTCTTTAACTCAAGCTGAACCTATATAGCCCTAGGACCTGGCTTTAATATCTTAGTGATGATCATTTTAAAATAATGCACGTAGGCTAGCTAACATGTGAATTATTAATTTTTTATTCCTGTGCTGTTAATTTATCGATCTAATCATACACTCGAAACTTGGGATCTGATGATAATATTATTATATATATAAGATTCCTATGAGTGTGAGTGTATTAATTAATGGGTAAAACTTTACATTAATTTTGGCCTTTATCATCATGATGTGTTGTATGTGGGTACTATAGGAATCATGACTCAATAGATTATCACAATAAAGTTGGTTAATTATTTATCTTTTTCTTTTTAGATGCTAATTCAAGAGCAGGCTACTATGAAGGTGGTGGCTCTGCTGTGTCAGGGATCATTTTTCTCATCATAATATGTTGTGGAATCTATTGTTGTTGCAAGTGGTGCAGAAATAGTGAAGAAGTAGTGGCTGTTGTCATATAAGCCACGTAACAAGCTATACATTGTAGTGCCAGTATATATATAATATATAATAGTATAGTACAGAGTAGTGTAGTATTGTAGGATACATATAATTTTTTTTGAAGTGTTGATCTCCATAATATTTACGTACCATAATAATAATAATAATAATAATAATAATAATAATAATAATAATAATAATAATAATAATAATAATAATAATAATAATAATAATAATAATAATAATAATTATTATTATTATTATTATTATTATTATTATTATTATTATTATTATTATTATTATTATTATTATTATTATTATTATTATTATTATTATTAATATTATTATTATTATTATTATTATTATAATACCATGGAGGGCTAGCTTACGTAACTACACTTACTTCCAGAGACTTACCAAAATGAGGAATGCTTTCTAGGTCCTATCAAGGATCAAGATAACAACGATACTGCCTAACTAAAAATGTGTATAGCTATCTTTTATGATTGCACTGTTAGCTAACAACAGTTAGCTATCTATATGTGTCATGTGGGTGACAGGTGGTGCGTTCACATGAACATCAGTAGTTATTGCTTTTTTATTGTGTAACGTTGTGCTTAGTTTCAATCCCTAGTCTAATCCAGAATAAAGTTCAAAATACATTTTCTTTGGAATCTGATGAGAAGTGTAGCTATCAGGTTATAAGAAACATGTTGATATGAGATATGCCATCAAAGCTAAAATGCAATGAAGTCATCTTCATAATGATAATAGCTAGCTGGTGATGGCGATATCATTTATATAGCTTCAGTTAGCTACGTAGATGCAATAAGGTTAGCATTTAACATGAAATAATTGAAGCAAAATTTAACCAGAATTGGGTAAAGAGAACTGCACCAAAAGTCATGACTTTTTTCATGATTACTCAAAAGGGTCTCTTTTGAAGATTACCAAGCATCCTTGCAATAGCCATATCAACAAACCGAGGAACATTATTGTGGAACCAATTTATTATGTGATATTACACTTAACACTGTTATTCTAGTTGTGTAAATCAGACTCGGGGGTTTGACAGACACATGATTAACAGCAATATTCACTTCCAGAGATTTGGACCTGGATTTTACTTGGCACCTAAATCTTCAAAATGTCATGATTATACTCAAGGTGCCTACACATACAGAGCACTTCTGCTGTGTGATGTTTGCCTAGGAAGAAAATACACATTAAAAAGAAGAATGACACAAGCCTGAGTGACCCACCAAGTGGTTATTATGACTTTATTTATGATGAAGCAGGAAGAGATTTAAACTATGATTTTATCCAATGCTGATGCCATCCTTCCTCAATGCATTATAGTGTATCAAAAAGATGGAGAAGATGGAATTGCTAATGTATGTAGTTTATTATTATAATTTTTACCACTATTATTTATCTGGTGATTGCTGAAGATGGCTCTGATATACGCTACACTACACATTAACATAAGATTGATTTTGGGGTTGGGTGGAAGCTTATACAGTATGATGTCATATCCAGCAGCATGAATACTGACCCTGATTCAACAAGACCAGGGTTCTATGAAATCTGCTCTATTCTCATGTATATAGCTACATAGAAATGCTGTAGCTACTCATTGTGAATGCGTTGTTCTAGGTTAAAAAACTGTCCTGGAAACATGGCCTTTAATGGCCACAATCTTCTGTGATTGTCTAATTTCCAGTACTAGCTACAGTTAAAGAAGTTTCAGGTTGGGACAGGCTTTCTTTCGTTTATAGTGAGAGCAAATTGATGAGGCTACATTCTTTAGTAACATTAACATTATCAACACTGGCACCAGCAGAGTAAGGTTCTAACAAACCTTCCTTGAAACTCTGGTCTCTGACTGTTGACTATGTGGTGCTCTTCAACTTCTGATTCTTCAATGCCTGATCCTGTAAGACCACCCACCTTCTTAGGTTTTATTGTGATTTAAATGATCACTCTGTCATATTCCATGAAACTCTCTCCCAATCCCACTCTAATCAAATTGCCTTGTGCCTGTATCTAAGCAAAGGCTTATTCTTGGTAACTCTCTTCAATACAGGCAAGCGATTCTTTTTTCTTTCTGATTGTGCTAGCACTGCACACTACACCACAACTTTCTTCCCATACCCTCTTTAGATGGGGGCTAGTGAGCTTTCTATCCTGCAGGTTGTATGTGTGTACTAGTGCCCTGTCTTCCCTAGGAGTAGAAATCTTGGGTCTCTCTGAAACATTTTCTATCTTAATCTTCCACACCACCTGTCTCATTGAGCCTACTCAAACAATACTACATTTAACTCTGGTGGTAATTTGAGCAGTTGAATACTCTTTTCTCCTCAATACAACTATTATTATTATCATGATCTAATAATAATTCCCATGCTGTAGACTTTTACATAACAAATTACATGGCACGCATATAGAACAACCCATCTACATAATAGCGACCATGACCATCACCACACCACACCACGTACTGACCGGCCAGTCGGCCAGCTACATCACACAAGGAAATTCATCACGTGTAGCGTGGTGATTATAGTAGTACATAGTGTAGGCGACCTTTTACGGAGGGGGGGGGGGGGGGGGGGGAATGTGTGAGTATTATCATAGGTTCCAACTTTTTGAAAACCTGTTCCAGGACACTGGTCACACCCACCAGTCACACCCATATCATAGAAACCCCCGCCCAAACCACACCATCAAAAATCACACCCATCAAAGCATAACAAGTCCCTCACTGAGTCGGGATGGTATTGAAAGCAAGCCTGTCAAGGATACTGACTGTACATGCATGCACTGTAGTTACTGCAATACACTCTATAGTCATAGAACAACAACAACCAGATCTACACTACAGATCTAGTAGTAGCTAGTTTTCATAGCTATTGCAGTCAGTGTCTATAGACACAGTACTTAATTCTACTACTCTAGCATCCAGGACAAATGGCAGGTGAATCCAGGACACAGGACAATGTCAACACATCAATGACTGTCCTGGACATTCCAGGACGGTTGGAGCCTATGTATTATACTTTATTAGGTACATAGCTAGCCAGTTAAAAATAGAGACAATTTAAGTTTATGGAACTCCTAGGGAGATCTTTTTTCTCGTTATGACTTCTTTTAGACATGTAGGTAGTGTTGGCATTATAGCTAGCTATATATTTACAAATGTTGTGCATGTGGCACATTCTGATCTTTTCATTATGGTTTCACAGTTGTAATAACTATAGGTTGTAATATTGGGGGATGGAGCAATTGCCCCCCCCCCCCCCCCCCCAACCCCACCTATTCCTCTGCTCTGCCTATGTATAATTTAGCACCTTATTCAGAGCTTCTGCACCATTAATAGTGTTAACTGCAGCATGGTAAACTATAGCTCAGAAAGCTTGAGCCCATCACTATAAAAACTACGATCGTGATTATTTCCTGAAAAGCACATTATATAGGCCCTTAATGGATGTTAATTTTAGAGGAATATAGCTATGTAGGTGACACCTAGTATGCAATATACCATGGAAATGTGATTTGCTACATGTATATAACAAGCAGGAGTTATTAGCTACTATGTAAGATGTAATTGTATGCATAAATTATACCTGAAGTACCAACAATAACCATTTGGTCTCCAACCATTTCCTCACTTGATGATTATTCTTGCATATTTGACTCTTAAGATTATTAACTTCTTTCTGGTAGTTTGTTTATATTACCTCTGATGGAGGAGCTTATGCACAATTTCTTAACAATCTCAGCAAAACTTGATGATCTTCACAGCAAAGTTCATGTTTACCACTGTTCCCATCATTGTTCCCTGTGAAAATTGCATAAGTGTACGTTACACCCTGGGAATACAGATTCAATAGCACCTACATATTTCAGCATCAGAATAGTCTGTCATAAAGAAAGGTAGCTTTCATTTTTGGTTTCTAGTTGCTTAAGACATGCAAAGCTTTGTACTTTCTGATTGTATTACAAAGTCAGCTACTATGGCATAGACAACATTTAGTGAGAGTTCATATTTTGTCATCTTGTAAGTAGCATCCATCAAAACTATAATATTTTCATATCTCTCCAACAAATGACATTGCCATTCTTCCTGATGTACATAGGGAAGACTTTTTACTGATGTCTGCTGCTCCGGCGTACTCGATGAATTATTTATTGACATTTTAATTCAATCAAAAGGTCAAAAAAAATTTTGAGGATGGGTTATCTTCATCCCATTTCTTTATCTTCAATTGCAGATTATGCTGGTTAAAGTTTGAAATTTGAAAGTTTGAGTGCCTTTTGTGCATGGTTTCAAATATCCACCAATGTAGGTGTGTGATATCTCAACATTATAGCTATTATTAATTATTCATATTACATATTTGTGGTATTATTATTATTCTGAACTAGTTCTTTTAATCATTATAAATATAGTCATTCATGTGCGTATAGTTCAGTTGTCAGTAGATGTTTCAGTTGATTCTAATAATACTTTTCTAAAACTAACTGCATGCTATCTCCGGAACACCACAGTAGGGAAATAAGCGCTGTTACTTTTATCTGTTAAATCCACAATACCTATCAGGACAAAGCACATAGCTAACTTCATCCTTATATAGGTGTGAATGTGGTCATTGCACAATAATGGCAACAAATACAGAGTGTGTGTGCTTCAGAGAAAGTGCACCCATTCTGAGCAATACCAGGCCATGATTTTTTTCCCATGTCGGTTACTCTTTAAGGGTTCAAGTAATCAGAGTAAGCTACATACTGATACACCTACCTAATTAAACAATATGAGATATTATTATTGCAGTGCAGTGGAACTTACTTACAATATTAGCTATCAAAACAGCACCAGTCAGTGTTCTTGGCAATTAATATCATTAACTTTGAGTATAAGGTGTCTGGATAACTGAAGTCTGTATAAGTGAGGTTCTATTGTGTATAGTTAACTATAACAAAATTACAGGGAATATATAGCTAGTCATACCCCCTGTTATGAATTTTTTAGGCACATGCTTATGTAAATTTGTAGTTAGTAGCATTTTGTATCTGTATTAGCTAAAAATTTTCAGCACCTTTTTGAGGATTTAAGAGTGAGAAGCAACATTTAATTTGTCTGGCCTTATAAGTAAGTTGTAGTGCTAACATTAAATTTACCTCTACAGTGTTACTCCAGTGTTCACTCCTACAAAAAGGCCACCTTCTCCTGATTCTGGCGGTGAAGACACTGTGATTGGGTAAGTGTATATAATACCATCATGACTTTGCTAGTTACTTTTATATTCTTGTATTTGTAGTATTGCAGTTTTGAATGATGATGATCAGTGGTCAAGACCAGCTAAAGCAGATCCTCCTTGCAAGAAAATGTATTATATCTACTCTACAGGCTATAGTGTAAAAACTGTTGAGAGAGGTTATGACCTTTTAACAATATTCATGTGAGAAGAATTTCAGTTTAGTAATGATACTTTGGTGTTAAGCATGTACAAATTCTATGCATAAAGTTAACGGTCATAACCTGCTCAACAGCTGTTACACTAGAGTATATGGAATAGGATTAATATTACATTCTCCCTCACACTATAATATTTCTTGATACTATAATTTGTAGCAAATTTGTTTTTGTTTTGTTTGTGTTGTTTGTGGACTTCAAGATCTTGCTAGCATTTTTTTTCACTGGCCTAGGGCTAAGTACTTAGAAGTATTCCTAGGTGATGTTTATAAACATCCCACCATTCTTATAATACTTATAAGATCAAATTTGATGAGAAAACGTTAATATACTACAATGATGATAAACAGCTTCCTATATTCTCAAAGACAGCATGTGGATATGGATTTCATTGATTGATTTGCTAATGACATCAAAAGTTGATAACTCCAAAGTTTGTACAGTTCGACCTAGTGGTGTTTCTGAGAATGCAACATTTATTATAGACTTGGATTGTATCAGATTTGGTGATTTAAAGAGTGATGACTTAGGATCCTGGAATCCTACTGGAACCAAGTCAACATTTTTTCGAGTAACTGCCACTGGGATCAGGATTGCAGATGAAAAGCCTACTGCAGAGAGGATGGGACTATATACCATGTCTTGACTCGTCGTTATTATGTTCACAATACTTACCACCTTTATCACAGAATGATTGCTGATATTCAAGGTATATTTTATTGATACATATGTAATCTTGACTGGGTTATAGGCTTAAGCATTATTTGGTATAAAATGGCATAATTAAAAGTATAATCAGTGGTAAGTGAATGGTTAAGGCCTAGCTGTGACCATACCTTTAATAACCTGACAAACATGTAAACAGAAAACACTACATGCACACACATGTACTGCATGCACGAAACACAATGTACATCTGCCATTTCTTTCACATGCAGATTACTTGGGCAATAGAAATAAAATGGCACTTATCCAATATACCTTTGATGGACCTGAGGTAGAAGTCAAGGTAAAGCCACATGAAATTCCAAGACTGAGACACCTTATTTTCGTACATCTGAATCGGCCCGAGAACACTTTCAGGATGTGGCAAAGTCAGAGAAACCAAAATCTGCAGTTTTCACCATAGGAAAGGAATGTGGTGGTGAAATTGAAGTGACTACTCCTAGTATGCTTCCCCGTAATCGACAACAGATAAGCAACATTCACCAAAGCCATTTTGCTGGTGATAAAAATGTATTGTACTCTGTGATGCTTGAATGTAAACTTGCTAGAGGAAATACTGAAGCATTTGTCCGTGATGTCAAGGCTGCACCTTCCCCACAATGTGTTATGTTCTTTGATTGGCAGCTTAATGACATGGAGCGGTTTCTTACCAACAACCATTGTTTTGGGATCCTTTCAGTTGATATGACCTACAATCTTGGTGACTTCTATGTCACATTAACAACCTATCCACACCTCATGCTGCAAGATGTGAACACTGGTAAGCATCCAACAATGGTTGGTCCTGTTTTAGTTCATCAGCAGACTGACTTTTCATCTTTCAATTACTTCATTTCAACGCTTATTAGTCACAGCAAGCATCTTCGGAACATTCTCTGCTTTGGTACAGATGGTGATAAAGCCCTTGTGGAAGCTTTAGCCCATAATTTTCAATTAGCCATTCAGTTACGTTGTTTTATTCACTTTAAGAAAAATGTGCATGAGAAGCTGCACTCACTTGGCTTTCCAAGTTCACTGGCTGAAGAAATGTTATCAGACATCTTTGGTAAACACACTGGGTCATGTTATAGTGAAGGACTTGTTGATAGCACTTCTGAGCTTGAATTTGACACCATTTTAGAGCAACATAAAGATGTTTGGAATAAGAGAGAAAGTCCTTTTGCACCAAGTAGTGGACCTCGGTTCTATAAGTTTTTTGTTCAATATCAAGCCAATGTAGTAAAATATCATTTAAGAAAAGACCTTAGGGAAGCAGCTGGACTTGGCTCACCTCCTTCTATATTCACAACTAACTCTAGTGAATCAATTAATGCTATGTTGAAGAGTAAAGTCAATTACAAACAGCATGAGTGGCCTCAATTTAATGAGCAACTTTAACAACTTGTTGAAGGACAAAGGGATGAGATTATTCGATCTTTATCAGGTCGTGGACAATATCGTTTTATGTGCTCATTTTAACTTACGTATCTCTCAACTTCTATCCTGGAGTGGTCAAAGATGAGGCCAGACCAACGTAAAAGAATTATTTCACAATTCGACTCCGCATCCATCAAGACAGAATATAGGTTGGAAGGTACACCTAAGTGTCATGTTAGCTCTGCAGCCCAATCAACTAAGCCAGGATGTTTGAGCATTAATGCCGAAGACTCTGGTATCGAAACTCTGCCTCTAATTCCACTACAGGCAATGTGGGATAAAGCTAGTAAACTGTTAACTTTGGATAATGCCATTACAGCTGCACCAAGTGAAGACAAAAAAGCTCGAATGGTTATGTCTTTCAGTTCAAAAACACCACATTTTGTAGCTACTAGAAGCAATGGACAATATATATGTGATACTGCATGTGTACAGTGGAATTCTGCAAAGTCATGTACTGGCCATAGCTGAAAGTAATGGTGAATTAATGAAATTCTTGCGATGGTACACCTCCTGTGAACCAAGTCCAAACATTACAGTGTTGAACATGAAAGGTCTTCCAAGAAAGAAGGACGTCCCAAATGAAAAAGGTCCAGAAATACTGAAAAGCCTGAACAGTTAGTCACAATAACTAAATCTGATGTCTCAAGTGAATGTGTACCTAGTGGATTTAACATGGGAGCTTCAACATCCCAGGTTAACTACAATGTCACGGTTCCTTCAACTCCTAGAAGCCCACCACCTCTTATCTCTGTTCCACTGACACCACCACCAACAGCAGTACAACAACCATCACCTCCAAATGTAAATCCTTTCTACTTGAAGTTTGTAAAAGGCAATATGCGTGTTTGTCAGGGATGCAGAGGGAATCTCAAGACTTGTGATGGGGAAATACCAAGTCCTCCATTTGATCTTACAGTGGCACGTGCAGAACAGCGTGCTTATCGAAATGCCAGTGGAACTCTTATCACACCCATAAGGCCAACAGTATACCACTATCATTGTAGAGCAGAATGCATCAAAGCAGCTGAACCCAGTTTCATACCATCTGGAGTTCGTATACCTGAAGATATTCGTCCAAAACTATGTACTGCCCATATCCAACATTTAAAAAATAACTTCCAAATAAACTTGGAATAATAGTCATCAAATCAATAATAATAATAATGTTGTTTCATAAATAAATTTTGAGTATAGAGTTCAGGTCTTTAAAGGTGGTCTTTTGTTGGAGAGTAACACTGTAGAGGAAAATATGCATATAAGAAATCCTCAAAAAGGAGGGCACTAAAAACACACACAAATTTACATAACACGTGACACTGTAGTCATGTAGGTAATTCTCATTTTACTGGATGCCCTAAATGCTACTGACATAACACAGGTCTCCTAACTGGCTGCCACAGTTAAACCTTGTATTCTCAGGTTAGATGAGGGGCTAATAGTTTAAGATTTGGACTAAAAGGTTTTGGAAATAGCCTTTTCACTATATACTTGGTAGCTAACTAAAATTAATGGCTTGTGCAGGGGGGATCCAGAATTTTGGAAGGGGGGGGGGGCTAACTGCATATGAATATTGGAGAACCTGCCCCCCAGCCAGGTGCTAAACTATAATCTGATTATATTGTGACTATGAAGAGAATAATTATTCCACATAAAAAAAAACAGTTAAAGGTTTATATGGTATGGCTAGATATGCTACAACTGCAGCAGCATGCTAGCTAAGTAAGGAAGACAAGTCTCATAAATGAAGCTTGGCACTAAGCAGAGGTGTATACAACTTTTAGGACTGGGGGGAACTTATAAGATAAAGACAAAAGAGCTGCAATTTGGCTCAAGGGGGAGGGTGCGGGAGGGGGATATGCCCCTCCTGCGCGAAGTGCAGAAGCAAAAATTTTCTTTAAAATCCAAGAGGTGTAAGAGAGCAAATTAGAGTAATATTCAAATAATTACTGTTTTAATAGCTATGTACACAAGGATAGGCTAGGCTCTATATATTATTTCAGTGGATTCTATACTGAAACATCTTCAACATCACTTTCAAGCTAGTAAAACTATATTTTTGATCGAAAAACCTCAGGCTGACTGCTGGCTAATTCAGGCTGATAGCTAGCTGGCCTTAAATTCATTGAATGATTCATCTGACTTTAAAGGATGTGCTAAACTACTAACTTAGAGATTCACAGACATGGTACCAGCTACTAGCAATTAGACTATGAGTCAATTCTAAGCAGCTGTTACAATGTTACCATGCTTACCTGTTAACCATTACTGTCATGGTTAAATACTGTTTACCAAACCACTACAATGCACATCATAATAATTATGCAGTTAAAATAATAACTAAAGAATTAAGCCAGAGCCTGATATTATTTAAAATTTGGGGGAGACTTAAGCCCCCCAACCCCCCCTTGCCTACACCCCTGCTAAACATTCATGGTACAGTATCAATAAACATGCTAATTGCTAAGAGTATGTTACATCATTTTTATGACTTGCATGTCTAGCTCTCACAGATCATCAATACAGTTATTATTATACATAAACACTAAGGAATGTACAAAATGATATTTATGAATATCATTAACTAACTTGGAGGGGGGGGGGGGGGGATCACATGGGGATCTTTGAAGAAGAGGACAGGAACTTTGTTCAGATACTGAACTGTCACAATACTCACTGGATCTGTGTGACAAACATTGATTGCAAGTCAAATTAGGTGAAGGTATAATATGACAGTATGTTCACTGGCAATATCCCCATGAGTACAAAAGAAGTTGTGCATCTCTAGTAAACCTATCTCAGAGGTACTTGTATCTAACCTTTCCAGATGTTCAGCAACAGGTTGGCAGTTCTCATTCTGGAATGTCTAAAGAATGGAGTTATTGGTGCTTTCCCCCATACTGTCAAGAAGAACTCCAAGAAACCATTTTTGCACAAGTTTTCTGTCTATTGCATAATAATTATGTCGTCCTCTTGATACTATGGTGCAGTGTTGTGACTGTAAGGAATGGTTCCACTTTACATGCATTGGACTGGAGGAAGACACTAACTTACCCGAACAATGGAAATGTACAATGTGCACTAAAATCTACTATGACAGTTTTTTTGTAAACTAGTAGTTAATTAGTATTATGTGTGCGCAGACTAGCTACCTAAGCAATTCAAGCAGCCATAGTTGTGCATTAACTAGCTACATATATCTGGAGCTCATAGCTGAGAGAGTACCATACCTTGGTGCCGTGGCCATCACTTCGTTGGTAAGATTTTGTGTCTTGTATTATTATGTTGTGTGTACAGCTAGTGTGTGGCCACGTGGATGAGTTGGTGGTAATAGCAGGTGTGTGGGCTTTTGACAAGGAGTCGGTGGCAATAGCTTATTTGTGGCTGCAATTGACACCGACGGTCGGTGTCAATAGCCTCGGCCTAAATTTTTTTCGAAATCGGGAACCCACCTTTAAGTGCAAGAGAAATAGCCTGAAGTGAACTGTCTATATACAATATTTATACCTGCTAGTGGCTAGTGCTAAGTGGTATTACATGGAGCGCACAGGTCCTTTCCTACTTATAGCCCATCTAACGTTGCCATTAGCGATCGGTGAGTTTAGGTAGCTACGTAACTAACTATCTAGCTGGTCACTAAAAACATAGGTTGTTTTTAGCTGCATAGGAATCTAACTAGCTATTATACCTGAAAGGAGAATCTGCTTTTTATGGTCACTTTTTATCCCCCATCGAAAGTTAGCTAGATAGCTAGCTAGCTACCTCCTTCACTAAATATTGGAACCATTATGTGTTGCAACTGGTAGCTATAGTCACCACTTTTAGTTAACTACCTATGCTTGCTTTCTTACCTTACTATTTACCTTACTATTTAGCTAACTAGTAAGCTTTAAACTTTCAGCCTCTGCCCCTCTCTTTCTACACACATGTACCCAAACCCATAGCTACTCACATATCCTTCTTTAGCTGAAGTAAAGTGTGTCAGGTTATATCAAAGTTCTTGTCCCCTGAGCATTCACTGAGCCATACTATCTCAATTCTACCTGCTTCTGACCTGAAAATTTTGAAGTTGCCTACAGCTAAGCTATTAATCTAGACAGTAGACAGTCACATCTTGTCCAGTCATCTCTCTAAGTCTTCTTAAAGACTGCCTGCTACTGTCTCTAGATTGGGTTTGCTGTTTTCTTTGATTCTGATCTTTATCTCCAAAAGAGAAGGCTAAAGAATCAAGCCACTTCATAACTTGTTAGACTCACTCAGATAACAAGTGTCCAAGTGAAGAACTGATTCCACCAGAACATTAGTATTTTTTTTCTAGGAAATCCAATTTTCTTGTGAACTTTAACAGCTAAGGTATAATGAGTTTTCCATAACTTCATAATTCTGTACTATTTAGACATGTAACTTCTGAATTTAAACTGTGGATAGGTTAATTTTTGAACCCTGGAGCGTTCTGTTCTGAGTTAGATATAGGGAAAATTATAAATGGCTGTGGAATGGTGTCAGAGCCTTCCTTATTAATTCTGTATACCAAAATAATTATAATAAAGGAATTTTGCAGTTAAAAACTGTATAATATGAGTAGCTTGTATGAAATATAGTATTACTCTACCAGATAGCCTTTTGGATATCTATAAGATAAGTTTGTTTTACTAATGTTATACGTAGTATACTTAAAAGGATAACTACGTATTATATCTTGTCTACCAGTGGTGAGATGATATACTCTCTTACAGAGAGCCTCTACTCTTTGGGTTGGCTGGCTTTCTACTGTGGTATAACTTATTATAGAGCCTGGTGGTTACTACAAGGTTGTGATAGCTATCTGACCACATCTTCAGTGGTGTAGTATTGCTTATCAGCTTTTTCAAGTTTAGTTTTGAATGAACCTGGCCCTAGGCCCTGGTTATAGTAGTACCTTAGAAAACCAGCGATGATCATTTGAAATAATACACATGGACATACATGTGAATTATTTATTCTTGTGCTGTTAATATTAATCATACACTCGAAACTCGATAAAATAAAGGGATCTGATGAGATTTATTATTAGAGGTAGCTATCAAGATATATTTTTACGTTAATTTTGGCATTTATCATCATGATGTGTGGTATGTGGGTAGCTATAATAAAAATCATGACTCAATAGATTATCACAATAAAGTTGGTTAGCATAATAAATTTATCTTTTTCTTTTCAGATGCTAATACAGGGGTAGTCTTTGAAGGTGGCTCTGCTGTGTCAGGGATCATTTTTTTCATCGTAATTGGTTGTGTAATCTTTTGTTGTTGTAAGTGGTGGAAAAATAGTCATAGAGAAGTAACATTTCGAGAAAGCACACCTCAAGAAGTAGCTGTGGCTGTTATCAGCTACAAAGAATCATACTTTATAAGCTAACAAGCTATACATTGTAGTACTAGTGTAGTATAGTACAGAGTAGTATAGTATTGTAGTTCTGATACATTATATCAGAACTACGTACTATTATAATTATTTTGAAGTGTTGATCTCCATAATATACAATAGTTACTATAATATTTAATACCATGGAGGGCTAGCTTACGTAACTACACTTACTTCCACAAACTTAATTCAAGTACCAAAATAATGAGGAAATGTCATATTCAGGTCCAATCAAGGATCAAGATAACAATAATACTGCCTAACTAAAAAAGTGTATAGCTATCTATCAGAGCCTCCAACCACACGGATTTATCCGTATTTTTACGGATTTACACCTATAAATAGGGACTACGGAAATTGATTCAATTTATACGGAAGTATAGCTAGTTAACAGAACAGCTGTGAAATAACATCGTCCAGAGGCTTAAAGAGTTGTCTAAAGAGTTCATACTCCTCAAAACAGGTGATAAAAACAGTAAGTATATTTATTGTCAGTTAATTCATGATATTTGTTTACTGGTGCATTGTTATTAAAATTTTATATAGCTATAGCTTGTTCCAGTGACTCCTATCAAGCACTATGATAGCTAAGACTCTCAATTCTAGCTCACAGTCTAGTCTATTTTTTTATCATTATTAATCACAAGATACCTGCACATGTAGGTGTGTGTCTTATAACAATAATAATGATTAAGAATGATGCTGGTCATTAAACTAGCTAGCTCTATGGAATTTGCTACAAAAATACGGAAAGTGAGCAATTTTTGTACTGAAGTTATTCACTTCAAGTTGGAGGCTCTGATCTATTATGATTGCACTGTTAGCTAACAACAGTTAGCTATCTATAGTTATCATGTGGGTGACAGGTGGTGCATTCACATGAACATCAGTAGTTATTGCTTTTTCTATTGTGTAATATTGTGCTTAGTTTCAATCCCTAGTCTAATCCAGAATAGAGTTCAAAGTACATTTTCTTTGGACTCTGATGAGAAATGTTGCAGCTTGCAGAGGGGGGGGGGGAAAGCCTACAAGCACGTGCTAATTTACATTCTAATTATGCATTCCACAAAATTAATTTCTCACTCGATCATAATGGCAGGTGCACTAGCTAGTGTTAGAGCTGCTCCAACAGCTTCCTGCAGGTCCTTCATGCATTTCTACATAGTAGTACATAATCAAAATTCATCTCTTTCAGGTATTAAATATGGACCTTAACGTTTGCATTAAGGATCCTGCTTCACTCCAAAATTGAGCGTCATCCACGACTTATCATCAGAGTACAGTATCAAAAATAATATCAAGCTCTTGATTTCTTCAACACTCCATGGATACTGTTGTCTTTTCTCTTTTGGAAACAGCTTCCTTCTTTGCATTACAGTGTTAGTCTTGCAGGCCAGACTCTATCACTTTTTCTTTTTCACACAATACTTCACTGGGGAAAAGTGAGAGAGTCTGGTACGTTACCATAGAGCAACCCGTGCAGGCCACCAAAGCTTTTGCTGTGAAATTCATATGAGCTTTCGGTTGTCAGTTTACTTTGAGGTTGTCGAGGTGGCCACAAATGGCCAGCAAAAGCTTTGGTGGCCTGCATGGGTTGCTCTACTGTACTACGGCTTAGGTAGATTATGCTGGCATAATTTTAGGAATAATAGGGACTGCCTGGAATCAGGCATAATGCTAGAATAATGGGGCACATTTTGGGAATAATTTGAGCTCTTTTTTCACCTGGTCATTGTATAGCTAATTTTTTTGAAGTCCTCTGAGTGGTCTATGGACTATCTATGAACTAATGGATCTACTCTATAGGCCTAATTCCATTAGTGTTTTCATGCACTATTGGTGACTATACAGTGATTGATCATGTGATCAGCCATGTGGCATGTTTCGGTATTTTGATAGTGTCAAAAATGGCTTCTAGTTCAGCTAGCACTAGTAGTGACATAGGTGTAGGAAGATGATTTTCTATGGGGTGGCCAACCCAGCATTGAATGTGAGTAACATGTAACGCATGGCCATAAGGCCATGGTGAGAGAAAGGGTGCGGGAGAGGGATGGATGTGCCCTCTCCTGCATGGAGCGCATATAAGAAAATTATATCTCTGTCATATGCAAGAAGTCAGCACAGGTGCTAGCTGACATCATTCTTACTCCTGTTTAAAAAGGTCAAAGCTCATCACATGTAACACACAAAAACAAAATAATTTTTCCAAAATAGCTAGACGTGAATTAACAAATTTTTGCTATAGTTTTTAAATCGAGTTCATCAGTTTTAGATTGGTGAATATAATAACAAAAATAAATTAAGCCTGCAGTCAGACATAAATAAGTCTTTATCTATGGAGGGAAGAATAGGATCTTTCAGAAGTCACAGAAGTGGCAGGAAAAGTGAAATAAATCTTCAAAAGTTTGTCAATTTCACTTAGCATGCCTCTAAATAATATAGGGTTTGCATTTAGTACATAAGCAATAGTCCTAACATTTGTCGTACTTTGACAGGTGGCACAAAAGATTTTGTACCTAGATGTACAAACAGAAATCCAGGGATACAGTTGTTGGTACCAGCTTGTTTGAATTGTTCTTGAGTGGCCCTTACAGTGCCTATATTATGTATCTTTTACCTTGGACTCATGGACATCTTCAGGTTGATGAGCAATATTCACATCCAAACAACACGGACACTGGCATGCTGTATAAACATTTTCTATGTCATCCACTTCAACATCATTCTGAGATTGAAACTCAGGACTGCTATCTGAATCATTATCTAATTCTAAATCATCAGCGACAGGCTCAGCTGCAGCAGATTCAGCATCTAGTATATAGGGTTGGTTGAAGCTAGTTAATAGGTAGGTACAGCACTAGTAGCTAGCTATGTGTTCACTAACCTTAAGAAGACAATTTAGTGGAAAAAAATGCTCAGTCTTTTCTGTCTTACGTGACATAATTGTATCTGCAAGAAGCTACATGTGGCAGGTCTGATCAGCTGAGCTAGCTATGGTTTAACAAGCCAGGCAGCATTCCGGTCAAGGCTCTAAACTCACAGCTTTATTCACTGCTTATGTGCTTGTACATACAAGTGAACTTAGTTGCAAGCCAGAATTTTTTTAGAGATGGCCAAGGCCAAAACTTAGGGTTGCTTCCTACGCCTATGACATAGGCGTAGGAAGAAGATTTTCTATGGGGTGGCCAGCCCAGCGTTGAATGTGAGTAACATATAACACATGGTCATAAGGCCATGGTAAGAGAGTCCTCAGAAAGGGTGCGAGAGGGGGATGGATGTGCCCTCTCCCGCATGGAGCACGTAAGAAAATTTCTCTGTCATATGCAAGAAGTCAGCACAGGTGTTAGCTGACATCATTCTTACTCCTGTTTAAAAAGGTCAAAGCTCGTCACATGTAACACATGAAAACAAAATTAATTAGAAAAGGATCTTTTATAAGTCACAGAAGTGGCAGGAAAAGTGAAATAAATCTTCAAAAGGTTGTCAATTTCACTTAAATATAGATATAGATATAGCTATAGGGTTTGCATTTAGTACATCAGCAATAGTCCTAACAAATCATTTGTCACTTTGACAGGTGGCACAAAAGATACCTAGATGTACAAACAGAAATCCATGGGGATAGAGTTGGTACCAGCTTATTTCAACTGTTCTTGAGTGGCCATTACAGTGCCTATATGTATCTTTCACCTTGGACTTATGGACATCTTCAGGTTGATGAGCAATATTCACATCCAAACAACACGGACACTGGCATGCTGTATCTTTATCATAAACATTTTTGTCATCCACTTCAACGAGATTGAACCTCAGGACTGCTATCTGAATCATTATCTAATTCTAAATCATCAGTGATAGGCTCAGCTGCAGCAGATTCAGCATGTGGTTTGTTGAAGCTATATAGTTAATATTTAAAAGTAGGTACAGCACTAGTACCTAAGTATGTGTTCACTAACCTTGAGAAGATAATTTAGAAAAAAAAAATGCTCAGTCTCTTCTGTCTTATGTGACATGATATTGCTGCTGCAAGAAGCTACATGTGGCAGGTCTGATCAGCTGAGCTAGCTAGTTGTGGTTTAACAAACAACAAGATTAAGATTGCAAGCCTGGTAGCATTCCAGTCAAGGCTCTAAACTCATAGCTTTATTCACTGCTTGTGTGCTTGTACAAACTGAGTCTTTACAAGTGAACATAGCTGCAAGCCAGAATATTTTTAGGGATGGCCAAGGCCAAAACTTTGGATGGCCAAGTCCACCCTGGCCACCCTGCTGCCTATGCAACAGTTAAGTTTCATGTTATTGTTAATTAAGAATACACTAGGACACTTCTTACCAAACTCTTAAGAGTCTAGAATCTTGTCCTGAAGATCAAAATCAACACGTTCTATGAAGATAATTGTTTGATGATAATACTACAGGTTCTAGACTGTCTCAAAGGCTGTGTGATGAGGCTTTATTTCTCTGCTTTATTTTTATAAGTGAGACGTGAAAGAATAATCTATAGCACAAGAAACTTTTTCAGACACGAGAGACACATAAGTGTGCTGAGTGACATACACACTTCATCACAAAGAGATGAGGGATTTTCTCTCTTAGCGATGTAGTTATAGAATGATGGCACCCATTTGTCAAAATGACATTGGTCGTATCAGAAGCATAACCTATCATGTTACAAAGAGGTATATCATTCATTTCAAACTGGCATTAGTAAGTGAATCAGCATGGCCTTCAGGATTGCTTTTTGACTCTTCATGTGATATAACATTAATAATCACAATCTAATTATTAATCAAGCTGAAGCCTAGTGCAAATCTCCATAGATTTACTACTATTTAAAGAATCTTTTCCTGACCCCTAAATCACTCAATTATTGTTCCCCAGATCTAGAGGGGACTTGGGTCTGGACGACAGGGTCAAAGGTCACGAGGCACATGCACCGCCGGTGGCGCACGCGGAATTCGATTCATGAACGAATTCACACGTGTGGTGTGCGTGTCTTTTTATTATACACACACGTACACACACACGTACACACACACACGTACACACACACACGTACACACACACACGTACACACACACACGTACACACACACACGTACACACACACGCACACACACACACACACACACACACACACACGTACACACACACGTACACACACACGGCCGGGTGTGTCTCAATTGAATGGTGGTATGTGCAGGATCGCTGACCATCGCGACCTTTGACCTAGAGTTATTTAGTGCGCGCAGAGCGGGAAATTCATCAATGAAGCTGAAGGCGTGTGTTAGAGTTTATGATGGAAGAGTGTGCTGTGGATGATTGTGTAATGGAGGATTGTGCACAACTGGTAAAAATACCACCAGACAGTTTCAAAATAATAATATTACCTAGTAATCTTTAAAATGATTGTGCAAACTGTACATGATCAAGGCAGTTCAGATAGGTTCAAATGTCCACAATGCCACTCTACTAAGGGCTCAATTGACACTGGAAAGGGGTTCATGGGGTTCTCTTGACATTCTTGCTGCTCCAGCCTGCAATAGGGTGGGAAAGATGCCATCAAAAGGGGACAAAGTATCAAGATTTACATGCCCCCTCAATAGCTGTGGCTGTGTTGCTTTATACTGACCACCTATTGCACCAGACCATGGTCTATTTCTTAGTACTTGGTGATATCACACATTATTTCGATGATTCTACTAGGTATATATATGTACACTCCTGCTTTCGTATTATGGACAGCATAACATTATTCTTGTGGCAGTGAATTTAGATGGTCAAGTACTTAGTCTCCTTTAGGTGTAGGGACACAATGCTATGAGGAAAATGAGGTATGAAAAGGGGGAAGAGGGAAGAATTATAATGAAAGGAGGAGTGGAATGAATCATGCCATACTTTTAGAATTGAGAGAATTTGAGTGCGAGTCTTTTCATCAATTCTTAGCCTGGAAAGAGAAGGGTGAAGAAGATAACGACACATTTTATGCACAATCAACTGGGAAAAAGCCTTTTAATGACAGTACAAATGATGAAACTGGTAATCATTTTCATGCACTAGAGATGCATGAATTATTGTCGAGTGCTATGCTAGATACTGATGTCAAGATAGAGATTCCCACCAGAATAAATGGACTAAGTGCAAAACTGACAAAAAAGGTGGGGAAGGTGTTAAGAATGTAACGTGCATATCCAGTTACCACTAGTGGGTAATAATGGCAGGGTTAAGGTGATCTATCTTTCAGCACATACAAATCATTCACTTACAATTGAGAAAGAAGCCAAGAGCATCCCTTTGACATGGAGCACTCAAGCAGAGATCTCGGCCTAGCTGCAGAAAGGAATTTCAGTTGATAAGATAATGATTTATGAAGGTGCAGGTATAAATTAACTGTCTCCCACCTGTCAGAACTTTACATTCCTCCTTCATCACCACTACATAGTAAATTATAGTGGATACTTTTGAATCATCCTTTACATAGGTGTCCCTTATTCAGAGGTAAAATAATACACTACCATATTAGCATGGGCAGAAAAAAAGTCTTTTACAGAGAGGTTGAGTGTCTTTATTCAGAGATTTCACTGTATAGTGGATCTACCTAATCAGAACCTCCATAAGTACAAGGTACCCACAATAGTTGATACATAAACTGTCTTTATTCTGATAGTCTATTAACTTAGGTTAAGCAACCACTCAGTACAACCAATGGAAGTTAGCCATAACAGTTTGGAAATCTGTATTGAAATAGTATTGAAATAAACAAGCCCACAGTAATCAGCTGCCAAAATAGAGAAACACACCCATATTCTCTGGAAAAAATATATTTTAGGTGACTTAATACAATAGGCCATTGGCAGCTATCAACTGGAAAAAAAACATAGTAAGCTAGCAAATAATATAATTATGATACAGCTACTTATATCATATTATAGCCACTGAATCCTCTTACAAGTTTTCTACATAGAGAAGGTCAATGGTGTATCAGATGCTAGGCAACTGCATGTTTCAAAGCTTGACTCAGTTCTTTGAGTCACCCACCAAACACCATGAAGTTCAGTCTCTGCTAGTACAATTTGAAACTAGGAACAGCAGCTTCTTCTCTTCCCTGTTGAATGCATCTGACATGAATTCACATATAACACAGATGTTATGGCCAGGGACCTGGGGTACAAACATTAAACTCCTATCAATAACAACTTACTCCTTCATGTCTCACTGTATATTGTTTCCAAACTAACGGAAGTGGGAAGTAGTCTACCGTCCATTTGGACCAATCCTGTACTAGACTTGACAACTTTGAACTACTCCACAGTTTTGACTGCCACTATGACAGCATAACGTTCTTGTCTGCAAGTCCCACTGAAAAGAAACGAGCCATGGAAGACACATAATGCCAGCTAGCCAGCTTAGCTTACTTCCATGCATGACCTTAAAGGTCAAAGGTGACGATCACGCCCTTAATGTAAAGGTCAAAGGTTGCGATGGTCAGCGATCCTGCACATACATACCACCATTCGTTTCAACTCAATTGCAAAAGCTATTTATACACACACACGTACGTACACACGTACCTACGTACCTATAGATCGACCTTTTACCAATAACTAGCTTGACAGGTATATATTCGTATTGTGCTTGTGATGAGTCATCCAAATCAGTCTAGTTCAAGTAGTAGTGGTGCTGGTTTTATAAAAAGAATGATGAGTGTGAAGAATATCTTTACTAAAGATAAACCGAAGAGTAAGTTCATAATAATGTAATAGGTAGCTAACTTTTATAATTATAGCTGTCCTCTTTTTTCTGACTTGGGGGGAAAGTAGTAACATTAAGACTCTTAAATAGAGTATGTAAATAGAGTATGTAATCATGCATTCTAAGGGGCATGTAACCAAGTATACATTCCTAAACTGTCTTTTGAGTCTAGTTCATTTCCAAACACCCAATACCAAATGGAGGAAGCAGGTCACTCCCATCAGATACTTCATCAGAGGGCATTAATAATGGCTACTTGTGAGTGAGTCACTGTGTATCAGGGGCTAGACCCAGGGATATGGTACATTGTAATTTCCTTGGATTCTCCCTCTTGAGTTCCATATCACCTTTCATGCTAGATACAGCATAATCCATACTTTTACAACGCCAAATTTATTCCTCTTAGGGTATATATTTCTTCTAGATGAGCACTGAGTGGTCTTCTTTAAACTATCTAATTATGCATGTTAATAAAGGCTTACCATGATCACTGTAATTAGAGCGCCACAAAAAAATAATTACAGCTGAGGTTGGCACTTACATTGTGACCAAAAATATATACTTCACTTGGGGGCGGCACCTAAATTAGAGTGTCGCTTAAATAATTAGAGCTAAGATGGGCTGTTGCAACGTGGCTGTGTCTGGAGATGGCTGCACCTACTTTCATGTTTGTATCCAGAGTGTTGTGAGGGGGGGTTCATGTTTACAAGGCTGTGTGGACTCCAGTAGGCCTTGTAGGTACCCTTAGAGGATCAGTTATGGGGGTGAAAAAGCTTTTGATCAACTTCTGGGACATCTCTTTAACAGCAAATCATAGCAAACTACAAAAAACCCACGTGGGCTCTAATTATAAGCACCGGGAAAAACTAATTGAGGAAGGAGGTGTCGCCATAATATAGAGCCGTAGTATAGACCCTTTTCAGTAGGTGTGGTCACAACATAGTCCTCCCATCTTGGAGTACAACTACCAACTGTTGTAATGGTGAATTTCTGTGCTTCGGAATTTCATATGGATCTAGTCCAGAAATAATAGAGAGTTTTTCTTTATACCTCCTTTTATCCTCCTTCTCCAGTATAGTAGAAGAATATCCGTTTAATAGCCCTTTCTGTGAGCTCCTAGCTGCAGACGCTGCCATTGCAATAAATCGCAGTTGTACTCCAACATGGTCAACACGCAATTCATGTCATTAAAAATTACATAACTGAAAAGGGTCTATAGAGCTAGAAAAATAATTCCATGTCTGGGTGGCGCTTTAATTACAGTGATTACGGTATTTCAGATTCTATAAGTTCATTGAACATACAATGTGCTGGTTTTTATACCAGCATCTACCTCAGTGTCACATCCATCCTTCATAATATCATGTCTATCCTTAGTTCATTGTTCTGTGATATTAAACCCTATCTCTTCTTAACAGTGGATTATGGTGAGGTAGAAGTTTTTTGCTCTTGTGTTATTCCTTCATTAGATGAAAAATGTCAACTGCCAAATTGTAACCCTCCTAGGGCAAGTGTTCATGGACGTTTACATCAGTTTTGTTCTAGGAAGCATTACTATGAAGCGTTGTGTGGTTTACCTGGCTGTAATGAAATTCGTGAAGCTAATAAGAGAGGTGGGATGTATCAATTTTGTTCTAAGGAGCATTATTATGAAGCGTTGTGTGGTTTACCTGGCTGTAATGAATTGCGTAACTTTGATAAGAGTGGTAGGTTACATCAGTTCTGTAGTTATGAGCATTTTATGTGTAGTCACCAATATGAACATTATGGAAGCCATGGAAACTTCGCTCACAACACAACTGCTTCTTTCTATGCACATGGTAAGCTGTTTTTTTGTTGTCAATTCATTCCTGTAAGAAAAGACTACCACATAATAAAGATAATAATAATAAATAATTAGACTACTAGCTGGAAATGTTTGGCAGTTAATTATTGTTCGTTAGATCACGGATTTAAAAGTAAATTCTAATGACAAGTTCAAAGTTCATCAATAATATTCTATTATTCTGTTACTGCTCAGTAATTAATATTTCCAGCTCTATGATATTAGATATGGGAGATAAAACTATTCACATACGCACTACAATGAGATCTATACACATCTCAATAAGATATCTTCATAAACTGGGACAGGCTACGCACCAGACCACACCCACCTATTGATCATATTATATTGAAGTGTGCAAGTCACATGATTGTATAGAGTTATGCTGAACATGTTTTGTGATCAATGATCTGTACAGTGATTGTTAGAAGTTAGGTTAACATTTTTATGTGGCTGTAAATAACCTAACCATCTTGTACAGAAGTTAACAGCTGATAGATTTGGACTCAGGTAATTGATGCCTTTTGGCCTAATTATTATGGGGGCAGAGTTGTAAACAGGGAGGTAACATGAACATACCCTACCATAATCCCAGCTGAACAGGGACAGTTCCCAACTATGAACCCTCAGGTGACTTTTCCAGATTAGTTTTCATACTGAAGGTACACCAATAACCCTCATTATGTCTCTCTACTCATCAATGTTACCATTACTCATGTTTGGACTCTGTACCTTATTTATTTATTGTATATTATATATTATAACTAGTTGAAAACTTGAATAATTGAGGGTTCAGATAATCACAGGTAATCAAGGTTTGGATTATAGAGTTCTGGTAATAATAATATTGAGGGTTCAGATAATCAAAGTTGGATGTTAAGAATAAACATTATATCATATTTTTTCCAGATCTAAAACCCAAACCACCTAAGGACACAATATATTTTTATGAAAGAGATGAACCTTATTTTGAGTTAGTTCACTAACTTTTATGACAATGGGAGATGTATTGTAATAGATAATGCCGAATGGAGAACCACAGAACATTATTTCCAGGCACAAAAATTCATTGGTACTGCTTATTTGGAAATAATAAGGCAAAAACGTCAACCAAGAGAAGCTACTCAAACAATACTCTAACTACATTTAACTCTGGTGGTAATTTGAGCAGTTGAATACCCTTTTCCCCTCAATACAACTAATAATTATTATTATTATGATCTAATAATAATTATAATAATTAAAAATTAATTTCCATGCACTTATTAAATGTACCCTTGTACATAACAAATTACATGGCATGCATAATATAGAACATGCAACCCATGTTACAGGCAAATCTACATAATAGCGACCATGACCACACCACACCACACCACACCACACACAGGTGCATGCACACTTTGCTGTTATGTATTATAATAAAACTTAAAGTCCATGTTTCATTGGCCTTTTACGGCATTATCCCTTTCGCTCCCAAAAGAGTGTAATTTTACACACTTTTCAACCGTCCGTTACTCGGACCCGTCGGCACCAGGACGTCCTCCTGCCGCCAACCTTTGACTGTCGGCATCGGAAGTCAGAACAATGGGTTGTGGTCCGTCAGTTCTCAGATGTTTGACCACAGGGAGGAGCTGCCTTTGATCTTCCTTTGATGTTCACTTTATATGGGGCAGTGCCGTAGAGGATCGTCGGTGTGAGAGAGGCCATAAGTAGGCCAGCAAGAGTCTCCAAGGAGCTCATTCTTTGTGCCTTGATCTGCTAGCCGCCAGCATGACGTCACGCCGACCTGCGCGACCTTTTGCTGCCTGGGGCGCCGGCGCCTAGTGACGACCAATGCCAAATCCAAAAAAAATCCAAAATTAGTGTAGCGAAAGGGTTAGTAGCAATATGGATTGGAATTCTGGGGCTCCAGGCTTTTAAGCGAAGGAGTGGACAGTGACATTGATAGCAGCTGTAAGTTCCGTAGCTAAGCTAACCTAATATCTGAGCTGAGAAGTGTGAGCCCAGGGTGTGTGTCCAGCCCACAGAATCACTATCTTGCCTGTAGAAGCTAGGAAAGAGTGTTGTGGGGGAACACCCCTCCTGAGACTCCCTCGGCCTCGGTGTGTGTAGACTTGGGGTGTGTCCAGCTGAACCCCCACTTGACCTAGAGAGTTAAGGGGTGTGTGTGTGAGAGATTTGTAGGTGTGTCTAGATCCTGTAGACCTTGCAGAAGGAGGAGGGGGAACCCCCTTGTGGCCGCTAGAAGGGTGTGTGTGGAGACCCTGAATGTGTCCAGAGGGGTGTGGGAGTGGAGGTGTGTCCAGCTGAACCCCCACTTGACCTAGGGAGTTAAGGGGTGTGTGTGAGAGAGATTTGGAGGTGTGTCTAGAGCCTGTAGACCTCTCAGAAGGAGGAGGGGGAACCCCCTTGTGGCCCACTAGAAGGGTGTGTGTGTGGAGACCCTGAATGTGTCCAGAGGGGTGTGGGAGTGGAGGTGTGTCCAGCTGAACCCCCACTTGACCTAGAGAGTTAAGGGGTGTGTGTGTGAGAGATTTGGAGGTGTGTCTAGATCCTGTAGACCTCGCAGAAGGAGGAGGGGGAACCCCCTTGTGGCCCGCGAGAAGGGGTGTGTGGAGACCCTGGGTGTGTTTAGAGGGGCGTGGAACCAGATGTGTATCTAGCTGGCCTGTAGACTCTATAGGTAGAGTGTGGGGGCACCTCCCCCCCCTCCTCCCCACCTTCCTTCCTTTCCTCTTTTATTTTATAAGCTCTCTCAATTATCATTATGTAGGTATGGATTACATGAGGAGATAAAGGAATTTGCACCTACCCCAAAAGTTTCTAGACTCAAAAATTCAGATCAAAACTAACTTCAGTAGCTAGTGAAGATTAGCTATATTATTAAACATTATTATGTTATAATACTTTTGAGAAGACTGCGTGAATTCACATAGGCATAGGAAGCATGGGAGAAATGCC
Organism: Diacarnus erythraeanus; assembly: GCA_964016965.1. Classification (NCBI taxonomy): domain Eukaryota; kingdom Metazoa; phylum Porifera; class Demospongiae; order Poecilosclerida; family Podospongiidae; genus Diacarnus; species Diacarnus erythraeanus. The sequence goes on along the minus strand of OZ024671.1, from coordinate 5,862,572 downwards.
CCCTCCACCCACCCATGGTTAAACATGCAGATCAATAAGGAACATGCTAGCCTATATGCCAAATTTAGTTATATAACCTTTCAGCATCTAAAGTAACTTCATTGCAAGCAATTTCTGAAATGTGCTATTCCATTGAATATTCTTAACTTTACATTCTTCTTTGGTATAGCTTCTTTACAATTACAGAGACTGCAGAGCATAGCCTTTTCATCTCTTCATCACATAGAGTCATACCTATGATCAGAATCAAGAATGTCATCACGAGCTTCTTCATACACGCACTGGTGAACTAGGTACATCCGTATTGCTAAAATTGTTAATTTAGGTAAGCTAAGCTATTTTGGAAAGCCTACAGTGTTTTCTTGTAACAAATCACATGCTAGATAGTCTCCCACCCAATGGTATTCTATAGCACGGAGTCCTTGCCCACCCCTAACCTCATTCCCATTCAGGCTGTGCCCCCATGCTCCAAAACATCTATGATTCAAAGATGATATTTTTTTAATAATGTAACTGTTAGTGAAACCAGCAACAAGTCTTGTCACAAAGAGTATTACAAAGATTTGGTCAACCTTAGTGATTAATGTTATGGTCAATGTAAGCTTTAGTATGACAACTTTTAGTTAGTTTTTGACTAATTGAGATCAGTTTTGTGACTAATAGCTGGTACTAAATTATAGTTTTAGTTGACTAAAACATCATGAGATCAAAAATGACCTGTTGTTGATGGTCTCACATAAGGGTGTGTTGTGATGTCACATAAGGGTATAAGGTGTGTTGTGATGTCACATAAGGGTGTGTGGTCTGAAGCTTGTAGCATTGTCTGAAATTGTGCAAGAAATGAAGATGTGGGCTGGGATTTGTATAGAGATATGGGTCAATTTGAGTCAGCAGTGAACTCTTGACCTTGGAGTGACAAGACTAATAGCAAGGCAAAAATTTTTGCTTCTGCCCGAGCGCGCGCCCGCGAGGAATTAATCACGTGTGTGGCGTGGGGTGCACACATTCATGTGTGCATGATTGATACGTAGTGTATGCGACCTTTTACCAATAAATTGATTGCGAATACATACTTTGTGTTTGCCGTGCTTGTGATGAGTCATCCAGATCAGTCTAGTGGTGGTGGTTTTATAAAAACGATAGTGAAGAAGTTTACTAAAGATAAATCTAAGAGTAAGTCCATAAATGTAATAGCTAGTTAACTATTATATATCTGTTCTCATTTTCCTGACTTGAGGGGAAAGCAGTAACATAAGACTGCTCCTTTTCCATGTAACAGATTAGCTACAGTATTCAGGTTACATCATTGTCAATTGTACTATTGCTATATGGGCTAGGGGTAGGGCTACAGTTAGATACAGTAGTACAATAACAATAGTACACAATTGACAATGATGTAATCTGAATGATGTAATGTCTACTGTTACGTACATACTACATGGAGAAAGAGCCCTTAATAGAGTATTTAATCATGTATTCTAAGGGCTATGTAACCAAGTATACATTCCTAAACTGTCTTTAGAGTCTAGTTCATTTCCAATCACCCAATACCAAATGGAGGAAGCAGCTCACTTCCATTAGATACTTCATCACAGGGCATTAATAATGGCTACTTGTGAGTGAGTCACTGTGTATCGTGGCTATATCACCTGGATACTCCTCTGATATCCAAACCACTTTTCATACTAGATACAGCATCATCCATACCTTCACAGAGTCAGATTTATTCCTCTTGGATAGATGGCAGGGGTGGATCCAGAATTTTGGGGGGAAGGCTAACTGGCACTAAGTGTTATATACATTCATGGTACAGTGTCAATGAATAATAATATTATGTTAATTACTAAAAGTATGCTACATCATTGCATGTCTTATACATAATTATACAGGAATGTACATTATGATATTTATGAATATCATTAACTAACTTTGTAGCCCCCCCCCCCCAGTATCCACCCTGAGATGTTACTTCTACATCAACAACAGTGATATTCTTTAAGTGGATATTCTAATGCTCTTTAATTGTGCATAGCATACTAGTTAATGAAGGCATATCTCAGATTCTATAAGTTTGTGGAGAAATGTCTCATATAAAGTGCCGGCCTTTTATACCACCCTTCATATTGTGTCTCTCCCTCCTTTGAGGCTGTTAGTTCCTCCATTGTTCTGTGGTATTAAACCCAACCTGAAGGTATCTCTTCTTAACTGTGGGTTGTGGTTAGGTGGAAGTTTTTTTTGCTTTTGAAATATTTTTTTCAACAGATTCAAAATGTCTACTACCTAATTGTGATGCTCCTAGAGCAAGGAGGCATGACGGACATTTACATCAGTTTTGTTCTAAGGAGCATTTCTCTGAATCATTGTGTAGGTCACCTGACTGTAATGAATTTCGTGAGTTTGACAAGAGTGGTGGGATGTATTGGTTTTGCAGGAAACATTACCGTGAAGGGTTGTGTAGGTTACATGGCTGTAATAAATTTCGTAAGGTTGATGAGACTGGTAGGTTACATCCTTTCTGTAGTCATGACCATATGTGTAGGCACCGAAATGGAAACCATGGAAACTTTGGTCACAACACTCCTGCTTCTTTCAATCATGGTAAGCTGTCTTTAGTTGTCAATTCATTCTGTAAGTACAGACTACCATTATAGCTGGAAATGTTTGGCAGTTAATTATTTAATATCATTCTCTGTGTTGTAATATGTATAAATGATATCCTCATAGTAGCCAAAAGCCACATACCAGACCACACCCACCTTTTGGTCATGAATAATATTATAATTTAAAAAGTGACGTGTACATGATGTGTAGAGTTATACTGAGTATGTTGAAAAACTGTACAGTGGTTAAATAAGTATGTTGATGTTTAGCTTAAGTAGCTATATATATAGAATAATATAGCTGTAGAGTATATGTAAACCATTAACCACTGTACAGATGTTCCTCTTGGCCTACAGTGTCTATATCAGTTGTATGCATGGGTTAATGGTAGGGCTTGCCGAATTCTGCTAAAATCTTTATCCATTTTTCTTTTTGGCAATGCTCCAAATTCTTCCTCATTTTGTCCCAAACCTCAACCTATTTTGCTTTATTTTTACCGACATTAATACACATTAATGACAACAACAGTGATGAAGATATTAACCAAAATCCTAAAATCTCTCTGAAGGTTTCAAGTTTTACACCAGCTTTTAAAAAGGTAGTTAAAACTTTCACTTTAAAAACCCTTTGATCATCAGGCAATGTTTCTCCCTAAGGAGGTACAGATTCTTCATATTTTTTTAAAGGTTGGGCTACATCAAGCTCTTTATCTGATGTTTTAGGTGCTTTAAGCCTACTTAGTAAAGATACTACAGAAGGCTCAGGGTCAGGTAGAGGCTCAGAATCAGACCCAGAAAATTCAGAGCTATCTGGTACCACCATAGATACCACAGATTCACCCAAAACTTTTCAGAAGTAACCATTTTTGACCACATGAGCTGGTTCTAGCTAATCACATGCACTGGCTGCCAGGATCAAGTCATTAATGATTAATATTGATTACTCTGATTACTACTCACATCACAACACCTACGTCATGTCACTTATGTACACTGCTACATAAACATTGAGTCTTAGCAACCTATTGTCATAATAATTTCACCCATTTTGCCCAAAATTTGCCCTATTATGCTAGCATAATGCTTATTGCTTTTAACTGCCTATTTTGCCCAAAATTCTGCTGGCAGAATCCGGCAAGTTGAAGGTGAAAACTTTGCTATTTGAATAATTGAGGGGTCAATTAATCCAAGCTTAGATATTAAGGTATAACATTTTTTCCAGATTTAAAACCCAGACCACCTAAGAACACAATATATTTCTACGAAAGAGATGAACCTTATTTTGAGTTCACTAACTTTTATGACAATGGAAGATGTATTGTAATAGATGGCATCAAATGGAGAACTACAGAACATTATTTCCAGGCACAAAAATTCATTGGTACTCCTTATTTAGAAATAATAAGGCATAAAAGTCGACCAAGAGAAGCTTTTGATTTTTCCAGGATCTCTGCCGTTGCTAAGTGGAGAAGAAAGGACTGGGAAGAAGTGAAACAAAATATCATGTACAAAGCTCTTCTTTCTAAGTTTTCACAGGATCCATATTTAAGATCAATGCTTATAAATACTGGGAGAAAGAAGCTTGTTGAGCGATCACCACATGATAATTATTGGGGTGATGGAGGAGATGGGAGGGGAATGAACCACCTTGGAGAACTCCTCATGAAAGTTCGAGAAGTTATCACTAGGAATGAGCTGGGAGCTGATGTAGACAAAGTGCCAAGTTCTGCTTTTAAAGAGCATAGACCTGACACCAGTAAAGGTAAATACCCACTCTTACTACTATAGTAGACCAGTATACTATAATAGGTTAATATGCTATGATAGGCCAGTGTACTATGATGCATATGCCAGTATACTCTAATAAGACAGTAGATCAGTATACTATGCTCTAATATACTAAAATAGGCTAGTGTACTATATCTATGATAAGCCAGTGTGCTATGATGCATATGCCAGTATACTATAATGGACAATAGGTCGGTGTACTATACTTTAAAATATTAGGCTAATATACTATTATAGGTCAGTATACTATAATAGACTAGTAGTATCACACATTAGGGTGATTTTTAATTTACCATGCTATAGTGCTTTTACCAGTGTCTATAAGATTCGGCCAAAACCCGACCAACTGGACCAGTACAAACACCCCTAGACATTACTGTCCATCTAAACTCACCAGAGTGTTGCTGTTAAGTGTCTCAATCATAGTCCTTTTTCTTCTCCAAATTGTTCTTTATCAAGCTGGTTGGATTTTGAATGAATAAGGTATAATTGCACTATGGTTGTAACTCATTTGACCTTTGTCTTCAGGTTAGTTTGTCAGAAGACTATGTATGCCATAGTAACGATATAAACCACACCCTAGTTACCATAATCTTTTTAAAGCTAACCTGAAATGTGTAGTATAACTACAATAATAACTGTTGTTTAGGAGGGGGAAATTCAGAATCTCTTGGCAAAGAAGGAGATGCTTCTGAAATCAAAACAAGAAAACCATCTGAATCTCAATCCAGTGGAAAGGATGACACATCTGGAAATGATACTCAATCAGAATCTCATGACAAAGGAGATACTTCTGTAACAAATGAGTCATCTAAATCTCAATCCAGTGGAGTGGGTAACACACCTGGAACTGATACTCGATCAGAATCTCATGACAAAGGAGACATTTCTGTAACAAATGAACCATCTAAATCTCAATCCAGTGGAAATGATAACACACCTGGAACTGATACTCAACCAGAATCTCAGGACAAAGGAGACACTTCTGTAACAAATGAACCATCTAAATCTCAATCCAGTGGAAAGGATGACACACCTGGAAATGATACTCAATCAGAATCTCATGACAAACGAGATACTTCTGTAACAAATGAGCCATCTAAATCTCAATCCAGTGGAAAGGATGACACACCTGGAAATGATACTCAATCAGAATCTCAGGACAAAGGAGACACTTCTGTAACAAATGAGCTATCTGAATCTCAATCCAGTGGAAAGGGTGACACACTTGGAAATGATACTCAATCAGAATCTCATGACAAAGGAGATACTTCTGTAACAAATGAGCCATCTAAATCTCAATCCAGTGGAGTGGGTAACACACCTGGAACTGATACTCGATCAGAATCTCATGACAAAGGAGACATTTCTGTAACAAATGAACCATCTAAATCTCAATCCAGTGGAAAGGATGACACATCTGGAAATGATACTCAATCAGAATCTCATGACAAAGGAGACACTTCTGTAACAAATGAGCCACCTGAATCTCAATCCAGTGGAGTGGGTAACACACCTGGAACTGATACTCGATCAGAATCTCATGACAAAGGAGACATTTCTGTAACAAATGAACCATCTAAATCTCAATCCAGTGGAAATGATAACACACCTGGAACTGATACTCAACCAGAATCTCAGGACAAAGGAGACACTTCTGTAACAAATGAACCATCTAAATCTCAATCCAGTGGAAAGGATGACACACCTGGAAATGATACTCAATCAGAATCTCAGGACAAAGGAGACACTTCTGTAACAAATGAGCTATCTGAATCTCAATCCAGTGGAAAGGGTGACACACTTGGAAATGATACTCAATCAGAATCTCATGACAAAGGAGATACTTCTGTAACAAATGAGCCATCTAAATCTCAATCCAGTGGAGTGGGTAACACACCTGGAACTGATACTCGATCAGAATCTCATGACAAAGGAGACATTTCTGTAACAAATGAACCATCTAAATCTCAATCCAGTGGAAAGGATGACACATCTGGAAATGATACTCAATCAGAATCTCATGACAAAGGAGACACTTCTGTAACAAATGAGCCACCTGAATCTCAATCCAGTGGAGTGGGTAACACACCTGGAACTGATACTCGATCAGAATCTCATGACAAAGGAGACATTTCTGTAACAAATGAACCATCTAAATCTCAATCCAGTGGAAATGATAACACACCTGGAACTGATACTCAACCAGAATCTCAGGACAAAGGAGACACTTCTGTAACAAATGAACCATCTAAATCTCAATCCAGTGGAAAGGATGACACACCTGGAAATGATACTCAATCAGAATCTCAGGACAAAGGAGACACTTCTGTAACGAATGAGCTATCTGAATCTCAATCCAGTGGAAAGGGTGACACACTTGGAAATGATACTCAATCAGAATCTCATGACAAAGGAGATACTTCTGTAACAAATGAGCCATCTAAATCTCAATCCAGTGGAGTGGGTAACACACCTGGAACTGATACTCGATCAGAATCTCATGACAAAGGAGACATTTCTGTAACAAATGAACCATCTAAATCTCAATCCAGTGGAAAGGATGACACATCTGGAAATGATACTCAATCAGAATCTCATGACAAAGGAGACACTTCTGTAACAAATGAGCCACCTGAATCTCAATCCAGTGGAGTGGGTAACACACCTGGAAATGATACTCAATCAGAATCTCATGACAAACGAGATACTTCTGTAACAAATGAACCATCTAAATCTCAATCCAGTGGAAAGGATAACACATCTGGAACTGATACTCAATCAGAATCTCAGGACAAAGGAGACACTTCAAATGAACCATCTAAATCTCAAACCAGTGGAAAGGATAACACACCTGGAACTGATTCTCAATCAGAATCTCAGGACAAAGGAGACATTTCTGTAACAAATGAACCATCTAAATCTCAATCCAGTGGAAAGGATGACACACCTGGAAATGATACTCAATCAGAATCTCAGGACAAAGGAGACACTTCTGTAACAAATGAGCTATCTGAATCTCAATCCAGTGGAAAGGGTGACACACTTGGAAATGATACTCAATCAGAATCTCATGACAAAGGAGATACTTCTGTAACAAATGAACCATCTAAATCTCAATCCAGTGGAAAGGGTGACACACCTGGAAATGATACTCAATCAGAATCTCATGACAAACGAGATACTTCTGTAACAAATGAGCCATCTCAATCCAGTGGAAAGGATGACACACCTGGAACTGATACTCAATCAGAATCTCAGGACAAACGAGATACTTCTGTAACAAATGAGCCATCTAAATCTCAATCCAGTGGAAAGGATGACACACCTGGAACTGATACTCAATCAGAATCTCAGGACAAAGGAGATACTTCTGTAACAAATGAACCATCTAAATCTCAATCCAGTGGAAAGGATGACACACCTGGAAATGATACTCAATCAGAATCTCATGACAAAGGTGACACTTCTGTAACAAATGAACCATCTGAATCTCAATCCAGTGGAAAGGGTGACATATCTGGAAATGATACTCAATCAGAATCTCATGACAAAGGAGACATTTCTGTAACAAATGAGCCACCTGAATCTCAATCCAGTGGAGTGGGTAACACACCTGGAACTGATACTCAATCAGAATCTCATGACAAAGGAGACACTTCTGTAACAAATGAACCATCTAAATCTCAATCCAGTGGAAAGGGTGACACACCTGGAACTGATACTCAATCAGAATCTCATGACAAACGAGATACTTCTGTAACAAATGAGCCATCTCAATCCAGTGGAAAGGATGACACACCTGGAACTGATACTCAATCAGAATCTCAGGACAAACGAGATACTTCTGTAACAAATGAGCCATCTAAATCTCAATCCAGTGGAAAGGATGACACACCTGGAACTGATACTCAATCAGAATCTCATGACAAAGGATACACTTCTGTAACAAATGAACCATCTGAATCTCAATCCAGTGGAAAGGGTGACATATCTGGAAATGATACTCAATCAGAATCTCATGACAAAGGAGACATTTCTGTAACAAATGAGCCATCTGAATCTCAATCCAGTGGAGTGGGTAACACACCTGGAACTGATACTCAATCAGAATCTCATGACAAAGGAGACACTTCTGCAACAAATAAACCATCTAAATCTCAATCCAGTGAAGAGGGTGACACACTTGGAAATGATACTTAATCAGAATTTCATGACTAAGAGAGCGAGACTTCTGAAATGAAAACAAGTAAATTGTCTGGCAATGGGGAGGATGGTACATAATGATTTTGCATTGTTATATTTTTGACTTTTTAAAAAAAAAAAATTCTTGCACCAAACCTATTGACTGTTCTGGTTATTATGTGTATAGCTAGATGTACAGCGAACATGCGCAAGTATTGCTTGACGAGTAAAATTCTATTTATTGCGCACCAAGGAATGCCACACCCTTCGTTAAGGAGATGGCGTCAGTGGGTGAGGATTCTAGAGGTATAGTGAGGGGACAGTGTTTATTTCTTGGCTGTCAGTGCTCTGTTTATATAAGAGGTGGCTCAGAGAGTTGTAGTCGTTGTCATCACCCACCTGGAAGGCATTCTTTCTTTACAAAGATTGATTATCAGCAGTCAGAAATAGTGCCACCTCAAGGCGATAAAGGTAAGTAACTATAGCTATCGTGTAGAATGAAATTTTGGCTTTGCACAAAGCGTGATTAGATGAGGGTACTTGAGGTCTCCAAAATTTAATATTCTTTATTTCAAGGAGCAAACTTTTTATCATTCCAACTCTCCCTGATTTATCAGGATTCTCCTGATTTTAAGGGTCCCCTCCTGGCCTCCTGTTTTCTCTGCTATATTTCACTATTAACTTCCTTTTTTTGCTACTATTATTGCTGGGTGTGGTCTAATATATAAACAACATGTATAATCCTCCAATAAATACCAAACCACAGCCACCTAGGTACAGATTAGCTAAGAATACAATAAATAAAACTGACTAGAATGTTAAAATGGCAAGCCCAAAGGTTACTACATTAATTTTCTTATTACCAAACAAATTTGAATTCCTCCTTAGTATAGTATGTAGATAAGCTACTTCATATCTCCCAACATTGTTATTAGCAGCAACCGAGTGCTGAACTACTCAGGCTGAGCAAGTCAGCCACTTACAAACAACTTTACTTATAATAACTATAGAATTATAATAATATTTTAATGATTATGATTTGCCTACAAAAAGTCTCCTTTTTTTTCCTTTGGGGGTTGGCAACCCTGTGAATCTTATTGATATCTCCTAAAGTTGGTTTTACATAGCCCTATACAGGGGTGGATCTAGGACCTTTGAGAAGGATGGGTGCAAAAGAAACTAAGGATTAAAACAAGATGATAAAATTAATGGTGGGGAGCTAAGGAAACATTATTTCTGCATCCTCGGAGTATATCTCCCTTGTTTCTCAGACATCAGAGTATACCTCCCTTAATTGCTGTCTCTAAATAGCTCTCAATATAGAATTTGGCATCTTGTCTGGGTATCCAGGTCTTCCAGTTGTGCCTTGAAGGAGAAATGAGAGGGCATTCACTCAATCAGGTTATACTGAATAAACAGACAGCAAACAGTTATATAAGAGTTGCATGCCTTCTCCCTGTTCTGTGGGTTGATACAACTTTGACATTTGATAGTTACAGAATGTAACTTGTACTGTGAATACCAACATGCCAGAATATTAATACTCTTTCACTGATTTCTAGCAAAGAAGATACCAATTCATGCAGAACACAAGGAAAGAGAGAGTAATAGTATTTTTTCTACTACCATTCCACATAGTCCACACAGTCACACTTGCTATAAACTAGATGATGCTCGCTACAAAGTAGATGATGCTAGACGACCAACATGTAAAGCAAGTAGATGTATTAACAAAGTGTATTATGAACCAGGATATAAATACTTCGACTATTGCAGTCCAAAGTGTAGAGATGAACACTGTCTTCCCAGAAATAGAGACAAACTTCATAAGGAATTGAAAGTAATGATGTCTACACTTAAGCCAGGAGATGTCGTTTAGCTAGCCTTGGTGATGTTTGGTAAAATCTCCAGCTGAGGATCCTCCAAATTAAGGATGTACAAAGGATGACTAAAACTGTAAAACTGTACCACCTTCTTTGTCATTAATATTAATCTCTAATATTAATCTCAGAACAACCATTTCCAAGTAAAACCTATTATTCACAATAATAGCTAAAATTCCAAGTAAAGCCTATCTAGCCTGGGACTACATTATTGTAACCACAAATATTTACCAATGAAAGTACCACATAAGAAAATAGGAAAATGATTTGATGATAAGGCTTGGGGGAAATAATATCAAATTTACCCTTTGAGCACTGCATACCTCCGGATTATTCAGTTGTAGCAGCTGGTGCAGGCTACATGTGAATCATGTGATCCTTACTCAAGTCTAGTCTAACTTTTATATTCCTGTACATACAGGTGGCACAGTGTATGCACAAGTAACATTTAATATTTGCCAGTTGGTTACTCAAATGGCTGGATCTGCATGCCCATTATGCTCATATTCCAGCATTATGTTCAGTGCTCAAGAGGTGCTTCCCCAGCACATTTCCCTCAAGCCTAATGATAAGTTCAGTTGCTGTATGCAATGTGTACAGTAGAACCTCCCTTATCCGGACTCCCAAGATACGGGTACCTCCTTCAACAGGGCAGCTATATCTGGAACTTTGACCTTTCAATAATACATATGTAATAACATGTGGGCATGGTTCAATGTACATACTGAGCATGTGCATGGCATACTACTATGGCAAGCAAAAGGAAAAGAATGGAGAATAAGAAATTAAATTTTCATCTTTTTTTGGTAATACATTGGGTTCATATCATCTTTTTTTGGTAATACATTGGGTTCATAACATTATATCTTCCTTTATTCTGAGATACGGGCAAATCAGAGTTACGGGCACCCCCTAAAACCAGACTGCCCATATAAGGGAGGTTCTACTGTACATGTGCCTACCCACATAGAAAACTCATCCAGAACCACTACACAGTATCCAGTAGTTAACTACATACACTTTAACTACTAAATGTAACTCTGGCATACATTCCATGCCACTTGATGCCTTAAAAAACAGCAAATTTTACAAGGTCACTCAGGTCATAGATCAAGCAAATTTGCCCTTTATCTTTACATGGGTAGAGTGAAGGGTTGTGTTGGCTTATAAATCCTTAATATTTTTAGAATTTCTCTAAAAATGATTATGCATTATATATTATAATATAAAACTAGGTACATACTACTTGAAGGTGATAATAAACCTTGGCAAATCATGTTCAGGGTTTTTCATCACAATGATGTCGCCATGCTGTGTGTGATGCACTCCACTCTGTCCCAGGAGTAACTCATTTAGCAATAGTTTCTTTCCTCCCGTACAGTAGCCAAGTGGTATGTTAGGTGAAGTAGCAAAATATTCACCACGTCCATATGATTGTCCACGCCTTCTTTTGGGGTCATATCCATTAGCACAAATGCTTGTTATGTTCGACTCACTGGTACCATGGAATGCTAAGCATGTCTTTCTGTCTGTCTGTGGAAGATTTTGTCTTGCTGCCATAAATTTCTTGTAGAGTGCACCTCCTGGTTTGGCATGATCATTTTCATCTATATTTACTACGCTTAAGTTACTGAACTTTGACAGAAATTTCTTGACTTCACACATACTTGTGAGTATAGCTGTATTATGATAAAGAATGTGACATGTCATTACAGTGGAATCACTTGTGTCATTATATAAGTAGGTTGGTTCCACTCTATACAGAGGTGTCCCATTTCAGGGGGTTAGGGTTACACTAATACAGAAGTGCCCCCATTTCAGGGGGTTAGAATAGCAAGGGTTCCACTAAGCTTTCACTTCAGGGAATTTGAATAGAGTGGTTCCACTGTATACAGAGGTGTCCTCATTTCAGGGTGTTGAAATAGAGTGGTTCCACTGTATACAGAGGTGTCCTCATTTCAGGAAGTTGAAATAGAGTGGTTCCACTGTATACAGAGGTGTTCTCATTTCAGGGAGTTGGAATAGAGTGGTTCCACTGTATACAGGTGTCCTCATTTCAGGGTGTTGAAATAGAGTGGTTCCACTGTATACAGAGGTGTTCTCATTTCAGGGTATTGGAATAGAGGAGTTCCACTGTATATAGAGGTGTTCTCATTTCAGAGAGTTGGAATAGTGGTTCCTTAAAGAAACTGTATAGAGGACACTGGAAAAGTATTATAGCTCATTTCAAGAGGTACATTAACTTTAGGTACCATAATTAACTTAATGGGTTGTTGCATTGGAGTTAAGTGGAATGCTATTTCTTACCTTGTATTCCTCGCTTTTTTGCTTCTTCAGCATGTTTTTTTCCACAGAAGTCATACATTTCATTCCCACCTGAGGCAGGAACTTTACACTTTGGCCTGGTGCATTCAGGTATAATACAAAGTGTGTCATCCTTAGGAACTGACTGATCATTAGCTGGAAATTAAAAATAACAGTCAATAGTTTTAAATATGCACGCATGTGTGCTATAGAAGTAACTAATGAACAGTTTTAGAACTGAAATAGAGCTCTTATCATACCATTTGATTTTGCTATCTCAGCATGTGACAAGGTACAGTAATCATACGTCGTTCCATCATTCTTTTTACGCTTTAGTTTATAGCAACCTTCAAGGATGCACATTTCACTAGACTTTGGACCATTTGTAGCATTTGTAGCTAAATAGAATGAATAGGCATAAACAAGAGTTTATGTTTGGTCATTTATAAACAGGATAAATACTTGAAGGGGTGAGTGCAAGAAAGGTACAAGTACAAATTCAATAAGAGTCTGGGAAGTACCTCAGAAGAAAGTCCTAAGGAGACATATCATTAAGGACAAACTATGGGGGGGAGAAGGGAGGGAAGACATTTAGCAAAGGATGACAATTGATCTCTATTGTGTGGAATTTATTGTTTTAGCCATAATTAGAGCTGGTTTATAAGTTTATAGCTGAATCTACATATCAATTGAGTTATTTAGAAATGAAAAATGTCCTCCAATTAATAAGCTATTGACACATTCCCATTCACTACTACAGGGAGGTGGAGGTAAACTCCTACTCACCGACATTTATCCCCCTTTTCTTTGCTTCATCTGCATGACTTCGTCCACAAAAGTCGAAAACTTTTCCACTTTTATGGTCTATGAACTTTGGTTTTTGGCATTCTGGTATTCCACATAACGAGGCATCTTTATGAATTCCAGGGTGGGGTGGGGCTATTGACAAAATAGAGTAACCGAGGGGTCAGAACAAGGAAAGTGCTTTTCTAACAGTGAGAATACGTTGCCTGCAAAGCATGCATCATTGGCTGTCACAGCTAAAGGATGTACCAAATATACTTTCCTTTTATTTCCTGAAGGATTGACTTGCGTACTAGCTATCAACTTTTTTAAGACTTATGTTTCAGAATTTGCAATAAAAGTATTGTCTTACCAATAAGTCCTTTTTTCTTTCCCTCGTCAGCATGTGTCCTACCACAGTAGTTCATGAACGGCCATGTAAGATCATTACAATCAGGTAAGAGACAGTGAGTAATCCCTTTTACTACAGGTTGACTCATCTCTATGGTTAAATGATTAAGAAGAATATACCTTAATCCCAACATAAAGCTATGATATTATAGTATCTCTTGTGTTAACATAATTTTTTCTCAATCACATCTACTAATAAGAAGAGGCTTTAAACGGTTAATTAGCTACATACTTACGCTTGATCTCCTTTCTTCTGATCAGTTCCATTGCATGTCTGTACCCACAGCACTCATGAACAGTGCCCTTATCATCTACATGTCTTGGTTTATTACACTCTGGAATAGCACAGACCTGTATTCCATCACTTGTGTTGGACTGAATACTGAGTGATGGTGGAATGGGAACTTGCAATGCTGGAACAGTTTGAGGGGGAGAGAGAGTAGAAACTGTTAATGAAGGAATTTCTGTAGTGTCATCCTCACTATCCTGATTGTCAAAAGGATCATGATTACATGAATCTTGATAACTTAAGTGAGCTTCACAATATTCAAATTCTTCACCAGAATTTACATCAAAATGGACTTTGTTTTTACATTGTGGGCATCTGGTAGCTTCAATGATACTTAAGTCTGTAAAATCAGTAACAAGATCAGCTATCACTCCAGGTAAGGCTCCAGTTTGACACTCCCCACATTCTTCTATGGCACTGGCTTTGATATGTCGTCCAGGTGGACATCCACACATACAGGATCTGCCCTCTTCTCCTGCACAATAGGATGTACAGCGTTCACAGTTCTTGCACCTTCCACGGAGAACACCACGACAATCCATCCCTCACACAGAACGTTCTTAGCGAGAAATCCCCTGGGATAACCCCTAGCTAGGGCGTATAATAATTATTATACCAGCCACGAGTGCGATCTAATATCTCGGGAATGGATCGTAGAGGATATAATGGAAGAAAGCCAAAGCCGCCTACTTTGAAAGCTAATGGAAGAGCAGGACGGTCTTTACTCAGGCCTCAGTCAACCCAGTTCAAGTAAGTGTATTTAGCTTTACAAAGAACATTGTTATGCTGGGGCTAGAGGAAGCTATTAAGAATATTTCCTTACTACACTCACTTTCTATGACTGACTATACACTGAGTTTTGTTAACAGACAGCAGCATTATGATTACAACACAAGTTAAACAACACTTGATTGCTGATTTGAATAAAAGATCCAGGTACACCAATAACTTGTGATCTAGTTGTGCTTCCTCTGGGCCTGTTATGCATGTACTTGGTGTAACAAGTACTAGGGGTTCCCAATTATGCTAAATTTTTTGCCTATTATTCTCACAGTTTCCACCTATTATTCTCCTATTATTCTCTATCTATCCCTCTTATAATTAGAAAGAAAATATTATCATGTGAGCATTAATTTATCTTGTAAGTTTTCAATATATCATAATCACTGTAATTAGAGCGCCACAAAAAAATAATTACAGGTGAGGTTGTCGCTTACATTGTGACCAAAAAAATACACTTCACTTGGGGGTGGCGCCTAAATTAGAGTGGCGCTTAAATAATTAGAGCTAAGATGGACTGTTGCAACATGGCTGTATCTGGTGATGGCTGCACCTACTTTCATGTTTGTATCCAGAGGGAGTTTCATGTTTACAAGGCTGTGTGGACTTCAGTGGGGGTAAAAAAGCTTTTAATCTACTTCTGGGACATCTCTTTAACAGCAAAACTACAAATAACCTCGTGGGCTCTAATTAATTAAGCTACAGGAAAAAATAATTGGGGAAGGAGGTGGCACCATAGTATAGAGCTAGAAAAATAATTCCGTGTCTGTGTGGCGCTTAAATTACAGTGATTACGGTAGTCTTCTAAAAATCTACGCTGTTGTTCTTTAAATGAGTTAGCTAGGAGTGAAAAAACAAGTTCCCTGCAGCTGCAGAAGAAGGTTGTATTAATAAAATAGATTTACAAACAATAGACCAGAGTGATGGTACAGTAGAACCTCCCTTATACGGGCAGTTTGGTTTGGTTTTAGGGGGTTCCGGTAACTCTGATTTGCCCGAATCTAAGAATAAAGGAAGATGTAATGTTATGAACCCTATGTATTACAAAAAAAGATGATAATTTGGTTTGTTTCTTAGTCTCCATTCTTTTCCTTTTGCTTGCCATAGTAGTATGCCATGCACATGCTCAGTATGTACATTGAACCACGCCCACATGTTATTACATATGTATTATTGAAAGGTCAAAGTTCCAGATATAGCTGCCCTGTTGAAGGAGGTACCCGTATCTTGGGAGTCAGGATAAGAAAGGTTCTACTGTATTGTGTTACTAATTGTAAATGTGTGGTACTACTCACAAGTACTCTATAAATTTTGTAGACCCCACCCACTTTCTCCACCCACTTCCTCCTAAATTTACCTATTCTGGCATTATTCTTCTGTGTTAGGGCATGCCTATTATTCTCAAAATTATGCTAGCATATTTGGGCAATCCCTAACAAGTACGTAGCATGTTGTGGAGAACTAGAAAAATACAAATACTCAATGCTATTGCCTAGATCATAGTGACTGCTCATATGTAGCATAATATTTTTAGTGAGTATTGTAATGATTTATAGATCAGTACTTGTTACACAGTTACTACTCCAAGCAATTCAAGAGTTATTTATCCTTAACAACAGTATAGTTAATTTTGGTGGGCAGAGAGTATATCTATGAGCAGCCTAGCTGAGTTGTCCCTTTTATGGAAGTTTCTCTTGGAATAAGAGTGAAGGTGGTTTAGGTTATATAACTCTGAACCTTAATTATTATGCTGCTTAGTAGCACAAAACACCAAATTCAGTGTTTGACTAATGATAAACTGCTGTATCAATAAAATTAGCATGGTTCCACCAGACCTTCAGTGTCCAGGATGTGGCAGGAGAAAGTATAGGAAAGAAGATGGCTCATATTTAGACTACTGTAGCAAGAGCTGTCGTGATGCTTATCTGCAGAGATGCCAAGAAGGTGACTTTTATTCTGATAAGAATGATGTTCAAATCCATACACCCAATGATTATGTGAATGCCTTTATTTGCTCTAAATTAGCTATAATGGTTCCACCAGATGTTCAGTGTCCAGGATGTGGCAAGGAAAAGTTTAGAAAAGAAGATGGTTCATATTTCGACTACTGTAGCAAGAGCTGTCGTGATGCTTATCTGCAGAGATGCCAAAAAGGTAACCTTCATTCTGATAGCATGATCAAAATCAAATATCTTTGACAAAATGAGAGTCTCAAAATCCATCAAAAAAGAAAAAAATGCCATCAAAATTTTTTTCCTGCTCCTCCTATGAATAGAATACTTTTATGTACATAATAGACATGTTGCAGACTAATTATCAATAATATGGTCCTTAAAAAGAGATTTTACTATACACTAACAAACTCTAACAATAATATGTTTGTTGTTATTATTGTATATTGTATGCAATCTTATTCTATTTTTAGTTTCAATCCCTAGTCCAATGCAAAATGGAGTTCAAAGTACATTTTCTGATGAGAAGTGTAGTTTACCAGGTTGTAATCAAAGGAAACGTGTTGAAAGTGGAATTATTCATGACTTTTGTAGAAAGTCTCATGCCATTAAAGCTAGAGAGCAAGGTACAATAAGTAGGTATTTTCCCAGGGACTTTTCTCTATGTACTAAAGTATGTACTGAAGGTTCAGGGCCACTCTTAAAGTGTTAAAGTGTCATGGTATTTCCCCAGGGACTTTCCCAGGGTGTTTACCCAACCATTATTCCATACATTATTGTATTGATGTTGCCAGGATAGGGATTGTTGGTTTTGTTTGATACATAGAAATTTACATCAGAAATATCAAACCAGCTTCTGAGAGAGTGTTTACTGATGTATCAGATGTATTTCAAAGAATGTGGGCTGCCCAGAAAGGAACCTGTCCTGCTGTGGAATATATATTTGTTATTACCAACACTTGGCTCCTGGAGAAATGGCAGGCATACAGAAATAAGCTGGATAATGATCATGTAGAGGAACTTTTCCATGGAACTAGCCTCACATGCTGCATAACTAAAACCAAGCAACTTTGTGGTAGCCATGACTGTGGTATTTGTGGTATATCTAAGACTAACTTTGATCGAGTTAAGATTGGAAGTAATGTTTATTTTAAACGATTTGGCCATGGTTTTTATCTTGCTCCTAACTCATCTAAATGCCATGATTACACTCAAGGAGCCAATGGTTACCGTGCAATGCTCCTATGTGATGTTTGTCCTGGAAAGAAATATAGACGCAAGAGAGGAAACCAAGACTTTACTAGTCCACCTCAGGGTTATGACAGTGTTCATGGCATAACTGGTGGAGAGCTAAATTATGAAGAACTCACTCTCTTCGATCCTGATGCTATACTCCCAAAATTCATAGTTGCTTACAAGAGAGATGGTATTCAAAAGCTTGTATGATGTAACCATTAATAATTGTTATTTTTAGTATTATTATTTTTAGTAACAAAAAAATTAATAATTATTATTATTATCGTCTGTGCGCGCGCGTGTGCGATGTTTATAAAAGGTAGTGTGCATGCAATGATTGTATAGCTAGATAGCTAGCTATAGGCGGCAGGAGTCATCATGGTTTATTACAGTGTGTGGGTTGGAGGGCTGAAAGGGGTAGTGCAAGAGAGAGATCTCACTGAAAAATTTTCGCAATACGGAGATGTTAAGCACGTCAGAATATTTCGGGACAAAGAAACTAAGAAGTCGCTGTACGTAGTCGCTAGATCTGATACTAGCTAGGATTAGAGAGCTAGTTATCTTTGTAGAAAGTTGGACATATGTGAAGTCTTCATTTATTAATAGGCACAATGGCTTTGTCGTTTATGGGCAAAAAAGTGAAGCGGAACATGCAGGAAGAATGGCACATCAAACTTCGATCCACGGTGGGCCTATTATTGCAAGAACTCCATCTGAACAAGAATCCAGAGGGTATTCTGGAGTGTATACAGGAAAGATTGGCTATACCCCAAGAATTAATGGTGACAAGAGGCCATATACAGACTGCGTACACTACCTCAATAGTGTTTGCACCAATGGAAGTCATGTAGGGTTTGTATTATTAATATGGTACCATTTACACAGTTCTTACCCTAGTTGTCATAGCTAGTGTCATTATATCCAACACCACAATGTCATTATTACCTTAGAGTGTATACTATTATAACTGTTCTGTATGCACACAGTGCCCTTATCGTCACAAATTTTATTCTCATACCACACGATTATGTCCATTATGGAATAATGACAGAGCATGTACAGACATAGATTGCCCTATGAGACACCCAGGATCACAAGCTACAGGTATACAGCTATAATAATACAAGTCAATCATGATAGCTAATGGCTAGCTATACTTCTGTGTCAACCATAATAATATTATTATTCAGTAGTCAATGACAGTCAGGATGTTATGGTGGTACCTCTTTATACTTCAGTGCTGTCAAGTGATGAAAATAATGGTAGGGACATAATAATTATTAGCAGTTAGTCTTTATACGTAGCTATAAGGGTCATAAAGGGGGGAATCTCCTGTCCCTAGCCACACAAGACACAACATCCAAATAAAGCATATCCCTCAACATGAAAGACTATTTGGGGGAGTGAGCCAGATGTAGTAACTCTAGCAAAACATTTTGGGCACTAGTGTCAAAATTATTGCATTAATAATGATAGATCTCAATTGCATATGAAAAGGAACATGGTTTAGTAGCTGACTTTTGAGGTCTACTTTTAGAATTTGCCTTCTGTACTATACTATGGAGAGTTGCATGCTCTCTGACAGTGAGATATTAGCTATTATGCCCACAGATGTCAAACAGCATAACATCTTAAATCAGCTAATTACATAGCTAGAGATGACATACGTATATAGTGGTAGCTATGTAGATACTATAACAAGAAATATTATTATAGTTTTATTCTTTCCCTTTTAGATGATATAAGATTAGCATCCTACACAGAATATGAAAGGATTAAAGCAAAGTTTAACCAGGATTGGGCAAAGGGAACTTCACCAAATGTCAAAGCTGTTTTCATTATAAATAATGATTCCTCAAAAGTGTCTAATTTTGAAGATTACAAGGCATCCCTACAATGGCCATATCAACAAACCGAGGAACATTACCATGGAACCAACTTAATATGTGACATCACACGTAACAAAGATCTCTGCTGTTCTTCTGGTTGTGGAATTTGCAGAATATCAGATTCAGGGTTTGACAGACGCATGATTAACAGCAATATTCGTTTCCAGAGATTTGGACCTGGATTTTACTTGGCACCTAAATCTTCAAAGTGTCACGATTACACTCAAGGTGCCTACACATACAGAGCACTTCTGTTGTGTGATGTTTGCCCAGGAAGAAAATACACATTGAAGAAGAACGATACAAGCCTGAGTGGTCCACCATGTGGTTATGACTCTATTTATGGTGAAGTGGGAAGAGATTTAAACTATGAAGAAATTGTTTTATACAATGCCAATGCCATCCTTCCAAAATACATTATAGTGTATCGAAAAGATGGAGTGGACAAAATTGCTAAATAAATACATTTTCACTTATTAGTTGCATAATACTTGTAAAAATTAATTTTTAATGGCAATTATAAACTGCATACAATTACGTATATTATCAGATGTAATGTCTGGATATAGCTAGCTATGTATAGCTATAGCTATGTGGTTAACTTGTATCCATTATTTCTTCACTATCTAGTTGGTTTTCCTTACTGACAGACTCATCATCACCAAATTCTGTGTTCTTCACTGCATTATCAATATCCATTGAGGATTCTTCAGTATCTTTATTCAATGATTGCATATTATCATTATGCCTATCAGCTGCATCTTTAGGATGACATTGTATTATTTTTCGAACTTCCATGAGTAGACAACCAAGCTCATTTCTACCATGGATACCTTGATGATATCCATCACCCCAAAAGCTGTCATAAGGGGCATGTTCAACAAGACGTCTATTTCCAGTATGAGCAAGTTGCAATCTGAGTTTTTCATCTTGAGAAAATTTGGCAAGAAGAGCTTTATACATAATTTTAGACTTTACTTCTTCCCAGTCTTTTCTTCTCCATTTCATTACTTCTAGTTTTCTGGACATATTAAATGCATCTCGTGCGTATTTAAGATTTCGAATTATTTCAACATAAGGAGTGCCAATAAATTTTTGAGCCTGGAAATAGTGTTCCGTGGTTTTCCATAATTTTTCATCCAAAAGCATTTCATTTTCAAGTCTATAGAAGTTAGTAAATTGGTAAAAGCTATCATCTTCATTATAAAAGTAGATAGTAGGTCCTAGTTCTGTATAATTATACATAGTAACAATCAAATTATCTTAAGATTGAGCTGTTATAATAATTATAGCTACACAGTTGCATAAATTACATAGTTGAGTATTATTTTAGTGTACATTTAACAGTCTAAATGTTATCATTATATAATAGAAACTATGTATAATGGACAATGGCTTCATGCATTGTACACAAGCTATTACTCATTCATTAGCTATATAAACTATAGCCTTCTGACAAGTGAACTCTGTATGTGGATGTTAGCTACCATGGAGAATACTAACTTGAAACACATTCCAATGGGAAGAGTCTACTTTTTATACTTGGAAAAGTTCTTAATATTATTTGCATTCAAATATGTGACTGTGGTTTATGTGATGATCCATGGATGATACAATAACAACAGACATAAGGAAATTCTATTGACCACATCAAACTTTTAACTTTAGCTAGCTAGCTAAGTATGCTGAACTGCTTGTATAGGAGTAATAACTTGAAGATAATACCACACGGACTAACATAAGATTGATTTGGGGGGTGGGTGGGTGGGTGGGGCTATAATATAGCTATGATGTCATATCCAGCAACAAATCTACCATTCTAAGGCCATACACTCAAAATACCACATGGTAGCTACCTACCTGATCCAAATGAACTCTCCAAGTTCTCACTGTTGGCTTGCTGATTGTCTGCTGAGGGACGAAAAAATTATTATCATAGCTAGCTACATAGAAAAGAAACTAGCTAGCTAATTCCTTTACTGTGTTAGCGATTATTGTTCGTTATAAAATAGTTATCTAGTACCTTCAGACATTATATTCACATAACTTTTCTGCTAGCACCATTCCTTTTAAGTAGAGTTGTCTAACGATACAATAATTTCATTGGGTGTGGTCAACTAATTAATGTGGTGGGGTGTAACTTTTTTCCGGCGGAAGCTTCTTAAAAGCTCTAAGACAACCACACCTATAACCACACCCATAACCACACCCAAAACAAGTTGCAGGACCTCCTGAAACCCTACTCCCTTAACCAGCTCTATAATGTTGGTGTAACTTCAAATCGATCATGAAGGCTTAAAAGGTGTACCGTAGAGCAGTTGTGAATGCGATGAATACATGCCTCCCTCTCCAGAATCCACTCTGGGCAGATTACGATGCGAATACTGTAACTGTGAAAGCTGTTACTCTTCCAATAGGTGATTGGATCTATTAATTTTTAGAAACATTTGCCACTTGGTGGAGGAATGTAAATTTACTGGTGGGCTGATAAACCCTACCCCATTTGGCATGGCAAAAAAAAAAAAAAAAAAAGGAAAAAAAAAAATTTAATGCGTACCAAAAATAATTTTTCCTTATCCCATCCTTCCAATTTTTAGTGAGTGCTGTAATGGTTTATAGATTAGTGCTTGTTATTCCAAGCAGTTCCACAGTTATTTATCCATAGTGTCCCTTTTAGAAAGTTCAATTATTCTAATAAACATAGAAAGAGAGCTATTTATGATCTTGGAGTAAGAGGGAAGGTGAACAATTATTAGTTTGGGGTATAACTCTAAATGATTATTATGCTGCTGCATAGCTAACACAAAACTGCTAAATTTAGTGTTTGACTGATGATAAACTGTTATGGAATAAAATTTATAATAATTAGCATAGTTCCACCATGTCCAGGATGTGGCAAGGAAAAAGATGGTTACTACTGTGGCAGGAGATGTCATGATGCATATCTGTCAAGATGCCAAAAAGGTGACTTTTATCGTGATAGAGTGATGTTCAAATCTATACATCCAACAATTATGTGAATGCCATAATTTTGCTCTGAATTAATAATAATAATTATATTATTATCAATCCAATTGAGCCAGTTTTACAATATGAAAAAAATAACGCTCTCAGCATAAGTGTCCTGATTAGAGGCTGGCCTCATATCATGCTAAATCCCAAGTGGCCTCACTAATATTTTATTAGAGATGCCTATTGGAATAACCATTAACCAGCAGCAGGGAAAAACATGAATCTCAAAATAGACACCATAAAAGAAAATGCCATCAAATTTTTTTCCTGCTTCTCCTGTGAATAGGATATTTTTTTAATAGACATGTTGCAGGCTGTGTCTATAAATGGTCCTTAAAACTATACACTTTAAAAATAGTGTGTTTGTGTGTTTGTTGTTTGTTGTTGTTGTTGTTGTTTTCTAATGTGTGTAACATTGTTATTTTATTTTTAGTTTCAATCAATGCAAAATAGAGTTCAAGGTACATTTTCTGATGAGAAGTGTAGCTTACCAGGTTGTAATCAAAGGAAATGTGAATAGTGGAGTTATTCATGACTTGTGTCATGCCATCAAGGCTAGAGAGGAAGGTATATAATAATAATTAGATAGTGTCAAGCCAGGTATTTCACCTGGTATTTTCCCAGGGACTTTCCAAGGGTGTTTACCCAACCATTATATTCCATACATTATTATATTGTGTTGATATTGTCAGGATATAGACTCTTCAGGGATAGTTGGTT
This sequence comes from Diacarnus erythraeanus, assembly GCA_964016965.1. Taxonomy (NCBI): domain Eukaryota; kingdom Metazoa; phylum Porifera; class Demospongiae; order Poecilosclerida; family Podospongiidae; genus Diacarnus; species Diacarnus erythraeanus. The sequence continues at coordinate 5,838,740 of OZ024671.1, read as the reverse complement.
ATGTTTTTGATATTAGGAATTTACATCATAAATATCAGACCAGCTTCTGAGAGAGTGTTTACTGATGTGTCCTACTGTGAAATGTTATTACCAACACTCTGCTCCTGGAGAAATGGCAGGCATACAGAAATGAGCTGGATAATAGAGGAACTTTTCCATGGTACTAGCCTCACATGCTGCATAGCAACTTTGTGGTAGCCATGACTGTGGTATTTGTGGTATATCTAAGACTAACTTTGATCAAGATAGTAATGTTTATTTTCAGTGATTTAATTGCATGGCCACGGTTTTTATCTTCCTCCTAATTCATCTAAATGCCATGATTACACTCAAGGAGCCAATGGTTACTGTGCAATGCTCCTATGTGATGTTTGTCCTGGAAAGAAATTTAAATGCAGGAGAGGAAACCAAAAATTAACTATAGTTCACCTCAGGATTATATTATGACAGGCATAGCTAAGTAGGAATTATTATGCTCTTCAGTCCTGATGCAAAATTCATAGTTACTTATAAGAGAGATGAATACCTACCAACTATCCGGGCCACACCTGCTTTCCTGGTATCCTGGCATTGCCATGAATACACTGACACTTAATTAACTTTTTTTTATTTTAACTCTATCTAGCAAGCTATGTATAATATATTTGATCAAGCAAAACTTTAATCAAGCAAAACTTTAATCAAGCACATCAACATTGATGTATATATGGAGATGTTATTCAAAAGCTTGTACAATAATAATCTATGATGTAACTATAAGGCCAGTGTTGATGATATTCTTGTCTCTGGTCAGGAATCATATAATTATATACAAACATTATAAGAGCGTAGTTGTACAGAGCTAACTATCCGTAGGATTCAACATGGTTTATTACAGTGTGTGGGTTGGAGGGTTGAAAAAAGTAGTGCAAGAGAGAGATCTCACTGAAAAGTTTTCGCCATATGGAGATGTTAAGCACGTCAAAATATTTCGGGACAAAGAAACCAAGAAGTCGCTGTACGTAGTTGATTATTATAGGCTAGATAGCTACTAGCTAGAGTTACATAATTATTAGAGAGCTAGTTACCTGTATAGAAAATTAGACATATGTACTTATTTATTAATAGGTGTAATGGCTTTGTCATCTATGGGCAAAAAATCGAAGCAGAACATGCAGGAAGGATGGCACATCGAAGTTTAATCTATGGTGGGCCTATCATTGCAAGAGGTCCATCTGAACAAAAATCTAGAGGATACTCTGGAGTGTATACAGGAAAGACTGGCTATACCCCAAGAATTAATGGTGATAAGAGGCCATATACAGACTGCATACACTATCTCAATAGTGTTTGCAACAATGAAAGTCATGTAGGGTTTGTTCTTGCTATTACAATGCACTGTTTACATAATTCTCTCCCTAATTGTCATAATAATTAGTGTCATTATATCCAACACCACAATGCCATTGTATACCTATAAGTAATAGTAACTATAGCTAATAACTGAGTGTTTTGTATGCACACAGTGCCCTTATCGTCACAGAGATTATTCTCACACCACGCCATTATGTCCATTGTGGTATAATGACAGAGGATGTACAGACATAGATTGCCCTAAGAGGCATCCAGGATACTCCCGAGCTACAGGTAGCTATAATTATAGCTATTAGCTATACAAGTCAATCATTATAGCTAATAATATAATGTATACTTAATATATATATTAATAATAATAATACATTATATTATAAATAATATAATGTCATCCATAATATTATTATATTATTTAATAGTCAATGACAGTCAGGATGCGATGGTGGTACCTCTTTATACTTCAATGCTGTCAAGTGATGAAAATGATGGTAGGGACATATTATAGTATTAACAGTTAAACTCAATAGTATATAAGGAGGGAATCTCCTATATCCCCTAGCCACCCTACATCCAAACAATATTTCTCTCAACCTAAAAGACTTTTCTTTTTTTTCTTTTTTTTGAAAATAATAGCATTTTAGAACAATGCTAGCGTTTAGGTGGAATTTGTCAGGAATTTTCTTTGTGATTAGCTAGCACTTTCTTGAACAGTTTCACTATCATGTTCCTCCTGACTTTCTGGAAGTGTTGCTTCTCATAAGAATCAGCTCATTGCCTATGTAAAGCACGTGTAAAGCCAGAATTTGATTACAAGTGATCCTGAGAATATTGTTTCAGTATTTAAATATGTACATTTCTTTGACCCCTAAAATGTTATGCAAGGGACATTGAAGGACTAAGTTAGTATTTTCCCCTTTCTCGATTCTGATTCCATAATAATTAATGAATTAAAAATCGAACTTTCTAAATACTTATGTAGCAACAGCTGAGGACATTTCACCAAGGAAGAAACATATGAGCACGACCCCTCACTGTTTTGCTTATGCAGCCATCTTCTGCTGTACCCCAGAAAGAATATTGTCTAACTGTTTTACTGACAGACAAACATAAGACTACATTGAAACTTCAGTCACGTTGCATGTGTTTGAAAAAATATAATAGGTGATTTGACAAGAATTATAGGCTGACTTCATAAGAATTATAGGAACTTGGCAGAGAATTAAAAATAACATTAGGCAAATAATCTAGACAGGCCTAGCTACCCACCATCCAAACAAGATTTCCCTTAACCTAAAAGACTATTAGGGGGTAATAGCCATTGAGCCAGATGTAACTCTAGCAATGGGGCACTAGTTTCAAAATTATTAGTGATAGATCCCAACGTGCAAACAAAAAGGAACATAGTACAGTATGTGATTTTTGAGGTCTACATACTTTTAGAATTTGCCTTCTGTGCTATACTATGGAGAGTTGCATGCTCCCTGACAGTGAGATATTGTGTCCATAGATTTCTAATAGTGTAACATCTTATCACTCTTATACATTATTATTTAACATAGTAGCTAGCTAATGTAATAACAATTATTTTTTCTCTTTTAGATGCAATAAGGTTAGCGTCTGACACAGAATATGAAAGGATTAAAGCAAAGTTTAACCAGGATTGGTTAAAGGGAACTTCACCAAATATCAAAGCTGTTTTCTTTATAAATAATGATCACTCAAAAGTATCTAATTTTCGAGATTACCAAGCATCCCTACAACAGCCATACCAACAAACCGAGGAACATTACCATGGAACCAAGTTATTATGTGACATTACACATAACAAAAATCTCTGCCATTATTCTGGTTGTGGAATTTGCAGAATATCAGATTCAGGGTTTGACAGAAACAAGATTAAGAGTCGTTCCCAGAGATTTGGACCTGGATTTTACTTGGCACCTAATTCTTCAAAATGTCACAATTACACTAAAAGTACCTATACATATAGAGCACTTCTGCTGTGTGATGTTTGCCCAGGAAGAAAATACACATTAAAGAAGTACGACACAAGCCTGAATGGTCCACCAAGTGGTTATGACTCTATTTATGGTGAAATGGAAAGAGATGAAGAAATTCTTTTATCCAATGCCAATGCCATACTTCCAAAATACATTATAGTGTATACATAGAAGAGATTGAGTAGACAAAATTTCATTTTTGTATGATTTGTACGGCAGTAGTTTATATTTTTATAATTTTTCAACTAGCTATTACGCTACAATACCAGATGTAATGACTGGGTAGATATATATGTATTGTGGTTAACTTGTTTCCATTATTTCTATCTAGTTGGTTGACAGACCCATCATCACCAGATTCTGTATTCTTCAGCACTATCAATATCCATTATTGAGGATTCTTCAGCATCTTTATTCAATGATTGCTCATCATGCCTATTCATCTTTAAAATATTCAAGTGAATCAATATTAATTGTATTTTTTTTTTGAACTTTCATGAGTATAGATCGACAACCAAGCTTATTTCTACCATGGTTACCTTGAAGATATCCATCACTTCATTAGGGGCACCCTCAACTGAGGCCTTTTCCAGTATGAGCAAGTTGCAATTTTTCATCTTGAGAAAATTTGGCAAGAGCTTTATACATAATTTTAGACTTTAGCTACTTTTTCATTATTTCTGGTTTTCTAGACATAAATTATTAGCTATTTTTGCATCTCTAAGATTTTGGATTATTATATTAGGCCTATGTGCTAATAAATTTTTGAGCCTGGAAATAGTGTTCCGTGGTTTTCCAGAGTTATTTTTAATCCAAACACATTTCATTTTTGAGTCTATAGAAGTTAGTGAAAAAAATTATCATCTTCATTGTAAAAGTAGATAAGGTCCTAGTAGTTCTGTATAAAATCAAGATTGAGCTGTTAGCTATACACAGTTGCATGTATTTTAGTGTATATTTTAACAGTCTAGATAAATGTGTAAGTTTGCAGTCTGTATATGGGTGTTACCATGGAAATTCCAGTATGGGAAAAGTCCACTTGTTACTTGGAAAAATTTTCATTCAAATTCAAGTAGCTAGTGACTGTGATTTATTTATCAGGTGGTCCATGGATGATAATTATAGATACAAGTATACAGACATAAGGAAATTATATTAACCGTATCAAAGATAAACTCTCTGGTGACACAGTAACTTTATAGCTAGCTAGCTAAATGCTGAACTGCTTATATAGAAGTGGCTTATAGCTGATTGTATGAAGATGGTTCTGATATAATATACCACATGGGTTGGGTGGGGGCTATATATTATATAGCTTTAGATGTCAGATCCAGTAACATTAAGGCCATACACTTAAAATACCACATGGTAGCTAGAAATAACAGCTACCCAAAGTTATAATATGAACTCTCCAAGTTCTCAGTACTGTTAGCTCTGCTGAGGGATAAAAATGTCATAGCTACTTAGAAAAGAAGCTAGCTAATTCCTTTACTGTGTTAGCTAGCTCATTGTAAAGTTATCTAATCACCTTCAGACATTATTTTCACTCTCCAATCTTAAGCTATAATTATAGCTAGCATCATGGGTGTATCTAATCGCTGGACTGGATCACTGGACTGGACTGGACTACTGGACTGACCTTTGACCTACGCATGCGCACTAAATACTCATGACATCGTGGCAATGGCTGCCAGAGCTAAGGTGTGTTATTTTTTTTTTTTTTTTACCTTAGCTGTTTCGCCGAAAGCTTGGTCTATGTCTTCCTTTTAATGTTTAGGTCGGGTGTAGTCTTATTTCAACTTTAGAAAGCTTTGTCTATATCTAATGTTTAGGTCGGGCGTAGCCGTGCAGATCCCATTGTGGTGTCTGACTCTGAAGATGATTTACTGCCCATGGAAGTGGATGGATCACCCATAAAAATTTTTCCCAAGAGAAAATTCAGGTTAGTAACTAGATTCTTGTAGACGTCCCTGAGCTGTAAGCACAGTTACATCCAGTGGACATAGAAAAATTGCCTAGATCTGGCTTATTATATTTGAGGGCTGGGAAAACTTAATCATATTTTACAAGAGCCATCTTATGTATTAATGTGTTTGGCCTAATTTTCTAAATTGCCAATAATTTTGTAAGCTCCAGTTATGCAGCCTATACACTGTATATATGATACATGTAACAGTAACAGCTAGTCACACAAGCCACACCCCTGATTACGAATGGGGGTAATCTGATAACCTTTGGATCCCCATCTCATTCTCCTCATAATATGGAAGAAGGCAGTTTTTATCATATAACAGCTATGATTTTTAATTTGCAGCCATTTCATGGCTGAACAATAGTAGTTCTGCTGGTGACTGCAGCACTCAATTTGAGCACCACCAATTTCAGTGTAATTACATTCCAGCGAAAAAAGAGTGTAGTTCAAAGGTTGGTTACCAGACCCCCATTCATAACCGGGGTGTGTGGCTTGCAAGATGGTGTGGCTTATCATGTCATTAATCTATAGTCACCTTCAACCCTATTATTGTATTGTCATTGATAGTGAAGTCTTCCACATTCTTGATGATAATGATATCAATGAAGACTTGGCTGAAAATCCAGGTACTCCCTTGTCTGTATAGTGAAACTCTACACTTTGTGTGACTACATGTAAGAATGATGTACTTTTCTCTACGATCTCTAGCCACTGTCTTGCCCTCTCACTCTTCTAGTTCTGTCACTCGTATCTTACACTTAGCTCTATTCTTTAATTCACCCTACCTATTTATTTACTCTATTTGTAGATACTTGTACAAAAAAGAAATTGAAAAAGGAATTGAAGTTTAGGTAATATTAACGACTGTTTTGAAGTTGTATACCTGTAAGAGTTAGACCAATCATATGAGTTAAAATATCTGATCCTATACCAGAATTCCCACTTAATGTGGTGTAAAAAGCAAATGGTCATACCTTGCCAGTCCACAAATGTCATCACGGTCTAATATTTCAGTCATCTACCATTCTTACAGTTGCAGTGATGATACAGATCAGCCAGATGATGAGGATCAGCCAGTGTATGAGGTTCCTCCACCCAAGTATAGTGCAGACTACATCTTGAAAATATTGCTTGATCCTGATATTGACAAACGTAAAATTTGTACCAGCAAACCTACCAATGTCACAAGGAGTGCAACATATGTAGTGAACATTCAAAGTCTAAAACATGCTGATGACATTAAGAAAGATCAGTTTGGTATTTGGAATTATTCAGGATCGCACCCTCAAGCTTATCAAGTTAGCTGTGGTGATGAAGGGCATATATCTGTGGAGATATGTGGGAATGGAGCAACAGGACAGAATGTGGTCTATCTTCGACGTCTTCATTGTACTCATCCTTCCAATCATGATTTTAAGAGACTCATCTGTTTTATTACTGGTAAGTTATCATCATCTCTTACCTGTCAAATTTGTTCATCCTTCTTGGTAGTTTTCTTGATCAAGTTGTATGCATGTATACTTATGAGGTCAAAGGTGACATACCACAGGAAATTGAACTTTGCAAACTCCTCTAGGATTGGCTTGTTTCACTCACAACAAAAGGACACTGAGTGTACAATAATTATTGACAATAACCTAGTGAAGCCAATGCCTAAAGGGAAGAGAGCACGCAACAAGTTTAATAATAGTACACAGTGCATAGGAGATAAAATTGTTCTAACAAGCTTGGGTTTTGGTTTAATTTTTATAACACTCAACATTCTGCCGTCTGTAACTAGCACCATGGGTCTTTAGTGTCCTCTCCTATAAGCCATTGGTGGGGCACACTGGATACAGTGGTGGGTTGAACTTGATGCATGACCAATTAGATTTCTTGGCAATTATTTTAGCTAACATGTACCAACAATATATTAAGTATTTTTTCATTGTGTAGATGGTTCCAATAATCCACACCACCTTTGTCTACTTGTTTACCGACTGCCTTCAGGATTTGTTCCGACTATCGTATCTCATGGAAATTCTAAGGAGAATAAACCATTTTTTCTTACCTGGAAAAGTACGATGTCTCGAATTAAGGAAGACAGTGCAGCGAAAGGTCCTAAAGCTGTGATAGAATGTCTTTCAGAAGAAGTTGGTGGAATGCTATGAGCAGTGGCATCAGGACAGTTACCAAGAAATGAAAAACAGGTTACAAATATTAAGCAAAGGTCCAATTTGATACGAGATGGCACTGATAAAGCAGCAGATGAACTGTTTATTGTGATGCAACGTGCATATTCAGAAGATCCTATGAAGAAATTCATTCGGGACATCAAGACAGCACCAGAGCCAGCAGTGGTGCTTGCTGATGATCAGCAAATAGTTGACTTGATCCGATTTTGTACTGCGTCTGTTGAATTTGGAGTCATTACTGTCGACCCCACATTTTGCTTAGGTGCCCTTGATGTTACACCTATGACCTATAGACATCTACTTCTTGAGACGTGTAGGAACAGCCAGCCACCTATCTTCTTAGGACCTGTTCTCATACATTACAAGAAAACATTTTCCTCGTATTTGTTCTTTGCATCTTCTCTTATTGGCTTAAATCGTCAACTAGAAGGGGTGCGAGTTATAGGTACTGATGGAGAACGAGCCCTCAGTAATGCCCTTACACATGAGTTTCGTTTTGCTCAACACCTCACTTGTTTTATCCATGTTCGAAGAAACATCAAAAATAAAATCAATGAGTGTAACCTCCCATCAAGGTTGGCTAACACCATTCTCAATGATGTCTTTGGACAAAGATTGGGATCTGTATATCAAGAAGGCCTAGTTGACAGTGTTAACAGTGATGACTATGATAATAAATTACAGGCTGTCATTGGAAGTTGGAGAGATGCTGAGTTACAAAGCACCTCTGATATTGAGAAGTTTATTGATTGGTTTATGGCAAACAAATCACAAGCTATACGCCAAACTATGTTGCGTTCAATAAGGGAGGATTGTGGTCTGGGGAACCCACCTTCTACTTTCAGTACAAATGCTAGTGAGAGCATCAACGCTCTATTAAAGCACAAAGTTGACTACCAGAAACAACAATTGCCAATGTTTATTGAGAAAGTTCAGGAATTGGTAGCTGAGCAGAAACAAGAGGTGGAGCGAGCAGTTGTTAATCGTGGTAAGTGGCGGTTAAGGTCTCAGTATAGATACCTTGGGGTGCAAGAGCAAGTATGGTTTACAATGACTGCTCAACAACGTCAGAGACACCTTTCTCGGGTGCATTCAGTATCCCTTATGGAAGCTGACGATACAAGTAGTCACTCAAATATGAGACGTGGTGATGGCAAGAGCTGTCTATGGATGCTGAGACTCTAGCAAAGAGCTCTAACTTACCTATTGCGTGTGTTGAGGGAATCTTAAACAAAGCATCTGAATTATTGCACAAAGAAAATGCAATTGTTCCAGCACCAGGGCAGAGCTCAGAGGCAAGAATGGTACTGAGTTTTAGTAGCAAGATGCCACATATGGTTGTCCCTACTAAGGGCGGTGGTTTCAGTTGTGATAATAACTGCTCTAATTGGAAGTCTATAGGCCTATGTTCTCATTCTGTGGCTGTTGCTGAAAGTAATGGAAAATTGGAAGAATTTATTATGGGTGTCAAAAGGAAGAAAAAGATTCCAAACATGACGGCTCTAACTACATCAACAATGCCCAAAGGACGAGGAAGGAAAGGCAGTATTCCTCCACATACTAGGAAGTCAACCCGTGCTGCAGAATCATGCACTCGAGTAGCTATGAATGTTGGAACACAAGTAGTATCTGGTAACATTGGAACTGCTAGTACCCATGCTACTCCTAATGTGCCAACATGTGTAGGAGATAGAATACAGGATTTGTATTCATCCCCACTTCCTCCCAACCCCTGGAATCACCCATATCCATTGGTGCCATGCCAACCTTCGTACTCTCCTCCATTTACTCCTCCATATTTTCCTCCCTCGTACCCTTGTCCCTCATTCTCTCCTGTGTACTCTCCATCCATGTACTCTTCTCCCAGTTACTCTCCTACCAAAAACCCATTCATTCTTGGTTTTATTAGAGGAAATATATCTGTCTGTATTGGGTGCAAAAATCGATATGAAAAGAATGCCCAGCCACCAAATGACTTGTGCATAAAGCATCAAGAATGGAGGGAGTTTACACCTGTCGGAAGTGAGACCACACAGTCAAAATTTTGTAACGTATACTATCACTGCAATGTTGAATGCGTACAGTTCAGGTGTGCCGATTTCAATCCCTTGCTCCTAGACACATCTGTGGTTAAGGAACAACTTACGTCTATACACATAGAATACTTGGCAACAAATTTTGGACTCCACTTGGATTAATCCAGCCACCCTCACCTTGATTTCATGAGTGAATATTGTTAGCTGTATTGCATGAGTGTTGCAAAGGTGTTGTGTATATTTCTATTTAATGCACCATTATGGATGACATCATAGCATAGAATGTGCATGGCCAAAACCATCTTGTTTAAGCACAGGGAGTATAGATATGTGTCGTGACCCAGCCACCAAACTACTTGTACAATGTACATGTGCATAATAGGAATTTACACCTGTAGAAAGCAAGACCACACAGCTAGAATGTTACTACTGATGTTTAACCACCAAAATGAACTTGCTTTGGTCAGTAGGCAGAATCATGCTAGCTTATAGGATTCCTGAAGGTCATCATGACTGCCTGAACATGTCTTAAAACTGAATTCAAATCTGCAGTTCAACTGTGTAGTCTTACTTTCTATGCATGTAAACTTCCACTCTTGGTGCTCTATGCATAAGTCATTTGGTGGCTAGATACTTTTTTCATACCAATCTTAATGTTTTGAGAGAGTTTTTTTTTTTTTTTTTTTTTTTTTTTTTTTTTTTTTAATTTAAGCCCATCAGTACTCCTTTGGACCAAAGATTGATAGCATTGAACAGTGGATATAGGATATACAACAATACAACAGTACTTAAAAAACTTTCTTGTAGGTCAAAGGTCAGTCCAGTAGTCCAGTTCAGTCCAGTAGTCCAGTCCAGTGATTAGATACACCCCTAGCATCATACTATTTCAGAGCTCTCAACCAGAATTACTATTTCAGTATTACTGGTTAGCTACTTCAGTATTTTGGTGAGCATTTCAGTAATTCCCCTCCCCCATTCCCTTCCATTTATTAGCAATAAACAGATAAAGAAATGATACATGAGCTACAGCTACTAATTACTGCTCCGGTTGTTCAGACTTGCATAATTTACAATGAGCATACTGGTCACCGTTAGAGCTTGTTATGATGCCATCAGGGAGCTTCCAAGAGGCCTTGAACTTCCCTCCAGCTAGACACTTCTTTTTTGTATAGCTTCCAGTGCAAGCGTTTTCTAATTAACACCCACCCACCTGTAAAACTAGCCCTATTTCCGTAGTCCGTATTCTGAAGGCAGTTTCAGTACAAATTACGGATGAATCCGTAGGGTTGAGAGATCAGCTATTTCATTGAGTGTGGTCAACTATTAATGTTTGTGGAGTGTAACTTTGTCCTTTGAAGCCGACAACTACTAGATAGTCTAGTTATATCGAACGATCCCTTTAATGGAGATAGCTAGCTCGCAACTCTCTAGATAGCAATCTGAGATTATAGGGTAACATGGCCGGATGAGTTCACATCTATAACCACACCCACAACAGATTTAACCACACCTAAAACAAGAGAATTCGTGTTTGCAGGTTTTATCACGGTGTAAACGATCATGAAGGACTTAAAGGGATATCAGAGAGGAAAGTGTAACAGTTGTGAGTGTGATGAATACATGCCCCCCCCTCTAGAATCCACTCCGGGTAGACTACGTTGCGAGTACTGTAACCACACTCCCGGAGAACACGTCAGGATAATTTCACTGGGTGCGTGCAGTAAGTGTGGTGAGGATAACTGTGATAAATACGAACCAGAGGATGATAAAAGTTACTCAGTGTGCCAGTACTGTGGTTGTGATGCTGTTCATCATGCTGGAGCAGAGAAATGTGAGAATTTTTTATTATTCTTGGGGTATAGCTAGATAGCTCGTAGCTAACTATAGACACTTTTCTCTGCAGAAGTGATTAATGATCACATGACAATACTCTGGTACTAGTCTACTGGAGAAGAAGCAAGTATAGATGAGCACAGCAAGAGGTGGCTGTAACAATTTTCAAAGATCTGAGTGGCTGCATAGCTACTGTTGAGAATGCATGCATATACACTATTATCACTTCAGTGAAGATCCCTGCAGTTTCAAAATTATGACTGCCTTAACATATAAAAATAGAGAAAGGGGTTTATGTCTTATGTAGATAGTATAATTATGGCATGCTAAAGGTTATACCAGTTTGTATTCAATAATTTATTCTTTGATGTGTTTCTTTTAGAATGGCTAACTAGACAATAATCCACCTGTGATTTAAAAATTATATTATATACACACTGATTATCATATTTTCAGTACGCAAGAAAGCACCAATGGCATCATCTGTTCTTTCAAAGTCTCCAGCTGAAGTCAATCCTAGACTGGATTCACGTGGAGCTCCTGCTCAGACTTTAAAGCATGGAACCTGTAAACGTCCAGAGTGCAACTTTCCTCGAAGAATAGAGAAGGATCAAGTACTAGACTACTGTAGCAGAACATGTGCCCAAAAGGATATTACCACTCCATCTAAAGGTACCATATATAAAATTTAGATCTGGTTAATTTCACTGTCACTTTATATTCACTGTTGGCCACAGTGAGAATTTTGTAGAAGTATGACCTCATTCACATAATATTGGGTCATGCTATAATTACTATTGAGATTAAAATGACTAGATCAAAAGTTGTTTTTGTTTATTTAAAGTTAAAGTTAAGCTTCTAAACATCACATGACATCAAGAGAAATTTATAATGCTGAATTTGAGTACATAGAGTCACTGTTATTTTCCCCTAGGGGCCTGGTCATCACCTAAACCTCCAAGTGTTTCAAGTACTACAAGGGCTACTTTTTCTGATGAAACTATTGTCAAGGAATCACAGCATAAAGTCTGCGAAAAATGTAAAACGAAACCAGCCAATTTAGGTCACAAATGGTGTGAAAGCTGTTACTCTTCTAGTATCAAATGAAATGATACCTGAACTGACCATTGCAGTTATGTTATTATGTAAGAATTCATTTGTAATGTTATTATGTAAGAATTCATTTGATTTACATCAATAAAATTACAATACATTAGTATAGTAGGTAGTTAACTAGCAATCCTTTTGTCACCGTCTTTCTGGTATATAATAATACATTTGGGCAGTGCAGCATCAGGATTGTATATAACTAACTCTGGATAGTTAAGATCCTCTCCTGTTTCACCATATGCACTATGGTAACCTCTTGGTAGAGTAAATTTCTCGTTTGTCTTTCTTAACTTACATTTGTATCCAGGCAATACATCAAACATTATCATAGCTCGATACCCATATATTCCGATAGTGTAATCATGGCATTTTGAGGAGTTTGGAGCTAAATAAAATCCATGGCCAAAACGTTGAAAATGGATTTTTTTTCGGATGCATCTTCTATCGAACCCTTCACTTGCAATACCACACACACCACAGTCCTTATCACTACATAGTTGACCTGAGAAAGAACATGTCAATTTGGTACCATGGTAATGATTTTCCACAGTTTTGTCAGGTAGCTTGGCTTTATAGTCTTGCCATCTTGTAGTAAGCATAGAATTTTTGATCATAAAAACTGCAGTAACTGGTGGACAATGTCCCTTTTTCCAATCGTTAGTAAACTTTTGAGTGTATTTCCTTAGCTCACCCCCTGAAGCCTTGGCGATATAAGGTGACCGATCAGTAATTCCTATAAAACATTAAAGTCACTGAATGTTACTATTATTTAAGATGTAATACAAGGGAACCTCTTAATTTTGCCTATTATGCTATGCTCTGATTCTTTGCCACTTGCCCTATTATGCCCTAAAATTTTGCCCATTATGCTCTGAAAATATTATTAAAAATAGACACTAATGGTCATTACAGCACAGTTGTAAATGGTAGTATGTCATCTGGTGCCACAGTATGGTGATACTATACTGTGGTATAATATAGTACTTGAGTGTAATGTAGATTTAACAGATAAAGCAAGCAGAGTAACACAGAACAAGCCATATAGGGCAGGTCAACAAGGCTGCTTGCTATTAAAAGGTCAAAGTTCACCTAAAACTCCCTATTATGCCCTCATTATTCCCAATGCTTTTAGCAACCTATTATGAATTTTATGCTGGCATAATGTGCATAGGCCTAAACCTCTGATAAAGGATCACATGTATTGAGATAAGGACAGCCTCTCTACAGTACAAGTGTCAGTAGACCTGTCCTTTATTCAGAGGTTCCACTCATCCACCATAACTGTAATTGAAACAAGTCTGGGAATGTAGTGTCAATCAAGTGCAAGCAAGTTAGCAACCAAAGGTTGGGGACTTTACCAGGGAAAATACTACTCTAGTCAGGGACTTCACCAGGGAAAGTACCGGTTTGTACCACAAATGATATTCATAATCATTATAATAATTATTATGGGTGATTCTATGTAGGCTCCAGTAAATTATGCCAGGCATAATAGGCTCAACCATTATGCTAGGCATAATGGAGCATAATAGGGAGCTTAAACCATTATGGTTGGCATAGTTTGGAATTGATCATCACTGACTAGTACATGGCCTAAGTGCATGTTGTAGCTCGTTAGCTAAATTAGTCCTAATGGAGTTTTCCTGCTCTAGTACTTCTAATCCTGAGATTGAGAGTAGTAGCAGCAGTGAATCATAGAGTGAGAGCTCTTTAGTTCAACCAAAAAATAATACTACTTCATTGCTAAGTAGATTAAGAGCCCCAACTAAGTCTGATTTGTGTCGAAAAAGGAAGATACTGACTCAATTTGTTCAGGGCATAATGTGTAGAATTCAGAGCATAATAGGGTTAGATTTTGAGCAACGCTCCAAAGCATAATGGGCAAAAATTTGAGCATAATTTACTGGACTCTAATTCTATGTGTAAATCCTCGACATTACGTCATCTGTAATATACTTGTAATATTCAATAATATATAATAAGATTAAATAAGATTACTGTAATATACTATAAGAATACTGTAAGGAAATTTACACATAGAAGGACCCATTATTATACACTATAGTAACAGAGGGAAAGCACCAAACACCAGTTAACGGCATGGGCCATGGGGTGTGCTTCTATATGTAAATTTCATTACAGTGTTCATTATGGTATATTACAGTAAAAAATTATTGTATACAGGTGTATTACAGATGTATATGTAATAGGAGTTTACACATAGAAGCATCCCAGTTAATAGCACATACCTCCCTCTCTAGCCATCCTGGCATGAGATCTGCAGCAATATGGATGGACTCTGTCATTAGATTCATCCTTATATCTTGGTTTACCACATCCAGGTAAATTACATGTACCAACTTCAACTTCACCTATTAATCAGCATATAGCTAACTAGAGTGGAATATCTCATCCACCCCCCCCCCCCCCCAACCACACACATTTGAATGATTACACTGATTAAAAACTGGCAGCAAACAGGGAACCCCAGAGAGCACTGTTACTCACCAACTTAATTATGTCTACCAATTTTACAAGAGCAAGGCCTAACAGGGATAAATATTCTACTTCCACTACTATAACACATCACCATGCAGTCAACACCCTTTCAGCTTCAGGACCTAAAAGTTGTTACACATTATGACAAACTTGCCCAGTGAAAATTTCTTCTTATAAAGATTCTAGTTGCAACACCTCATTACCTTAACAGCTGCTTACAACATCACATACAGCTATTGTACTACATACATATATTATATAAGCTAGTCTTAGTAGGTCTGTAGATTTGCTGTGAACCAGTGCCATGTGCACATAATTCTGGGCCAAAATCTGGCATGCAATGTATACTGCACTCAGTTATTAATTGTGTGTATATACATGTATACAAGAGGAGTTTTCCATATATATTATTTGTAGAGGCTCTGGGGTATAAGTGTGTTAATTATTATTGTATGTAGCTAGTTGGCTATGTATTAAGCTGTCCAACCACAATAAACACAGAGCTAGTGGAGTAGTTCTGGGAAATATGGAAAAACCCATAAACAGTACTCTTGTCACATAGCACTGCACTATATAACACTCTGTCACATAGCGTTCAAAATCTACTAGCCTAACCACTACACTATGCCAAAGCCCTGACATTGATCTCAATTTAAACTATAACACTAAACTACTACTACTATAATAATAACTGTAGCTCTAGCCCCTAGATCTAATCCTAGCCATAGCCCATAGCTATAGCCCATAGCTATAGATCCTAGCCATGGCCCCTAACCCTAGCCATGGCCCTAACCCTAGCCCTTAGCTCTGGCCCTAGCTCTAGCTTCTTGCTAAGCTGAAAAGTTGAAGTATAGTGCTGAGAGATCTAGTTATGGGACTAGTACAAAACTACCCCCCTCTAATTTTAGGGACCTCTTGTTGACAGTGCATATTAATTAGTTATGTATTGTAATGGGTTACTGTAGTCCCATTCTATTTCCTTTCCTATCCCAGTATCAGCACTTAAACACAATTTTTAGACTATAACAACTCCTAAAATAATTTAAATGATCAAACCTGAAATAGTGAATTCACCTCTTGATTGACGACATCTCTTGGAACAAAAATCAAAGTATCCACCCACTGGGTTTGGATATCTTGGTCTTACACAACCAGGTGTTTTGCACTTCATTGCAACAGGAATAATTTCTAATAAAATATTAAAATTAAGTTTCTGATACTATTTAAAGGTCACTTACTCTGTTCTGCTTCTTTATCACGAAAGGATTTGGCATGAGAATAGCAGCAAAACTTATGAACTCTACCGTCTGGATATCTTGGTCTCACACAACCAGGTGTTTTGCACTTCATTGCAACAGGAATAATTTCTAATAAAATATTAAAACTAAGTTTCTGATACTATTTAAAGGTCACTTACTCTGTTCTGCTTCTTTATCACGAAAGGATTTGGCATGAGAATAGCAGCAAAACTCATGAACTCTACCGTCTTCAACACATACCTTTTTAGTACAACCATTTAATTTACATTGACCTATAGTTAAGGAATTGGTCATCAATAACAGAATGAAGCTAGCTATGTAATGGTAGCGTTATTTCTGTTCTTGTTATACTCAATATAATGTATAGTAAACAAACATGACATTGTGCTGAATCAGAACATATCCAACCATCCCTCAAAACTGCTATTATAGTGTGAGAAAAAACATAGTAAGCCGTTATAATAGGAAACACCTTTCATAATGGCCATCAACATTAGATATTACTTCCTTCTATAGTTATAATACCCATAACTTACGTGGTATTGGAAATATGTTGTCTTTGCTACTCGTGACTAGATCATTACTTTTCAGAAAGGGAAAGAGTGTGACTAGATCTTTACTTTTCAGAAAGGGAGGGAGTATATTTGCTGAATTATTTCTAAGTGTGGCTGGTTTTGTAGTACTGTCACACTCAGATTTAGGCAGGTCCTCAAATGCCAAATCATCTTCTATATCATGCACTTCTAACTCAGATGGAAGTTCAGCAGACCTGTTGGTTTCTTTAAGTTTCATTTTTGTAAAAAGAGGTGGAAGTACATCTGAAATACAAATTCCTCTCTCCTCGTAATTTGGAGATGTTGAAACAACTTCCTCACCCTCAGAATGTTGGTAACTGGAGATTTTAGTCCTCTTAGGTTCATCTACATTATCGTGTTGCACTGGAAAGTGCCCACATTCTTGGCACTTGAGTCCTTTGGAACCTCCATCATAGCTATCACAACCGCAAAGAGTGCAACTACCCCTCAATACTCCTCTGGAATCGCGTCGAGTAAAGGTTGAGAATTCAGAAGATTCATCACTAAGTTGATCACTAAGTTGATCACTAAGTTGATCACTAAGTTCTTCACTAAGTTCTTCATTAAGTTCTTCATTAAGTTCTTCACCGCCATCGCTCAGATCAAGACTCTGTTCCTCCACCGCCATCAAACGTCACGAATTGCTTAGCTAGCTAGCTAGCCGCGAATTTTTACGCACTATTTTAATTATTATCAGAGGGCGTGGGCCATAGCTTTCCTTTCGTGTATGGTGTCTATACCAGTAGGAAAGTCGTGATAGGGCAACCCTTTACCAATCACGCCCACTTTGTTAAACCACACCTACTTTTCACGTGATCTGACTAAATTTGTCTACGCTTTGCATGCTAATTGGATAATTAATAATAATTAATTTTATTATAGATGAATAAAAATTCCTGAACTTAGAATTCAGTTTGTCAAGAGTGATCCTTCATTTTGGTACCTGGAGAACAATAATAATAACAACAACAATAATTTGGTCTGTCTGCTGTTTATTAATGTCAACAGTGATTTGCCACTCTACACACCACTAGCTAGCTAGTCAATTAAGAGTATGCAGATACTGTGCAATACTATACCACCAATTATTTTTCAGGGATATTATTTTAGTAGTTCATAGTCTAAAATACCTACTAAAATAGGGGGAGATAGGGAGCTTCCAGATAGCTGGCCATTGTCGCTGTAATAACAGAGAGGGTACAAAGAAGGGGATAAAGGACACGACAACACCCACCTGTAAATACTGCTACTTATTATTATAATGAAAACATTACACCCAAAATATCACAAGCATCTAGTGGCGCCACACTAAAACTACTAGCTCCACCTATCAGTATTACAACATACCTTGTAAACTTAGTATCCGTTCTAACTCCTGAATATCCGACTCTAGCTGAGACCTGTGGATATCTAGTAGGTGATCATCCCGACATTCAGGAGAACAATAATCAAATTGACCAGGTGAACAATAATCAAATTGACGTTCTTCATAATAAGCAGGCTTGTCACAGCCATCAGCTTTACAGGTAGTCACTTCTATTAGTTCTATAGCATAGTAGAACATAAAATTAATGTACTTAGTGTCACACGCCTTTGTGTACACACTTTGAACATTACTTATTGGCAATTTTGGGTTAGCTAGAATGAACCCTAGTAGTCTCACCAAGGCAACCTCTTTGCAATAACCCAGATAGAATGAACCCAAGTGGTCTCTGTAAGGTGAACCTCCCTGCAATAACCAGTGCATAGTTCCCAACTTTTAGAAGGTAAAGTAGGGACACCCCAGTGCACTTTGCCCACTGGAAAAAAAAAAAGGTCTGACCATGCCCAATTTTAGTAAGACCACACCCATTTTAATTGATATCATTTTCATCATCACTGTTTTCTTTACAGCTAGAGTTGTGGCTTTCTTGCAGTCCTTTATTAAAGCTTCAGGAAGTTCAGAATCTACACAGTAATTCTCACAGTTAAACATAACCAACATGAGGGCAATGATGGTGGACTGGCTCAAATTGGAGCGTTGATCAGTGTGTATTTTTCGTAGCATTGAAAAACCATGTTCTGAGTCAGCATTTGAAGCTGGAATGGATAACAGGCCCATCATGAGCTTGCTCAATATGGGAAACCTGGGCTGGCCATCACCTGTGATCATCTTGCCAACTCCCCACCAATATCTTCCTACACAGATTCTCTTTGTTTTATCAGCAGCTGTATACTCAACTACAGCAGGAAGATCTGCAGGAAAAAGAATGTAGTCCAAGCACTCTTCTCAAAGTGAAGTTGACTCTGACAGCTCTAACTGTGGAAATCGCTTCGATAACTTAATAACAGTGATGTTTTCAAGGCCTTGGGCTGAAGAATTCCCAAGTCACTGAGAAGATCATCCTCAAAAGGAAATTTCTATAACATTTTTTTTGATGGTTTTGACATAAAATTGTCTCACAGCATCAAAAAAAAAAAAAAAAAAAAAAAAGGCTTGGTGTCATATTCCTCCTCCATAGTTGAAACAGAAATCCATGTATCACTACCAATTCCTTAATGCTCCTGTTTCAACTGATCATCCTCAAATTCTTTAAATTATCATCTGCAGCTGTAATAGATTCTGTACTGAGCACATTTGCTGCATATAATTTGACTAATCTTTTCATTTCAGTATATAGTAAACTAGTGGTGTTTTCATATGATTTCTGAAAGACTTGATTAAAACGATCCATGTGGGGAAGTATAAAAGAAAGGAAGTGAAGAAGAGGTAGAGTTAAAGGATTTTGAAGCCTAGCAGTAAAATACTTACAACCTTTCATCACAAGACGAAAAATATGATTTTAACCCTTTGTAGTGACTCTTGTGTTCTAGTATTCCATTAATGTAGACTTGATAATTTGTACATTATTTAACACTTAAGTGTATGTCAGGTGATTGACTATTCTAGAACTAGTGTGCATGTGCTTTGTATGTTTGAACTTGATTAAGACTGTTTTGTGAACTATTGTTACACTGGTAGCAGAGAATGGTTGAGAGAGAAGCACCAAGGTCAACAGCTGAACGCCATATCAGCCTACCTAAGACATTTGGGAGTGGAGATGCAAATGAATGGTTCAAAAGATTTGACATTTGTTGTAGAGCAAATGGATGGGATGAATCAACCCAAGCACTCAAGTTGCCAACTTTGCTTGAGGGAGAGGCCCTTGCTATCTGGCTGGAACTTACTGTGGAGCAACAAGGAAATTATGCTATGGCCAAGACAGAGATTAAGACAATTATGCCAATGGGATTTATATCCCTTGATGAGTTTCACCAGAGGAAACTAAGGCCAGGGGAGGCACTGCCTGTTTTTGTATACGATTTAAAGAAGCTCCTTGCACAAGCGATGCCAGAATTAGACCAAGCAGCACGGGAGCCACTCCTGCTTCATCAGTTCCTGACAGGTTTGCCTGTGGCAGTGAGCCGACAGCTGAGAGCCACTGGAGAAACCTATACACTTGAAGCAGCCATTGCCCGAGCCAAACTACTGATGACTATTGAGGACCATGGGCAAGCTGCCGCAGTGTCCAGGGACAGTGCCATGGAACAGCTACGGGAACAAGTTGCACTCCTTACAGAGCAAGTAGCTACTCTCTCAACATCTAATCAAGCAATAAGCCAACCACGACTTCGTAAGCTTCCACGTTGTTTTAAGTGTAACCAAGTGGGCCACATGCAGCGTGAGTGTCCCCATTGCACAAGTTACCAAGGACAAGCCTTCCGTCGTTGTTATACCTGTGGAAAACAAGGACACTTGGCCAATAACTGTCATCAGGGAAACAGCAAAGGGATGCCTGCGAGGGGCAGCAAGTATCCCTTCCAACAATAAGCCCTAACACTATCACCGTCGCAACCGTGAAGTCAAGTGCAACAGTTACTAAGGGGCAGTTGGGAGGTGTACTCGTGGAGTTCATGCTGGACTCAGGATCATCAGTATCATTAGTGCAGCATAACATACTTCGGAATGCCAAAGGTGTGGTATGGATAGAAGCAGCAAAGTTATTGAAACTCGTGACAGCTTCAGGTGATCTGCTACAAATAGTGGGACATGTCCAGGCACCAGTCAAACTTGGTGAGCTAGAACTACAGCATAAATTTGTAGTTGTAGAGAAACTGGTTGCCCCTGTCATCTTGGGAGTTGACTTTCTGCATGGGAATTCCCTAGTGCTTGATTTTACCCAGTCTCCTGTTATAGTACGTCATGAAAACCCAATTCCTGGGCCTGTATCTCAAGCTAACCCCATCACTGAGCAAGTACTTTCCTTATATGAGGCCGAACGACAAATACAAGCTAGAGCTTGTGCTATTACAGCCCTGGATGAGCCAGCAGCAGATATAGTAGATGAATGTGCAGTCCCTATGTATGAAGAACCTCCAAGCATAGAGCTTCCTGAATGTCCGAGCAGTACCTTGTCATCAGTCGTAGGAGAATACCATAAATTGTTCTGTACAACCCCAGGTGTTACTAAGGCTGCACAACACTTTATTCCTACCACAGGTAACCCTGTTCGGGTCCCACCAAGACGAGTTCCTGCCCACTATCGAGAAGAGGTAGACAAGCAGATTGCAGCCATGCTTGAGCAGGGGGTTATAACAGAAAGTAGTAGCTCTTGGATGGCACCAGCTGTCTTTGTACCAAAAAAATCAGGAGAACTTCGACTGTGTATTGACTACCGTGAGCTGAACAAGAAGACCATCAAGGATGCATATCCTCTACCCCTTCCAGATGAAGTACAAGATCAGCTAGCAGGATCAACAGTCTTCTCAACTTTGGACCTTCAGAGTGGTTACTGGCAGCTTCCAGTCAACACAACTGACCAAAAAAAGACTGCCTTTTGCCCTGGTCCTGGGATGGGGTTATTCGAATTTAAAAGAATGCCCTTTGGCCTTACAGGAGCACCCAGTTCCTTCCAACGTCTCATGAACAAATTATTTCGGAGCCTTCCATTTGTCACAATTTACCTTGATGACATTTTTGTGCATTCAGCCAATGAAGAGCTGCACCGAGCCCATTTAGCAGAAGTGTTCAAACGCCTAACTCAAGCTGGACTGACCTTGAAGGGTAGGAAGTGTCACATAGGCATGACAGAGGTGTATTATCTCGGACATATTTTTTCTGGCACAGGAATGTCCCCTGACCCTAAGAAGGTAATAATGGTTCAAGAATGGCCAACGCCTACCAATGCCACAGAAGTTCGCCAGTTTCTAGGTCTGGCATCCTATTACCGACGCTATATTCATCGATTTTCAGATATTGCTGCACCACTAAATGTCCTTACACAAAAGTGTGCCTCCTTTAACTGGAATCAACACTGCATTGAAGCTTTTAGGACTCTCAAACAAAAGCTCACTGAGGCACCAGTCTTGGTTTACCCACAGTTCCACAGGAATGCTACAGAGTTCATCTTACTGACTGATGCCAGTGCAGTTGGCTTGGGTGCAGTGCTAGAACAAGATGGACATGTCATTGCATATGCTAGTCGATCTCTCACTGCTCCTGAACGCCAGTATAGTGTGATTCAAAGGGAATGCTTAGCTGTAGTGTATGCTGTAAAACAGTTTCGTCATTACCTCCTTGGAAGACCTTTTTTACTATACACAGATCATGCTCCACTTCAGTGGCTATCTGCACAAAAGATGGAGGGCATGCTTTCTCGATGGGCATTAGCCATGCAAGAATATGATTTTCGAATTGTTTACCGCAAAGGTGCACTGAACACTAATGCTGATGCTTTATCTCGCCTCCCAGTTTCACATTGTGCCATAACCCAGGCCAGGCCACTATATACTTCAGAGGCTCTTCGAACAGCACAGCTGGAAGACAGTACAGTTTCCAAGGTGTTAAAAGCTCGGCAACAGTCTACTAGGCCTCCAGATTCCAGGGAATGGTTACGACAGCCATTACAACGCTACCGACAGTTTTGGTCCCAACTTACAATAATCAAGGGTGTTGTTTGCAGGGAATACACACCCAACCCAATGAGTGATGCTGTGATCGTACCTATTCTTCCAGCCTCCCTCCATAAGGAAGCACTGCAGCGTAGCCACGATGCACCAGCAGCAGGACATCAAGGTAGCCAGAGAACACTGGCCCGATTGCGAGAGGAAGCTTACTGGGTTAGCATGGCCAAGGATGTGGAGAAGTACTGTAGAGAATGCAAACGGTGCCAGCAATCCAAGCTCAGCATGCCACAGCGTGCACCCCTTATCAACATGCCTATTGGTCGACCATGGCAGATGGTGGCAGTTGACATACTAGAAGTTCCCTTATCCTCCAACAACAATAGGTACCTCCTGGTGCTGCAAGACTACTTTACAAAGTGGGCAGATGCGATTCCCCTTCCTGATCAGACAGCAGCACGAATCACAGGAGAATTGATCAAGGTATTTTCAAGGCATGGTCCCCCTGAAATTCTACATTCAGACCAAGGTCGCAATTTTGAGAGTTCTATACTCACTCAAACCCTGGAAGCCTTTGGCATACATAAATCCCGTACCACTGCTTACCATCCCCAAGGAGATGGCATGGTAGAACGGTTCAACAGATCTCTCTTGCAGTTACTGAGGACTTATGTTGATAAACAAGAAGACTGGGAACATTATCTTCCTCTGGTATTGTATGCATACCGTACATCTATTCATTCATCAACAGGAGCCTCACCCTTCCTTCTGACATATGGCCGTAACCCTTCCCTTGCTCTATTCTCTAAGTCAACTGCATTTGACTCACCTTCATATTCTGCACACCTCCGGGCCAAACTTGCGGAACTTCAAGACTTTGTGGAAGCTAACTTAGCAGCATCAGCCAGTAACCAAAAACATTCCTATGACAATCGAGCATCAACTCCTACATCATTTCAAGTGGGAAATCCTGTGTGGCTATCAGTTCCAACAGCTGGAAAACTAGATCCTAAATGGGAGGGGGAATGGACTGTCAAATCTGTCAAAAGTCCTGTGAGCATTGAAATTTCAAATGACAGCAAAAACTCTACTAGAGTTGTCCATGCAAATCGTTTACGACATCGTAATGTTCCAAGCCTTGTCAATTCACAGCCAGTAGAAGTCAGTCAGAGACAATGGCAACCCCCAACAGTGGATCATTTATACTTACCACCACCATCACCACCACCAGCCCCAATAACACCCCCTCCTTACCCAACCAGAAATCGTAGGCCACCTGATTTTTATGGCTATTGAAGCTCAAGGACGAGCTCTCATCTGAGGAGGGCGAATGTAGTGACTCTTGTGTTCTAGTATTCCATTAATGTAGACTTGATAATTTGTACATTATTTAACACTTAAGTGTATGTCAGGTGCTTGACTATTCTAGAACTAGTGTGCATGTGCTTTGTATGTTTGAACTTGATTAAGACTGTTTTGTGAACTATTGTTACACCTTCATACTGATCAATATATCGACGGACGCAACGGAGGAGACTCAACCAATGTGTGGGGCAATGCTTCAGTATAACTTCTGGCTCAGTAGTGAAAAGGGAACACCACAGATCACTAAACTGCTGCTTCCTTTTACTACTATGATAGAAATGGTAGAATAAATAGTTGATCAATATTTAGTAATGTTTCCATTCCTGCTTTGATAGTCAGATCTGCCAGATGGCAAATACATCCCACATCAAAGAGGAATGGATTCTCATTTTTAATAAGCTTCTGTACGCCAGACCTAGCCCCCTTCATTACGTTCATAGTATCCGACATAAAAGCAAGAGCTTTGAAAAGTCTAAATTATAAATTTCCAAAGACAACTTCAAGGCACTGAAAAGGTTATCAGCTGTACCAATATTTACTATTGGCATGTCCAAAAATCTAGTACATACATCACCAACTTCCTCATCAAGTACTCTTACTAGATTATACATGACTTATCAGTCTTATCATTATTGAAAATGGATTTTTCAGATTTTGTTTTTAACTTGTTTGTATAATAAGGAGCAAGGGCTTCTGTAGTGATAGCTGCACACTTGGTACGAGCACATGAAAACTTCTTTGCTATTTGTGAATCTTTGAACATTTTAGCAAAGAGTTTTGAAGCATGATCACTGTTTAGAAATGCCAGGTTGTGCTTTGCAACAAATAAGGACCAGCGTGTTTCCGCTTCAATTGTACTCTGAGCAACTGCTGGCTGGAAAAAGGTTGTTACAGACCTAGATGATGAAGATGCTCTAGCCATTATTATCTAGCTGGTTGCTATTGACATGCTTGACTACATCATGTCCTCCTCCATGAGACACTAAAGTCACTGGAACATAAGCAGCATCTTGCAAAAGTGGGACCTAAGGAGTGGAATTAATCACAGTGACTAGGCTATTATGAGTATGGAAGGAGTAATCCTTAAGCAGGTACCTTTGATGCTAATTCCAATTCCTGGAAATTCCTTGATCCAGTCCCTGCTAAAGTGGCACTCCTTCTTGGTTTTCTTGGCTTTAGGAAGTTCAGCCATGGTAAGCAGCTAGCTAACTTATAGCTATTTTATTTAAAGGCAGATCTGAATTTGACCACGCTTGAACTTCAATGAGGTAGTTTGTTTTAGCAAGTGATCACATGATCAATGCTGAATGGGCAAAAATGAGTTTGCAGAACTTGCAATTTGGCAAAGTCGGAACAAGTCATTGTTGGAGCTCTCAGTTGGGCGGGAGTGGGACTTTAGCTGAAAAGTCGTGAGTGTCCCGCCTGTTGATGCATCTGGACATTTATTTACTCACACTCACTCACTCATTCGTTTATGCACTCATTAACTATCAGTATAATTATCACGCTATCTCACTTTTGGTATGGATCGTCATTCATACAAAATTATTCATCATTTTTCTTATTATTAGAATAAGTAAAAAATAATCATTGTTAATTTGCAATTTGTCGCTTCCTTGCTACTTTCACAATTCCGAGAGCAGACACGTTCATTTTTGGTCCTTCGTGCCGGATACTAGTTGTTCCAGTCTCATTTCGCTCTGGTTTGCCTCTCGAAGCCGTGGATTTTGATATTCTCAAGTCCTTGTCACCACGTGCTTTTCGTTTCGTAAGTAGCCATGTCTGAAGCTAACGCTCGTGCTCTTTCAAGCAACAAGAAGAAGAGAGGCATTGTCCGTGCCTCTATAACTCGCCTTCGTACTCGTATCAGTGACTTGGAGACCTCGCCTGACGCTGACTTAGCACGACGCCTTACCACACGATTAGAGACATTAGTGGCAGAGTTCAAAGTTCATCACTATTCTATTATCGATCTTTTGGAGGATGAAGATGCTCTAGAAAGGGAACAGGAGATACTTGATGACCATGAAGATGAAGTAGCCCCGCTTATAGTTCGCTTGGACAAGGTTGTTACCACCTGCTCTTCGTCAGACTCAAATCAAGTCAAAATTGCTACCAAGCGTTTGAAACATCTTGACAAAGGGATTGTTGCCGTCTTTGATAGTGTTTCATCACTATCAGCTGGAGATGACAAAATTTGCCTTCTTCAACAGTTGCAAGAGCAATTGTCTGATTTCAAGTCCGAATTGTCTGACATTCGTCGTAGCCTGTTGTCATTCAGTGTTGAGGATGACCGTGATCTCAATCAACTTTTAACACGCACTGAAAAGGGCATTTTTGATTGTTCATTGGAAATAAAGAAACTTTTACATTCACACCCAACACCCTCTTCTATGCCTGACCTCAATGGTGTAAAACTTCCCAAGCTGGATGTGCCAACATTTGATGGTCACATCTTAAATTGGCAGACATTTTGGGAGCAGTTTTGTGTTTCCGTGCACAGTCGCTCTAATCTTGCAGATTCGGAAAAACTTGCCTACTTGCGCCATGCCCTTAAGGGTGGCCAAGCCAAGAATGTCATAGAAGGTCTGTCAAGATCTGGTGATCAGTACTCAGAAGCAATCAGTTGCTTGAAGTCTCGTTATAACCGGCCTCGTCTAATCAACCAAGCCCATGTGCAAAGGATATTGGAAACTCCCAGCCTCAAGGATGGAACCAGGAAAGAACTCCGTCATCTTCATGACATAGCACAACAGCACCTGCGGGCTCTTAAAGCTCTTGGACATGTGCCCTCAGGATCATTCATTACCTCATTGTTGGAACTGAAGCTTGATGTGAATACCATGTTTGAATGGCAGCGACACAGTCAAGTTTCTACGGATGTACCTCACTACAAGGATTTGTTGGAATTCCTAAATCTCAGGGCACAAGCCTCTGAATACTCATTGTCTGATACTAGTAAGAAGTCATCTAGGAGTGACTCATTTAAGAAGAATGTTCTCATATCTAAGTCTGTTGCATCATTTGCAGCAAGTGCTGATGAATCCAGTACCTGTGTACTCTGCAAGTTCGAAAAACATCCCATGTACTATTGTCCCAAGTTCAAATCACTTAGTCATGGTAACAAGTTATCAACGTTAAAATCCAATGGTCTATGTATTAACTGCATGCTACCAGGTCACTATGTCAAAGGCTGCAAATCACTGCATAGGTGCAGAGCTTGTCAAAAGCCGCATCATACTCTTATTCACATTGACGAGAAGTCAAAGTCTGTAGATGTCTCTCCATCAGTTTCTGCTCAGGACCTTGCTGTTTCTACTGCACCTATTACATCTTCACATGCAGCTACAAGAATCAAATCTAACTTACTACTCATGACTTGTCGAGTCCAAGTAGAGGCCGACAATGGTTCCACGATGGAAGCCAGAGCTCTCTTGGATTCTGGCTCATCAGCATCATTCATTTCTGAATGGCTAGCACAAGGACTACGCCTACCTCGTACCAAACAGGACACAAGAATCTCAGGTGTTGCTGGTTTAGTACGCAACTCCTCCCAACCGATAACGACATTTCAAGTGTCTTCACTCTATGCCCCTACCAAGAAGTTTAATATCTCAGCTGTTATTGTACCTCGGGTCACATGCGACTTACCTCTTCATCCCATTCCTACTAACCATGGGTGGAATCATTTATCTGGTCTTCAACTTGCAGATCCTGATTTCGGTCAACCGGGGAGGATCGATCTACTACTCGGAATGGAGATCTTTGCTGAGGTAGTACTGCATGGCCGGCGGTTGGGTTTGCCAGGATCACCCATCGCCTTTGAGACACACTTTGGCTGGGTTGTGGCTGGTGGTACT
Source organism: Diacarnus erythraeanus (assembly GCA_964016965.1). Taxonomy (NCBI): domain Eukaryota; kingdom Metazoa; phylum Porifera; class Demospongiae; order Poecilosclerida; family Podospongiidae; genus Diacarnus; species Diacarnus erythraeanus. Next base: position 5,810,782 of record OZ024671.1, on the reverse strand, counting down.
GACTCCTGTGTTACAACTCAAGTAGTAACAAGTCACCATGCTGCATTTCTCACGGGAGATGATCTTCTGCGTCGCTTTTGGGAGATTGAAGAGAAGGTCGGATCTGAGCTTTGTCTTACATTGGAAGAGAAATCAGTGCTAAACCACTTCAAAAATCATCATACTCAATCAGAGGATGGTAGGTTCATGGTTCCCTTGTCTAGGAAAGCAGGCATCAAACCCCTGGGTGAATCTCGATCCCAAGCAGTTCGAAGATTTATCTCATTTGAACATTCCTTGCATTCAAAGAATCAATTTTCAGAAGTCAAAGCTGTAATGGATGAATACTTCAACTTTGGTCATGCTGAAAAGGTACCTCTGTCTGATTTGGAGAAAACTCCTAGTCTCGTATTTTACTTGCCCATGCACATAGTGAGAAAAGAATCAAGTGCTACCACCAAGATTCGTGCTGTTTTTGACGCCTCCGCTAAGACATCTAGTGGAGTATCACTAAATGACACCTTGTTGGTAGGTCCCACTGTCCATTCTTCATTAGTTGATGTCCTACTATGTTTCCGGCTGGCTGCATCGTATAGCTCTAGTTGCTGATGTTAGCCGTATGTATCGAGCAATTGCCCTCATCAATGCAGACAAAGATCTGCATCGTTTTGTTTGGAGAAGCTCCCCTAGCGACATCCTTGAAGACTATCGAATGACACGTTTAACCTTTGGTGTCTCATCCTCTTCCTTTATTGCCAACATGTGTGTGAAGCAAAATGCATCAAACCACTCTTTGGATTTCACTCTAGCCACAAAGGCCGTTGAAGACTCATTTTACGTGGATGATGGGTTAACGGGGGCTAACTCTTTCGAGGAAGCAATTGAACTACACCATCAACTTCAGAATTTATTTGCCAAAGGAGGCTTCCTACTCCGCAAATGGAATTCTAGCGAGCTCAAAGTCCTAGAACACATTGCTCCTGAGCTCCGAGAACAGAACTCAATTCACACTCTCTCAGACTCTGATGAATATGCTAAGACCCAAGGAATTGAGTGGAATTCAAAGCTTGATCATTTTCGTTTGACTGTGGCTGAACTGCCACAACAGGAGAGATTGACTAAACGAATACTCACTTCTGATATAGCAAAGATTTTTGATGTCCTTGGCTGGTTCTCTCCGACAGTCGTGAAGGCCAAGATCCTATTACAACGTTTATGGGAAATAAAGGTCCAGTGGGATGATCTTGTGCCACAGGATTTGGAGGAGACGTGGCATCAATGGAGATCTGAACTTGGACTTCTCACCCATTGGCTCATTCCAAGGTGCTATTTTCCCAAGAATACCACAATTGTGTATAAACAGCTTCATGGTTTTTCAGACGCCTCAGAGCAGGCATATGCTGGAGTTGTATATCTTCGAATGGTGGACACAACTGGCTCTGTTTATGTATCTTTGGTGATAGCAAAAACGAAAGTGGCACCAATCAAAAGACTGTCTATTCCACGTCTAGAGCTCTGTGGAGCCCATCTCCTGTCACAGCTATTACATCACTGTCGAATCATATTTGGTCTCCCTTCAGTAGACATGTTTGCATGGACAGATAGCACAATTGTGCTGAATTGGATCACAGGAAATCCTCGCCGTTTCAAAACCTATGTTGGTAATCGTGTCTCTAGCATCAGTGATGTCGTTCCTCCCAATCGTTTGAATCATGTTGATGGTCTTGAAAATCCTGCCGATTGTGCCTCTCGTGGCCTGCTCCCATCAGAGTTACTAACTCACGACTTATGGTGGAATGATCCATACTGGCTTCAGCGTGGTATACATCAATGGCCTAAGCCAGCTGTTCCATCTCCAAACAATCCATCTGAAGAAGCAGATGAGATATGTTCTCACGCTGCTATTGTGGCTGCCTCTTCTGTCATTCCATTAGATCAGCATTCCAGTTTCTCGCATCTCATTCGAGTGACTGCATGGATGCTTCGCTTTATACACAACTGTTCCTCTCATGGTATAACTCGCTTCACAGGATCGCTTTCAGTCACGGAACTCACCAATGCAGAAACAATCTGGTTTTCTACTGCTCAGTGTAACACATTCCAAGATGAGATCGAATCTCTGAGGAAAAGGAAAGCAGTTCCTGCTGCTAGCTGTCTTTGCGTATTGCATCCATTTATTGATTCAGCAGGAATCTTAAGAGTTGGTGGTCGTCTTGGCAACTACCCATTTGCATTCTCTCAACGACATCCTGTCATTCTCCATGGTCAACACCCATTGACCAAGCTCATCATTCGAGCTGAACACATTCGCCTACTTCACGCAGGTCCTACTCTTCTCAGTTCTTCGCTGACCAGACGATTCCACATTGTTGGACTACGCAAGGCTGTCCGTACCACTACACGTGCCTGTATTATATGTAGAAGGACAGCAGTCAAGCCACAACATCCACTCATGGGACAACTCCCTGTTGAAAGAATTAGTCCAGGCATTATATTTGAGAATGTTGGAATCGATTATGCCGGTCCTATAAATATAAAGTTGGGTCGTGTACGTAAGCCAACTATTGTAAGGGCCTACATTTGTGTATTTGTGGCTATGTCAGTTAAAGCCGTTCACTTGGAAGCAGTCTCTGACCTTACTTCATCTGCTTTTATTGCTTGCTTAAGACGTTTCATAGCCCGACGTGGTAAACCATTCTGTATCTGGAGTGACCATGGCTCCAATTTTCTCGGTGCCTCACGAGAATTGGCTGAATTTGCAGAGTTTCTAGAACAGCAGAAATCCATACCAAATTTTTGTTCATCACAAGGCATTCAATGGAAATACATACCAGAATTTGCACCTCACTTTGGAGGCCTCTGGGAATCTGTCGTCAAGAGTGCCAAGCTTCATCTCAAAAGGGTTGTGGGGAACTCAATGTTGACATTTGAAGAGTTAACAACTGTCCTCAGCCAAGTAGAAGCATGTCTCAACTCCAGGCCCCTGGTTTCATTAGCTTGCAGTGAAGTTGGGATCGATGTCCTCACTCCTGGCCATTTCTTGATTGGGCGGCCTTTAGAAGCCTTCCCTGACCCCCCATCATCTTTCAAAACAATGACAGTTCTGCGAAGGTGGAACTTATGCCAGACTCTCACAAGACATTTTTGGAGGAGGTGGTCAGAGGACTATCATTCCAGTTTGAGAAAATTCTCAAAGTGGCATTCCACAACAAGAAATCTAGAAGTTGGAGATGTAGTTTTGCTGAAAGAAAATAGTTTAATTCCTACTAAATGGCCTCTGGGTAAGATCGTTGATGTTAATCCAGCCAAAGATGGGATTGTCAGAGTTGTTACAGTTAAAACCGCAACAGGCACATACAAGAGACCTACTGTCAAAGTAGCTGTGCTACTCCCCACCAACTAATTCACACTCAGAAAAGACTTTGTCTTGGCCGGCGGTATGTTGATGCATCTGGACATTTATTTACTCACACTCACTCACTCATTCGTTTATGCACTCATTAACTATCAGTATAATTATCATGCTATCTCACTTTTGGTATGGATCGTCATTCATACAAAATTATTCATCATTTTTCTTATTATTAGAATAAGTAAAAAATAATCATTGTTAATTTGCAATTTGTCGCTTCCTTGCTACTTTCACAATTCCGAGAGCAGACACGTTCACCGCCCAAGTCGGGACAGTTGGGAACTATGCTAGTGGGTTATTGAGCTCAGCTAGAATGAACCCTAGTAGTCTCTGCAAGGTGAGCCCCCCTGAAATAACTAGCATGCATAATGATATTAGCAGGTGCTTCTGAATCATACATATTGGTACAGGTCCATTGTACACAATGACTTTTTCTCCCAGGGTCAAATTATAGGCTTAGTGAATCCCTCTAATTCAGCAACCTCTGGGAGTTATCAAAATATCTTGATTAGAGGAGCAACCTCATTTCAGGGGTCTTGATTATAATATTAACAAAATAAAATTTATGAGCCTAGAAGGAATGGTGCATAGAGTATCTTGAAGAGATAGCTAGAGAGCAAGAGCTCTAAATGAGCTGCCAATTTGACCAAAGGGAGATACTATCTAGTAAAATGTTTCCAGTAGCAATTTCAGCAAAAGTTAGCTCAGCTTGCCTTGGAAAGAAATGTAGCTCATGATGTAGGATTCTTCATAATAATTCACAACACAGCAAACATCGAGCAAATAACTAGTCTTTCAAGCTAACTACTCAATTTTTTTTCTTGGGATATAGGTGGGAGAAAGAGCTCACCTTCAAGACTAGTTAACCTGAAAAAGAATAGAATTGGCAGACAAAAAGAGAGCTTCTTTTGTCATGGGATCTCTCCAGACTGACCCCACCCAATCAAGGGACTGGCTACATGACTGTTTATAAAGTCATGGAATGAAGCCCCTTACTCATTTTCACTCCTAAAGTATACAGAATCCCACTCCAAACTTCCCTTAACAACAAGTATTAATAGAAAATCTCACTTATAAGCTAGCTAAGTCCATTGAACTAAGACTTACTCCTGTGCTTTGCCGGCGGGTGACTGCACAAAGTACATTTCTTTTTTGCCTCTCCGCCATCATAACGTTCGCAGTTACAGCCTTCATAACAGCACCTTCCCCGAGGTATGCCTCTGCCATCAACACTATAGTCTGCTGAAGCCATAATAAAATTCTTAACTGCCTATTTGACGACCCTGTGCCCACCTCATGAACTTTAAAATAAATAATACGTTGGTAATGGCCACAGGTACTTCGTTTCTTACAGATTCACCAGGTATTTGTGTGATATCTAGAAGTTAGATTCATATTTCTATGTAAGTCCATATCTTGAAGGTGATATGAGATGTCCATTCCCGGGATGTAAGAAGGATAGGTGGATTGAAAATGATGGTACTGTCATGGGCTTTTGTAGCAGGACACATGCAAGTGATTTTCTGCATTTAGGTAAGTAACATTTTGATGGTTTCTCTGCTGGTTCTAGTGCCAAGCAAGGCTAGACTCTATAGGTCATTCTACTGACAGGTGAGAAAAGAAAAGAATCTGATATAATAATATCAGTCCAGGCCCACAGCTGAGTGAAGTTGTCTTTACTATAGCAAGAATGTGGGTACTCTTTGTGTTAAAGGAAATATCTAACTACATAGTGCATAATGTAATGATCCTAGCTATGTTAAAACTTGTCCAGGAATATACTATAATGCACACTCCACAGAGAAATTTTAGTGAATTGAGATAACCATCTAGGCAACCTTAGTAGTGGTCTACACTGCACAGGCTATCTTGCTTCTGCATACTACAACTACCACACTACAGCACTCAAGACATGATATGTAGCTATACATACATGGTTCTGTTTACATTCAATATTCTGAATTTGTAGGCTCTTAAATATAGGTTTGGTATATTGTAAGTGGTACCAAACTCTTCTTTTCTCAGATAACAGGAAGTAATACATGCATTATCCAACTAGCTCTCCAATATACAGAAAATTTACTGATCAGTAAGCATTACATCTGCTTCCATTCCCTCTTCTACTCTCTATAACCTAAATCCTGCAATGGATACACCCCTTTTTCATGACGATGTGTGTACAAAACTGCTATAACACCAACTGATGATATAATAGACATTTAGTAGCATGATTCTAATCTTTTCTCTTCTTCCTGAAAATTCCATCTTGTCTCTTCCTCCTTGCCACCTGATGATGGTGGACATAATTGAGAAAAGTTAGTAGTTATTGGGTTAACTCTTGAAAGATTTTAAGTCAAGGTCTACTTTATTTATATTCATAGCTGGTGTTAATGACTTGGTCAGTATGTGTGGCCTATCTATGAATGCTAATAAAGCTGTGGCCATAATTATTATATAAAATTGTGCTCTAAATTTTATGTATAAACACTCAAGGATTCTGTCACAATGTCTATCTAATTTTTGTGGGACATAGTATATTCTGTAACAGTGCTCATTTCCCCTCTCAGCTCACATGTCCTTGTGTATTATTATTTCCATTGCATCCGACTGGTATATATTCAGTACATCTCTATCTAGGTCAATATCCTGTGACGACAGGGAGCCATTCCTATATTCCAAGCACTACTTCTAAGAAAAGCCATTCCAAGTATATTCCAAGCACTACTAATAAGAAAAAACCTCTGAAAGCATTTGCTAGTTCATTATCTCAAGACACTTCAGATAAATCTGCCATCTACTTTTACAACAGTTTTGAACCATATTACGAATTTACCAACTTTTATCCTGTCATGGTCACAATATATGAGAAAAAATGGCCAACAACTGAACATTTCTTTCAAGCACAAAAATTTGTTGGCACTCCATATGAGGAACATATAAGGACACTCTCAACTCCAATGGAAGCTTTCAGATTTTCAAGAAATCTTGGGGTTTTGAAGTGGCAAAGATGTGATTGGGATGGAGTTAAAGATGATGTAATGAAACTGGCACTGTTGTATAAATTTGATCAAAATTCACGATTACGGGATATGCTCCTTAAAACTGGGAAGAAAAAATTGGTAGAACACACATTTAATGATTCATACTGGGGTGACGGGGGAGATGGAAGTGGTTTGAACAAGTTGGGTACATTACTGATGGAAGTGCGTCGCATCATGAAATCGAAGTATGGTGAAAAATTCAGTTTCAAAAGTTACTTAACATTTCTATCACCAAACAAATCTGTTGACATTCATAATTCAGCCACCAGAGGAGGTAGTACTAAATTTCAATGCTCTATCACATCATTATCTCCAGCCAGTAGGCAGCCCTCTATGAAAAGAACTTCATCCTCTACTGATATTAGTGGACCCAAAACCAACCCACTTCAACGCTCTAATTCTATCTCATCATTATCTTCAGCCAGTAGGCAGCCCTCTATGAAGAGAACTTCATCCTCTACTGATATTAGTGGACCCAAAACCAACCCACTTCAACGCTCTAATTCTATCTCATCATTATCTTCATCCAGTAGGCAGCCCTCTATGAAAAGAACTTCATCCGTTACTGAAGTTAGAGGGCTAAAAACCAACTCTAAGCAGAAAACTTCAAGGAATTTCTAATTATTTTAAAAGATGTCAGATTCTTATGTACATCATATAGCTAACACTGAGATAGCTAGTTATTCCCACAGTTTTTGTTTTTGCAATGTCAATAAGAAGTCAAGTGCCTTCTTCTCTTCCTGTCTAATTGAAGAGCATAGCGAATTGTCTCTTTATTTAGTTCATGTTCTTTAAAAAAAAAGATTAGCTATCTCCACATGGTAGCTAATATATTAGAAGTACAATATTCTTGCCTAAAAATTTTAGGCCCTGCCATTATTATTTATTCTAATTCTTTTATTCTCAAAAAGCCCAAACATCTGATTATTCGGCAAGAAAAGTAATTAGCTATAATATAGTGATTCAGCAATAATAATTGTGTAATTATTTGTAACACGACAGATGTTTCTATTATTAATGTTTCTATTATTAATGTTTCTATTATTAATGTTTCTATTATTAATGTTTCTATTATTAATGTTTCTATTATTAATGTTTCTATTATTAGTCTTGTGTAGTGAGGATGCTTGTCTATCATCAAGAAAGAATGGAAAATACTTGCTGCTGAAGGTTGTAGAAGCAGAAATTGGGCTGATCAGGAAATTCTTTATAAGTTCTAGAGGAGAAAGAAACTTTCTGTGGTTCAAAAGAAGTGGCATCTTTACTTCTCTTGACTCCCTTACATGATTAGTCTGAACCTTTCTTTTACATGCTAAATCAGATTCTATTGGGCATTTCAATCTACCCAGGAGGCAAACAACAGGTTCTTCCTGTTGAACTGGAATATTTTCAGAAGCCATTGCTACTAGCTATAGCACATGCAAGCATAGACAAGCAGCTAGCTGCCAGCAGTGCAAGCTATATATAGCATTAGTGCCTAAATTACTTACTACATGCAAACATTGTTACTATACTGTTGTCCATCCCTGCTAGATGGATCCAACAAACAATAGCCTGTCAATTCAGCTACCCCAAACTTTCCAATTATTCTAGAATTATAATATATTATGCTATAAGGTTAAACCCCTCCCACTAAACCTCATACAGCAAAATTTACCACAGCTCTTTCACTTATTTCTAGTCCTTTCTGGCCCCATAGAATAATACAGATTCCTAATTCATGAACTTCCACATCATTTCAAGGGCACACTAGTTTTTGAAAGCATAACAATAACAGTGCATTTGTTTTTACAAACTATTGGTTTTCCAAACTGTTTCCCCATAAGGTAAAGGATTTAAATACAATCACATCCCTATTTTATATTCTAGCTGTCCACTACTTCATTAGTGAAGTATGTAGCTACCTACAGTACATGGTCAATATAATATGCACACTGTGCACGTGGTTAGTTAGGTGTCTCACCTAAGCTATGATTATAATAATTGTGTATCTAATTACATTATTCTAAGAGGTTGCCCAAGTCATTTAGCAATTTTGTCTACACCATTGAGTTCATACACCACCACATATTGTGGCCATACGGCATCAGGTTCAAATACAACAATCTCATCATAGTTCAGACTCCCTCCTTTCTTCCCATACACAGAGTGATATCCCTTTGGGGCCTCCTCGAGTTTGGTATTGTCCTGCATCAGTTCACATTTAGCCCCTTGAGCTACTAGACATAACAGTTGAGCTCTAATTCCAAAGTCAGGGTTCCCTTGAGTGTAGTCGTGGCATTTAGAGGAGTTTGGAGCAAGATATATCCCTTTGCCAAATCGTTGAAATCGAGGAATGTTCTTACCGCATCTTGTTTCGTCAAATCCTTGTAAACTAATCCCGCATATTCCACACTCTACATCGCTACAACACTTTTGGGTGGTTACAAGATCACATAGAAGTTTAGTTCCATGGAAGAAGAGGTCAGAGTTTGAAGATTTTCCACTCTCTCGTATTTTACGTCCATAGCATCGGTATTTTCTAGCTAGGTCTTCGTTTTGGATGGCAAATATAGCCAATGGTTCAGGTGGTTTTTTCACTGAAGATGTTAATTTTACCCACTCTTTCTGAAAGTGTTTGGCTATATCCTTATAAGTGTTTTGATCATTTTGGAGTCCCAGGAGAACATTTGGACTAGTAGAAGCTCTTGGAATGTCTAATGGAGGGATGGGGGGAGAGGGGAAGATGAAATAGCTACAAGAAATAGAACTATAACTTAACTATACAAGGGAAATGCTTGGTAACAAGTTGATAATATTATTCATATTATTCATTCCCTGGTTATGCTATTGTGTGGACCACTTACACCACCAAGTTGGTACTACAAAAACTACTGTACAGCACACAGATGAATTCTAACACTCTTTCAGCCATACATTTATGTCTTTGGTATAGCTGTAGTTAAATCCTGAAATATGATTATATCTAGCTACATGAGGGTGTATTGACCCGAGACCCGAGGGTGTATTAACCCGAGACTCAAGACCCAAGGGTGTATTGACCCGACCCACTAATAATATGGCATGTAACTTTTAATGTCAATGTAGACCATGAATGTGCTGTTCCTAGAGGGAAGCTTAAACCTTAGTGTCATTTTGTAGTCTGTATTATCTAGTTGTATGCCTCTCCTACAGCTCATAGCTCTCTTGGAGAGCTATCAGCTGATAATAACAGTAGCTGTACTGTGTGTGAGGGAACCCTTTTACAAACCCTGGAGTACTGTTTTACTGTACTGGTTAAATATACCATCACTCTGTCCAGAACCCAGATCCAATACTTTTATCATGCCGTCTATATCTCCTGTCTCCGACGATCTAACACTAGATCGACTTCGATTACTCCGATAGCATTGTGTACATAGCTTGAAAGGGTAGTTTCTCCTCCTCTGTCCACATTTATAACACATTGGATATTCTTCTTTACAGGAGCTACATAAAAAATCTCCATTCTCTCGAGGGTTTTCATCACACGCAAAACACTTCTTATCACCCAACGACACCGCCATCATCAAAGGGGTGTGGGTTTCTGGACGAGCATGCGCATTATCGTAGTGGCAGTAGATAATATTTTCCTGGAGTTGTACATGCTATTTCTCCTCCTTAAGTGGTGGTGTCCTAGTCTGTTAACTGCATGTCCCACTGATGGATGATTTTACAGCCTGCAAGACTGAGCATAGAGCAGAATTCATAGAATTCAGGCCTTAAATCTGGACTGTTGTTCCTGGTTATATTAGCTAAATACTTAAAAATGGCTGGAAGAAATCATGGCATCATAAATAACTCACCATACCATCATCCAGCATAAACATCCAGGAGGAGGAATGGTAACAAGTTGTCCAATATAACACTAAGTTCTAGCTCACTGTGTCCAGGCAGAATAAAAGTATTTTCCAATTTGTAATGAAATATATATATACTCTAGGTAGTTAAGGGGTCAGAACCAGTACAGGCTCAACATTAATCACATAGATTTTTTCCTGGCATTTCACCATAGGTAATAATGCTAACTAATCTGTGTCTTTGTCTTCATTTTTCAACTTTGATTCATCAGATTTTGCAAAGATGTTTGTAAATAAACATAGAATAGCAGTATATATGTCATTAATGGGGGGAAAAAATCTTATTCCCACCATTGAATGACAATGCTCTCACAGTTATTATATAAAACTTAATATTAATTTTGTTTTCTTTAATATTTTGTTTTCTTTATACATGCTACATAAAGACTCTATGGAACCGACTTCCCAAGTGTGTAGAATATTGCCCAGGAGGATTCACACATAATAGGTAGCAATAATAGTTAAAGAGTTCCATAATACACAATAAAAAAGGTTCTCACTTGCATGCTCGTGGATCCAGTCTTTTCACCCAATCTCATGTGGCTCACATGAATGGTATACAATAAGCAGCAGCGCTAGATCAAATCCCCCAAGGTTTATTAATTTTTAATTTTTATTTTGTTGTTGTCTTCTTATAATTTTATGTATGTAACTTTTTCTTTTCTTTTCTTTATTTAATTTTAATTGTAAAACAAAATAGAATGGTCCACACTCTGGTAGTCATTAGAACTATAAGATAGTTCAAGGTAATTAAACGCAAATGGAAGTGTTGGCATGAAATTTGATGGTGCTGTGATGCCAGAGGTACTGCTACACAAAAACAAAAACAAGCAAACAAACAAACAAAAAGTGACACACCAACAATTTGTGACTAGAAATGACATAATAACAACTATAACTACAGTTAGCTACATAATATTATGCAAAGATATTACCTTACACATTATTATGAGCCCCCCACCCTGTCTCTGCCTCTGAACACTAAACACTAATGGTATGTTTAATCTACAGTGTAATTGCCATCAAATCTTTCTGATCGCCACTTTATCATGGCCATCTATTCTTCCTTGACTTCCTTATGTTGCAACAGTAGCAATACAATGTTTGGACAACAGGCAACACTGAGGTATAATCATCAACAAGGCCTTTATAAAATTGACTACATAATGATAGGTCAAGATTACTAAGCCTTGGTAGCCCACTCAGGCTTGGTCACGGTTCACCACGGCCTCCACTGTAATTTGTAGCTAAGCTAAGCAGAGCTAGCTGCTTACATGCCATTCAGCTGCTATGGGCGCACGAATTAACAGTATGACATAGGTAGGTGTGGCCACATGGAGATTCCAATAGGTAAAGGGTTTCTCTGTACAATAATCGGTAAAGGGTATAATATCGCGATAGTAAAACAAGATAATAATAATAATGACTTTTAATCCCATTAGGAAGCAGACCATTTACATACTGTCTAAAGTAAATTTGGACACCCTTAACATTATTTCTATCAATTTCTCGTTCTTCCATTCCACATTGCCCCTTATCACCATGGTAGCTACTGTCCCCGCTGGCTTTCAGGTACTGTACCTCCATTATATCACACTCTTCCAATCCTTTAATCTGACATAGTTCAGTAGCTTGTCTCTTGCTTATATCAAGGTGTTTTGACAACTGAAAGCACAAGAATACACTCGATGATACCTTTCACCCGTCAAGAAAAATTCTCCACTAGCTACATGATCTGTATCCTAAGTAACTATCTACTAATCTAGTCAACAAATTAGTATTTTACTGCACCAAAAACTCAAAGCACAATTTTTATGAATGGCTTATGAACATGAAAAGTGCATTAAGTGTAGAAATTCCAAGACTGTTTCTGTGGTAGAGCTAGGCTAGGGTTGGGTGAAAATTCAAGATCAAATCCAAAAACATTGAAAGGTCTAAAATCCGAGGCTTTGGCGGCGCCAGTGCTGTTACCGTCCAAGTCGAAAGAATCAACTGTAGGTAGCTAACTGTGCCGTGGGATAGAAATCAACTCTAGGGCTCTAGGTGATCAACAGCCTAACCATCTCTATCTAGACCATCACCGGACATGGCTAAAAACTCAGACGGTCCACCAAAGTCTGTCCCATAATCTGAATTCCCACATCTTCTCATATCACCATTCTCTCCTCACTTCATTCCAGAGGAATGACTAATAATCTACAAGCAGTGTACGTATCCATGCGCGCGCAATAATGATTGAATGACATCCCCAGCTCATTAATTTTTTTTGCAGCAATGATGTCATACTCGGCCTAAATAGGTGGGTTGTACTAAGAGATAAATGCTAATGCTTAGTGTAACAAAACATAAGTTGACATCTAAAGTTTTGTTCTAGCTATGGCAGGTAGTAGTTTTTGGAACTAGATACCTGGTTGCACTAATCACATTGTTCCAGTTTTATCTCATACTCATCATTCTTTAAATCTTGCTCAATATTGTCATCTTCTTTGTCTTCCTTTGATGCTTCAACTATCACGTACGAATTAAGTTCAGTAGTACCGCTTTCTTTATTCGTACCTTTCGGACTAGGATCATTTAAACTTGAAGCATTCACTAGCAATGAAGATTTAGATTTAGATTTTTTTCGTCTAGTGACTATTACAATGCACACTACTATAAGCACTATGACGAGTAATATCACGAAAATCACACAACCAATTATTAAAATCAAGATTAATACATCATCATCATCGTCGTCATCATGGGATTCAGTTTCTGCTTCACATGTGTATCCCGACTTACACCTTGCTTCAAAACTGACACTGATTTCTGCAAATCCAAATATTCCTGTGACGTTGAGTTCAGTGATGGAACTGCCAATAGGAACTGTTATGTTAATTATGAATCTGTCAATCAGATCATCTTCATTATTAGGATCAAAATCTATCATCTCCAAATACAGCTGTACTCCTTCCATCGGCTAAGAGCATGAATAATAAAATTATAGTGGTAAATTATACTGGAAATTGGTAATGGTATATAATAATATGTATACAAATAAAGAGGTGTCCTGGTTGAAATAAAGGGATTTCACCATATAATAATACAAGGTATCATCATTCCAGGAGTTGGAATGAGGTGTTCATCATACAAATAAGTGTCCTAATTTCCAGAGGCTGTAATAAAGTACATAGTATCCTAAATCCTAGGGGCTATAATGGAAGGGTTCCACTAGTATCCTAAATCCTAGGGGCTATAATAGAAGGGTTCCACTAGTACCCTAATTTCTAGGGGCAAGTAATAGAGAAGTTCCACTGTATAAAGTGGTGTCCTAATTTCCAGGTATCCTCATTTCCAGGGTCTTGAGAAGTGATTAATGACAGCTGTAATTAATATGAACTTAGTATCCATATTATTTTACATAACAATCAAAGCATGAGTGGAAAGAGGGAGAACAAGGGATGAGACTCATAATATTGATATTACTACATAACCATTTTTTTGATATCATAGAGAACAATTATTATTATAGAATGCACTCTTGATAAATGAACCACACTCAACAATAGTCCATTTATCTAGCTGGTAACTTCTATAAATTATATATGCTGCAACATGACTATAACATGACTGTAACATGCTTCTAACATCTAGTGAGTTGGAAAGGCTTGTTTAAAGCTTTAGCCTTTAGGCCCTTTATTAGGTAAACCAAAAATGCATCATGCATGTATTAGTCAGTTGTAATAACTATTTGTAAAAGTCAATTAGACAACATAATATCATATAATTATGAATTCTTGACCCATTTAGCATAGATTATGCAATGTACCAAAGTGGATCAAATACTGGGAATGCTCATTAATCCACTGGTCAATTTAGCTATATATTAATACCATAACATGACTCACATAGCTCACATGGTCTTTGTAAAATTGAATTATTTTATGCATTAACTGGTTCACTGGTAAATAAATTTAGAACTCAAAGTTAACATTTTGGTTAATGATATTGTCCTTGTAGTGGCTTATAACACAAGTAGCTAATTTAATCCCTTTTGGGGCTCCCTTTATTATAAAGGTAAAATCATATCTCATTGTTACTGTATGGCTTACATTTTCTATTCTTGAGAAATTAATTGGATTTGCAACTCCTAATACAGTGTCGTTAAATGTAGTGCCTTTTGTTTTATTCTTTTCACTCTCTGTCACCACCACTTCATAAGGTAGGCAGTCTCTTCGAATTATCATTGGACTTTCTGGGGAAGTTGTTTTGAATGGACGTACACACAAGTAGAAATAAGTATCACACCCCTCATTGCAAGCACCATCACAGCAGTTGGTACAACCAGCACATCCATGGGTTGGATTTCGATAGGAATTTATAGTTACTAATAGTTCATAGCCATTGTCCTCTAAAGGACTTCCTGTAGAAGTAACTATTGTTGGACTTATCTCTGTAGTTGAACCACTCTCTGTAGAAATGACTACTGTTGGGCTTATCACTACAGTTGGACCACTCTCTGTAGAAGTAACTGTTGGGCTTATCTCTGTAGTTGGACTTAGGTCTGTAGAAATAACTACTGTTGGGCTTATCACTACAGTTGGACCACTCTCTGTAGAAGTAACTGTTGGGCTTATCTCTGTAGTTGGACTTAGGTCTGTAGAAATAACTACTGTTGGGCTTATCACTGCAGTTAGACTACTCTCTGTAGAAATGACTACTGTTGGGCTTATCACTACAGTTGGACCACTCTCTGTAGAAGTAACTGTTGGGCTTATCTCTGTAGTTGGACTTAGGTCTGTAGAAATAACTACTGTTGGGCTTATCACTGCAGTTAGACTACTCTCTGTAGAAATGACTACTGTTGGGCTTATCAATGCAGTTGGACCACTCTCTGTAGAAGTAGCTATTGGGCTTATCTCTGTAGTAGGATCACTCTCTGTAGAAGTAACTACTGTTGGACTTATCTTTGTAGTTGAACTTAGGTCTGTAGATGTTAGACTTATCACTGCAGTTGGACCACTCTCTGTAGAAGTAACTGTTGGACTTAACACTGCAGTTGGACCACTCTCTGTAGAAGTAACTACTGTTGGACTGCTCTCAGTAGTCGAACTGTTACTAATGATATAAAAACTGACTTCTAACATAGCCACTCCAAATATACCAGAATAGTTGGCTCTTTCTATGAAGGAGTTCACTGGAACTGATATATTGATGGCAAACCTGTCAATGAGGTCATTCTTAGTGCTATCTTCGTCCAGTAACTCGAGATAGAATTGAATTTCAATTGGCTGCAGCTGATATGAATAATAGACAGTATAATTAATATTATTGATGTTACCAAATAATTAATTTCATGTAGCTAGACACTGAGACCATAAATAATTATGATGACGTAAGTGTGTGTTGCCATGATGGCATCATTGAAATTATATAACATGTAGCTGAAATTTGAGGCATTCTTAGAGGAGGGTTTAGTTAAAGTACTACTTACACATACTGTACTCCAACAGCTGATCAGCAAAGGTCCTCACATAAATTATTATACTGTTACCTAATTTAAGTAGCTATCCCATTTTCTTTCCAGGCACTCTCAAGTACAGTATGATACACATACATACATACACAATATTATGTTTCTGTACCAACTTCCTAGTGAGGGGGTCCCTACACCCACACTCAAGAATATGAGGTCTTGTGGGGGTTGGACCATCCTACACTAGCAAGAGGACATAAGTACAATGCTACACAAAATAGTCACTTGACTCTCTAGCAAGGAGCCTGCTAGCTTCCCCAGTTACTAGATTGAATGGTATTATGTGGGGGACACACGCATGTAAACACATACATCTTTTTTCAGTACCAACTTCCATGTACATAGGTGGCTCCTTATTCCATAATAATATAGGACAGTGCTCAAGGTCTTACTAGTTTAGTGTACTTTGCCTCAATGATAATATATATAGTATTATGATATGGCTCAAGGTCTTTATAATTATAAACACATAGCTTTTAAATTCGTGATCTGAACATACAAAGAAGGAGAAACTAAATCATTCAGAGACATACCTAGCAACATATTATAATATGAACTAGGATGCTGTGCATTGATGCAGAATGAATTTGTATCTGTACAGATCAAAATGTTGCTTAGCAGATCAAAGTTGTCAATTGTCAATGATTTTCTGATCAATTTTGTTGGGTAAACCACAAAAATACTGGTACTCTAATACACTCCACGATATGTCCCAAATAATAGCTTGCATAGGCCTTGAGAAAGCTATTTTTGATTGGAGGAAGCTATTATTGTTTGGTAAGACTATATGAGAAAGCTAGATCAGGTTAAGAGGAAGCTATTTTGATAGGTCAGGCTAAGAGGAAGTTATTCTTACTTTGTAAGGCTATATGAGGAAGCTATTTTTGATCTTGGTTATAGACTATTTTCTGTTGCCATAGCTACTCACTTTCCTGATTACACCTACTTTCTATGGCTATTATAGCACTGCATTGAGTTTGGCTAATAGAGAGCAGCATTATGATTAAAACACAAGGAAAGCAAGAAGATCACTTGATTACTGACATAAAATTGCTAGGATCCGTTCATGTTGGTCAGGCCATAATCTGAACAACTGGACTGCTTCCTTTGGGTCTGTTAAGTATTTACATTAATGGAACTTCACCCCCTGAAATGAAACCACCCCTCTAATCAGAGGTTCCACTGTAATAGCAGTATTCACTTTATTATTATTAAATCTACATGAATTACACATCTAGACTAGTTACTACATAATTTTATAACTATTTTAGCCCTTACCATTAGAGATCCAATTAATATGTAGCTGGAATTAAAGAGCATTGCACTATTGATATCAGTCATTGTAGGAGTAGATATAATGGTAGTATTAGAGCATATCTCCTCGATGTTTGTATCTTCATCTGTTCGGCTTACTGGTTCATCGACTGATCTTAGACAAAAGGAAAAGAAACTGTCGCACACATCCTCAGAACATTGCCGTCCTGCCGGATCATCACAACATCTATTTCTTTTAATCAATTTGCCATTAGGATTGCTGAAAGAGTAAAAGGTGACTTGAAGATCATACTCACAATGCACAAACTCCTGCTGTAGAGGTAAAATAATCAGTTATACATGTATAAGTAGCTGGACTTTATCTAATGGTAGCTAGTGCAGTATTTCACAGATTAGCTAGCCAGCCTGGTAGTGCACAAGATGTCATGAAGTCAGTACAGTCTATAGCTAGCTACTGTGGGAAAGATAACTGGCTGACTGAACTTACACAATATAAGAGAAGTAAACTGAAAGCCAACCACGAAATCATCTTGCGGCTAGCTTAATACAGCACAGTCTTCAGTTCAGAAGCAGCAGCTATAAGCTATAGCTACCATCACTTAAAACTATTTGTACTTCTGAAGAAATGACCTTTATAATATAAATTGTCTATGGGTGTGGTCATGATTGGTCATGATTGAACATGATTGTAATAATAAATTTTAATATACTCCAATGCCCGTAACTTTTCACCCCCCCCCCCCCCCCCCATAAAAAAAATTATTGAAATTATCATGGATCCGAAGTAGATAATAATTTGAACTGGGCAATCTCATGTTCATAAGTAATATTAACTGAAAACCGGACCACCTCTGCGCCAGCAAATTAACCCCCCCCCCCTGCCGCTCACACCCAATCACACCTGGCGGCAACAGGCCGCCATAACTACGGTGGCCGAGAAGGGCCATCCGTTTCCACTTACAGTAATTTCCATTCATCATTATTCCTATTTCCATTTACATTCATTTCTATTCATTTCCAGTACAGCATTTCCATGATCCGTTATATTCATTTCCATTTATTTCTATAACCCTTTTGCTACATTTTTTTTTTTGATTCGGCATTGGTCGTCACTAGGTGCCGGCGCCCCAGGCAGCAAAAGGTCGCGCAGGTCAGCGTGACGTCATGCTGGCGGCTAGCAGATCAAGGCAGAAAGAATGAGCTCCTTGGAGACTCTTGCTGGCCTGCTTATGGCCTCTCTCACACCGACGATCCTCTACGGCGCTGCCCCATGCACTATGCCACTCTCCTTTTCTTTTCATTTTTTTTTTTTTTAAAGTTCATATAAAGCGAACATCAAAGGAAGATCAAAGGCAGCTCCTCCCTCTGGTCAAACATCTGAGAACTGACGGACCACAACCCATTGTTCTGACTTCCGATGCCGACAGTCAAAGGTTGGCGGCAGGAGGACGTCCTGGTGCCGACGGGTCCGAGTAACGGACGGTTGAAAAGTGTGTAAAATTACACTCTTTTGGGAGCGAAAGGGTTAGTCTTGTCACTCCAAGGTCAAGAGTTCACTGCTGACTCAAATTGACCCATATCTCTATACAAATCCCAGCCCACATCTTCATTTCTTGCACAATTTCAGACAATGCTACAAGCTTCAGACCACACACCCTTATGTGACATCACAATGCACCTTATACCCTTATGTGACATCACAATGCACCTTATACCCTTATGTGACATCACAACACACCCTTATGTGAGACCAACAACAACAGGTCATTTTTGATCTCATGATGTTTTAGTCAACTAAAACTATAATTTAGTACCAGCTATTAGTCACAAAACTGATCTCAATTAGTCAAAAACTAACTAAAAGTTGTCATACTAAAGCTTACATTGACCATAACATTAATCACTAAGGTTGACCAAATCTTTGTAATACTCTTTGTGACAAGACTTGTTGCTGGTTTCACTAACAGTTATATACATTATTAAAAAATAATATCATCTTTGAATCATAGATGTTTTGGAGCATGGGGGCACACCCTGAATGGGAATGAGGTTAGGGGTGGGCAAGGACTCTGTGCTATAGAATACCATTGGGTAGGAGACTATCTAGCATGATTTGTTACAAGAAAACACTGTAGGCTTTCCAAAATAGCTTAGCTTACCTAAATTAACAATTTTAGCAATACAGATGTACCTAGTTCACCAGTGTGTGTATGAAGAAGCTCGTGGTGACATTCTTGACTCTGATCATAGGTATGACTTTATGTGATAAGGAACTGAAAAAGCTATGCTCTGCAGTCGCTATAATTGTAAAGAAGGTATACCAAAGAAGATATTCAATGGAATAGCACATTTCAGAAATTGCTTGCAATGAAGTTACTTTAGATGCTGAAAGGTTATATTATAACTAAATTTGGCATAATAATTATAGGCTAGGATGTTCCTTATTGATCTGCACGTTTAACCATGGGTGGGTGGAAGTGGGGGGGGGGGATTTCTCCCATGCTTCCTATGCCTATGTGAATTCATGCAGTCTTCTCAAAGTATTATAACATAATAAGTTTATTAATATAATCTTCACTAACTACTGAAGTTAGTTTTGATCTGAATTTTGAGTCTAGAAACTTTTTAGGGTAGGTGCAAAATTATTCCTTTATCTCCTCATGTAATCCATACCTACATAATGACAATTGAGAGAGCTTATAAAATAAAAGAGGAAAGGAAGGAAGGTGTGGTGGGGGGGAGGTGCCCCAGACTCTTCCTATAGAGTCTATAGGCCAGCTAGACACACATCTGGTTCCACGCCCCTCTAGACACACCCAGAGCCTTCACACACCCCTTCTACCAGGCCTTAAGGGGGTTTCCCCTTCTTTTTCTGAGAGGTCTACAGGCTCTAGACACACCTCCAAATCTCTCACTCACACACCCCTTCACTCTCTAGGTCAAGTGGGGGTTCAGCTGGACACACCTCCACTCCCACACCCCTCTGGATACACACACACACACACACACACCCTTCTAACGGGCCACAAGGGGGTTCCCCCCTACTCCTTCTGAGAGGTCTACAGGATCTAGACACACCTCCTAATCTTTCACACACACACCCCTTCATTCTCTAGGTCATGTGGGGGTTCAGCTGGACACACCTCCGCTCCCACACCCCTCTGGACACACCCCAAGTCTCCACACACCAATGTCGAGGTCGAGGGAGTCTCAGGAGGGGTGTTCCCCCACAACACTCTTTCCTAGCTTCCACAGGCAAGATAGTGATTCTGTGGGCTGGACACACACCCTAGGCTCACACTACTCAGCTCAGACATTAGGTTAGCTTAGCTATGGAACTTACAGCTGCTATGAATGCTTAGTGTAACAAAACATAAGTTGACATCTAAAGTTTTGTTCTAGCTATGGCAGGTAGTAGTTTTTGGAACTAGATACCTGGTTGCACTAATCACATTGTTCCAGTTTTATCTCATACTCATCATTCTTTAAATCTTGCTCAATATTGTCATCTTCTTTGTCTTCCTTTGATGCTTCAAATATCATGTACGAATTAAGTTCAGTAGTACCGCTTTCTTTATTCATACCTTTCGGACTAGGATCATTTAAACTTGAAGCATTCACTAGCAATGAAGATCGAGATTTAGATTTTTTTCGTCTAGTGACTATTACAATGCACACTACTATAAGCACTATGACGAGTAATATCACGAAAATCACACAACCAATTATTAAAATCAAGACTAACAGATCATCATCATTGTCGTCATCATGCAATTCAGTTTCTGCTTCACATGTGTATCCCGACTTACACCTTGCTTCAAAACTGACACTGATTTCTGCAAATCCGAATATTCCTGTGATGTTGAGTTCAGTGATGGAACTTCCAATAGGAACTGTTATGTTAATTATGAATCTGTCAATTAGATCATCTTCATTGTTAGGATCAAAATCTATCATCTCCAAATACAGCTGTACTCCTTCCATCGGCTAAGAGCATGAATAAATAGTGGTAAATTATACTGGAAATTGAATTAGTGTAATGGTACAATGTATATAAGTGTCCTTAATGCAGAGGTGTCCTGGTTGAAAAAAAGGGGGGTTCCACCATTAATATCATCATTCCAGAAGTTGGAATGAGGGGTTCCACCATACAAAGAAGTGTCCTAATTTCCATAAAGTAGTATCCTAATAATTCTAGGGGCTATAATAGAGGAGATCCACTGTATAAAGAGGTATCTCTATTTTCCAGGGCATGTAATAGAAAAGTTCCGCTGTATAAAGTGGTGTTCTATTTTCCAGGGCCTGTATAGAGGGGTTCCACACCATAATTTTTTTTTAATATCATAGAGAACAATTATTATTATACAGTGCACTCCTGATAAATGAGCCAAGCATCATGCATGTATTAGTCAGTTGTAAAAGTCAATTAGACAACATAAATTCTTGACCCATTTATTGTATATTACGTATGCCAAATGTTCAGTTCTGGACCAAAGTGGATCAAATACCATATTTCCTAAAATTTTCATTTATTAATAATTCATTTTTTTTAAATTTTCATGTTGTTTTAATTTCGGAAGAGCCTAGCAAGCTTAGCAAGCTTAGCATGCTGCCCTCTGCAACTCCAATTATTCAACTTTTTAAATTTCGTAATAAAAGTGACATCCAAAATTAAAAAAACGACGAAAATTTCAGCAAATACGGTACCAGCAATGTTCATCAATCCACTGGTAAATAATTTAGCTAAATACCATACCATACCTTGACTCACAAACCCAATACTATTAACTCACATGGTCTTTGTAAAATTGATGTATTAGCTATGCATTAACTTGTTCACTGGTAAATAAATTTAGAACTCAAAACATTTTGGTTAATGATATTGTCCTTGTAGTGGCTTATAACACAAGTAGCTAATTTAATCCTTTTTATGGCTCCCTTTATTATAAAGGTAAAATCATATCTCATTGTTACTGTATATGGCTTACATTTTCTATTCTTGAGAAATTAATTGGATTTGCAACTCCTAATACAGTGTCGTTAAATGTAGTGCCATCTATTCGATCTTTTTCACTCTCTGTCATTACCATTTTATCAGGTGGGCAGTTTCCTTGCACATTTCTTGAAAAACTTGTTTTGAATGGACGTATGCACAAATAGAAATAAGTATCACACCCAATATTGCAAGCACCATCACAGCAGTTGTTACAACCAGCACATCTATGGGTTGGATTTCGATAGGAATTTATTGTTACCAATAGTTCATAGCCATTGTCCTCTAAAGGACTTCCTGTAGTAACTACTGTTGGACTTATCTCTGGAGTTGGACCACTCTCTGTAGAAATAACTGTTGGACTTATCTCTGGAGTTGGACTACTCTCTGTAGAAGTAACTACTGTTGGACTACTCTCTGTAGTTGGACGTTTATTAATTATAAAAAAACTGACTTCTAACATAGCCACTTCGAATATACCCGTGTAGTTGGCTCTTTCTATGAAGGAGTTCATTGAATCTGATATATTAATGGCAAATCTGTCAATGAGGTCATTCTTAGTGCTGTCGTGGTCCAGTAACTCAAGATAGAATTGAATTTCAATTGGCTGCAGCTGATATGAATAATAGACAGTATAATAATATTACTGTTGTTACCATTATTATTATTTCTATATTAATTTCTTATAGCTAGATGCTGAGACCGTATTGTGTAATTATGATGATGTGTGTGTTGTCATGATTGCATCATTAAAATTATATACACATGTACGTAGCTGAAATTTGAGATTTTTAGAAGGAAGGTTTAGTTTAAAAGAAGTACCAGGACGTACTTACATACAAAATACATACTGTACTCAATAGTTACATCAGTAAGACAAGAATTAGTCTTAAGTGATGAACTAATAGACACTCTATTGAGAATTAAATGTAAAGATGAAGAAGCAAACACTAGTCACAAAATTCCTTTAGATCACAACTGACATCAGAATATGCCAAACTTAAACAAAGAGACCCCAACACTTGATCAGCAAAGATTCTCACAATTGTAAGTACCAGGCACTCTCAAGTACAGTATGATACACATACATAAGCTACATACGCACTATGTTTCTGTACCAACTTCCTAGTGAGGGGTCCCTACACCCACCCTCAAGAATATGAGGCCTTGTTGGGGACCTAAGCTAGTAAGAGGACATAAGTACAATGCTACACAAAATAGCCACTTGACTCCCTAGTGAGGAGCCTGCTAGCCTCCCCAGTTACTAAATTGAATGGTATAGCTATGTGGGGGACACACACATGTAAATACATACATCTTGTTTTCTTCAGTACCAACTTCCAGGTAGGTGGCTCCTTATTCTATTTCCTTCCATAATAATATAGGACAATGCTCAAGGTCTTACTAGCTTAGTATACTTTCCCTCAATGATATGATATGGCTCAAGGTCTTTATAATAAACACATAGCTTTTAAGTTCGTGATCTGAACATAGAGAAACCAAACTACAAAGAAGGAGAAACTAAATCATTCAGAGACATACCTAGCTACATATTATAATATGAACTAGGATGCTGTGCATTGATGCAGAATGAATTTGTATCTGTACAGATCAAAATGTTGCTTAGCAGATCAAAGTTGTCAATTGTCAATGATTTTCTGATCAATTTTGTTGGGTAAACCACAAAAATACTGGTACTCTAATACACTCCACGATATGTCCCAAATAATAGCTTGCATAGGCCTTGAGAAAGCTATTTTTGATTGGAGGAAGCTATTATTGTTTGGTAAGACTATATGAGAAAGCTAGATCAGGTTAAGAGGAAGCTATTTTGATAGGTCAGGCTAAGAGGAAGTTATTCTTACTTTGTAAGGCTATATGAGGAAGCTATTTTTGATCTTGGTTATAGACTATTTTCTGTTGCCATAGCTACTCACTTTCCTGATTACACCTACTTTCTATGGCTATTATAGCACTGCATTGAGTTTGGCTAATAGAGAGCAGCATTATGACTAAAACACAAGGAAAGCAAGAAGATCACTTGATTACTGACATAAAATTGCTAGGATCCGTTCATGTTGGTCAGGCCATAATCTGAACAACTGGACTGCTTCCTTTGGGTCTGTTAAGTATTTACATTAATGGAACTTCACCCCCTGAAATGAAACCACCCCTCTAATCAGAGGTTCCACTGTAATAGCAGTATTCACTTTATTATTATTAAATCTACATGAATTACACATCTAGACTAGTTACTACATAATTTTATAACTATTTTAGCCCTTACCATTAGAGATCCAATTAATATGTAGCTGGAATTAAAGAGCATTGCACTATTGATATCAGTCATTGTAGGAGTAGATATAATGGTAGTATTAGAGCATATCTCCTCGATGTTTGTATCTTCATCTGTTCGGCTTACTGGTTCATCGACTGATCTTAGACAAAAGGAAAAGAAACTGTCGCACACATCCTCAGAACATTGCCGTCCTCCCTGATCATCACAACATCTATTTCTTTTAATCAATTTGCCATTAGGATTGCTGAAAGAGTAAAAGGTGACTTGAAGATCATACTCACAATGCACAAACTCCTGCTGTAGAGGTAAAATAATCAGTTATACATAATGTATAAGTAGCTGGACTTTATCTAATGGTAGCTAGTGCAGTATTTCACAGATTAGCTAGCCAGTCTGGTAGTGCACAAGATGTCATGAAGTCAGTACAGTCTATAGCTAGCTACTGTGGGAAAGATAACTGGCTGACTGAACTTACACAATATAAGAGAAGTAAACTGAAAGCCAACCACGAAATCATCTTGCGGCTAGCTTAATACAGCACAGTCTTCAGTTCAGAAGCAGCAGCTATAAGCTATAGCTACCATCACTTAAAACTATTTGTACTTCTGAAGAAATGACCTTTATAATTGTCTATGGGTGTGGTCATGATTGAACATGATTGTAATAATAAATTTTAATATACTCCAATGCCCGTAACTTTTCACCCCCCCCCCATAAAAAAAAATTATTGAAATTATTATGGATCCGAAGTAGATAATAATTTGAACTGGGCAATCTCATGTTCATAAGTAATATTAACTGAAAACCGGACCACCTCTGCGCCAGCAAATTAACCTCCCGCCGCTCACACCCAATCACACCTGGCGGCAACAGGTCGCCATAACAACATCAGCGACGCGACACACATAAGTCTATCATCCATGACCTAGGGGAAGAAATCATCTCCTATTCAGTGGAGTAGGAATGGGGGGGGGGGCCAGGGGGGCCATGGCCCCCCCAACTTTTCTGACAGAGGGGCCTGGCCCCCCCAACTTGACTGACTAAGTAGCTTAACTTGGTAATCATTCAGAATCACCCCTAGAGCTAGACACAAGAGAGTAGTGAGAGAAGATTGCCTTTTCTTGGATGCCATTTTGACTAGCACTGCTATATATCCTACCATGTACTCAGTTGTACACTCAGGACATGTCTTGCATGCTGAGTTTAGATCAAAGCAAAAGGCTTGATTAAATCAGAATTGTTTACTACAGTCATGATTTATTAGGCTTAGACTTGAGTATTGAAGTTGCCCCTGAGATTGATAAAGCAACCAGTAGTACTGCAGATGATAATGAATCAGAAACTTAAAAGTAGCCCACCACACCTTTACTTCTATTGAGTGTTTTTATTGTAAAGAATATTTTCAGGTAATTGATTTGATGAAAGCTGATCGGAAAAGTGATTTACGTATCCAAAAAAATTTTCTTATTGCTCAAAAGATTGAAAATAATAAGGTAAAACCAAAAGAGCTGCAATTTGGCTCAAGGAGGAGGGTGTGGGAGGGGGATATGCCCCCTTCTGCACTTTGTGCAGAAGCAAAAATTTTCTTCAAAATCCAAGAGGTGTAAGAGAACAAATTAGGGTAATATTCAATATGTACACAAGTATAGGCTAGGCTCTATTTCATAGTAGATTCTGTACTGAAACATCTTCAACATCACTTTAACTATATTTTAGAATACACTGATCAAAAAACCTATTAATACAGTTCAGGCTGACTACTGGCTAATTCAGGCTGATATCTGGTCTTAAATTCATTGGATGATTCACTTGGCTTTAAAGGAGTGCTAAACCACTATCTTAGAGATTCACAGACATGGCACTAGCTACTAGCAATTAGGCTAATAGTCAAGCAAGTTCTCTAAGCAGCTTTTACAATGGTGTCATGCTTACCTGTTAACCATTACTGTCATGGTTAAATACTGTTTACCAAACCACTACAATGCACATCATATTATGCAGTTTAAAAAAAAATGATAACAATAACTAAAAAATTAAGCCAGAGCCTGATATTATCTAGTTAATCTCATGTTCTGAAAAATCTGGGGGGGGGGGGGGGCTTAAGCCCCCCCAAGCCCACCCTTGTCTACACCTCTGAAGAGTGTTCATGATTCAGGAATTATAGCAAAGATATCAATTTCCAAAAATAGATTT
This sequence comes from Diacarnus erythraeanus, assembly GCA_964016965.1. NCBI lineage: Eukaryota > Metazoa > Porifera > Demospongiae > Poecilosclerida > Podospongiidae > Diacarnus > Diacarnus erythraeanus. The sequence goes on along the minus strand of OZ024671.1, from coordinate 5,784,197 downwards.
GCAAATGCTTCCAGATACAATTAAATCTACTCCATTGAATGGTATTCCTAAACAGCAGGTATATCTCTGATTTCTACTATTTGTGATGTGTTTAATGAAACTTCAACTTTGAAAATGCTGTTATCTGAAGTGCACAAAGTACTGAAATTCTACCTAACTATTCCTATAACTACTGCTAATGCTGAAAGATGCTTTCCTGCTCTCAAGAGGATAAAGACTTACCTTCAAAATTTAATGACAGAAGAGCGCCTTAACAACTGCATTGTTCACAGAGGGAAAAAATGACCAACATAATTTAGAAGCCATAGCTAAAGAATTCATTAATGACAGAAGAAAGTTTTATTTTGGCAATTTTTAGTTAGCATCATCAATTGTTTATGACTTACTTGCTTAGCTTTATACTATTAGGTGTGAGTACGCCAGTCTGGCCCCCCCAATATTTTTTTCATTCCTACTCCACTGCTATTATACTCTTACTGACCTGCTCTGGCCCTAATGCAAAATTTGTACATTTCCTTTTGTTTATCTGCATCTGTTGTGACTGTTGTCAGTCCTTCAGTACAGTCATGTCCACAGTTTTTCTTTCATTATGTACTATAAAGCAAAGATCAAAGAAAGATCAAAGAAAGATCAAAGGAAAATCAAAGGAAGCTCTTCCAACAGAAGTAGAAGCTATAGTATTTTTAGCAAGAAATAATGTTGCTCACTCCTCTGAAGGCACTTGTGGCTCTGACAGTGGATAAACCCGGTGGCACTGACATCCTGGCTGTCAACTATTATTATTCTAAATAGCATGCTCACTATAAGTTATGTTACTTTTGTGCACTTAAAATAATATGTTGGCCATGTTTTATGTTATATAGCTAGTCTGTAGTCAAAGAAAAGTACCATCACTGTAGCTATAATATCTAGCTAATTCTAAAAGTTAGCGTGCATTGATATTTGATACTACCACTCCAAATTAATTTCTTGTTTCCCGTCCTTTGGTGTATCACATAATCTATCTATTATACTAATAATACGCTTGTACGTTTGTCCGTACGTCTGTCTGTACGTCTGTCTGCTGTACGTCTGTCCGTACGTATTCATGAATAATTCATGAGCTAACGCAATTCCAAAGATACAGGGTTCGATCCCAGAGATGGCACTCATTTTTTTTTTCTTTTTTTCTTTTCTTTCTTTTCCTCATTTTGTAACTTTTTCTTTTAACCTTTTCTTTTTTTATCTTCATTTTTTTCCTTCACTGGCACTGTGGATTTTGTGTCTTTTGTCATGGTCAGTTCTATGTGGCATTTTCAAGGGCAAGGGCTATAGCAGCAGGTGAAAGTGTTAGAGACAAATCAACAGGGAATCAGAGGCAGGAATACCTTGACACCAAATGTTGATGTACTATAGCATGAGCTAATGCCTTCTTTTTAAACTCCCTACAAGCACCACTGTGTGGTGGGTACTTGCTAGTAATAATTGGTGTCATTCGGGAGGGCGGTGGATTCCATTATGAATGTACCTCCTTCGATTCTCAAGTGCCCCCCCCCCCCTCCCCTCCCTTTTTGTCTACTTGTTACTCGCTATGTATGTAATTTGATCCTAGCTGTTAATACTTTTTGTATTTATTATTATAACTTTGTTTTTTGAAGACTAAGTTTTCAACAGAAGCACAAGTATAGCTAGCTAGCATATAGGATGCGGGCGGTGGACGGGGGAAAAAGGACAATTTGGAGTGGCCTTACACTGAGGACACAAAGTCGTGTCATGGTAGCTAGCTATTAATAACTATAGGCACTCTGTAGAACAGGTTTGTCCAATGGTTTTGAAGCCATAGTTAACAGAGCCAATTGTTATGATAGCTCAGACAATAGCTGGGTTCTCCTAAGCTTTATGCCACAGCAATGTGTATGCGGTGCGGTAGTAAGGTGAAGCCATTGTTGTGATAAGCAAGTCATGGAATGTTTATAACCTTTGACTATCAATCATGATTAATTGCCAACTAAATTCTACTATAGTGAAAAAGGCAATAAAGGGTCTTTTATTCAGAGGCAGAACTATAGGCTTTTTTTTTGTTTGTTTGTTTGTTTTGAAAGGAGGCAATAAGTAATAAGTGGCTATTAATGGGCTTACTATACACCTAGACTATAGATGACTTACAATGGACACAAGAACCAGAAATAATTCTAGTTATTGAGTGACTTGACACTATAAATTATATGGTCTCAACTCCAAGTCCATATGGACAAAGAAGCAATCAAGGTAACAATTTTATAGTTCCATACTATGATGGTTACAATTGCTAGGCTATGAAGGGACAAGATGACTACATGACCTATAGAGTACATGACCTAAAGTACATGACCTAAGACTATATCAGTTCAATAGGACTGGTGGTGTATGTTTGTAGAGAAAGGCATAAAAAAGAAGTGTGTACTAGCTAGCATTCAGTACTTATTAGGTTACAAATATCCCTTCTTCCTTGGGTGATTTTGGACGCAGATGTGGAGTTTTAGCAGCTCATTTTACCCAAATGAGCACTGTTCTTACTGGCTATGATAATTCAGGCTCAGGAGAAGCATGCTCAGCAGTCTTTAGCCTGAAAGACTCTAACAGCTTTTCAACAACGCTGCAACAAGGGTTCTGCACAGACAAGCAGAGTCCTTTGCAATACAACCAGCATCTGTATATAGCTGATACACAGTGTGATTGATAACATTACTAATAACATATTATATAAGTTTCCTGGAGTTGTACAAACATGTTCTTCCCCTCATTAAGTGGTGCCCCAATGGTCCTGGCCTGCTCACTGTATGCCTCACTGTCCTCAGGTGACCACTTCAATATCTTATACTCTGGAAGACTGAGCATAGAGCAGATTTCATAGAATTCAGGCCTTGAATCTGGATTGCTGTTCCTGGTTAATTATAATACATGCTTAAATTGCATTGTGGAGGGTGGTGGTGGTGAACATGTATGTTTGGAAATGGTCATCACAGACAAAAAGTTGGAATTAAATCAGACCAAAATAGTTTCTATGATAACTTTTCAATAATGACAGGTAGGTAGCTATAACTCCAGTCATTTCTAATCTATGCTTTGATGAACCAAGTGAGTGCAATTTGGTTGTGTACTTTATAATCTCATACCGCATAGCGGGAAATTTTCAAGGGGAAATATCTTTGTGGCTTTTGTGGTTAGAATAAAACCACGAATGTTTTACCCATGAACTTTTAATTTTATGGTTTAATTGAGACAGCACCGAGCTGTAAACCACGAATTTTTTTCCACAAATAAATTTGATTATTGAAAATCACAAAGATATTTCCCCTTGAAAATTTCCCGCTATACAGTATGGGCTATCCTTGTGGGGTAGCATGTTCTTATTGCATAAAGAGAAAAGGTATGTAATGGGTCTGTTATACTCCATTGTCCTCTTGGGTTATTATAAACCTATTCTAGTACTATACTAATTTAAACTTTCATTGCACTTTACTAGCCTTTACCAGCCTTTATCACACTATACCAGCCTTTATCAAGTACTGGTTACAATGGAATTGCTCTATCTCGGACACCTTGGGACAATAGAGGGGTAGCCTCATTTCAGGGGTATCGCTATTTGGGAAGTGTCCTTAATACAGGGGTATACACACTTGGGGGGGGGGGGGGCGGTTAGAATAGAGATGTTTATTACAAAATGGCTGAATTATATATTGCCTTTAAAATTCCACTAACCAGCATTTTATCATGGTCTCATAGATGACTCTAGGACATCCAGGGGGAGGAGATAAGCGGTAGCCTTTAGCAATTTCTTCTATAACCTACAGAGAGCATTCAGTAACAGGTAAATGATTGAAGGTTGACAAAAATATGAAAATACAGTGAATGCTAGAAAAGTGGTTTATATCTAGGCCATCATAGATTATGTTAGATGATACTTGTGAGCATCCAGGTAAAATAGGCAGGTTTTCTTTACCAGAGATGAAAATATGATTTCCTAGATTGAAATAGTTATTTAGAATTTACCATGTCTCACTTTCAGCTATATACCTAGGTAACAACTTCTGCTTTTCTATACACAACAATATTACTATAGAGTAATTCACCATTGACCGGACACCATATGTTACTGGACAGCACCATCAAACCTTCGGATTTCTGCACTTCAGGCTCCAAGTAGCTATTATTTTTCATGTTGATGTACAAAAATTTAATATGAGGGGGTGGGACTTGTACGTAGTCACGTGTCAATTTCATTAGTGCCCATTTTTTATGATGGCTGCTAAATCTCTCCAAGAGAAGGTAAGATATTCGCACTCTAAGCGATAATTGAAGATAAACTTTGTAATTTAACACACAGGAGTCTTGTTTACCTATTAGAAGTAGAATTTATCGAAGTGCTAGCAGAGAGCCTCCACCGCTAAGTGAACCTGCCAAGCCAGTTTCCAGAAGAAAGCAGTGGACTGAAGCTAATATGGAAAACGCCCTGAGGGAAGTTTCCAATGGTTCTCTCACAGTCAGGAGGGCTGCTCTTGAATTTAATGTGCCAAAATCCACTTTACATGACCACCTATCTGGGAAAGTTTTGCCTGGGGCAGTGGGTGGTGCTCCAAGATACTTGGATGATGAGGAAGAAGAAGAGTTAGTTAGGTGGCTTATATAGGTTGTGCTGAAGTTGGGTATGCCAAATCAATTCGAGAAGTAAGGGCTATAGTGGGAGCTATTGTGGCTAAAAAGCTCAAGGTTGATCATGCTACTGTGAACCATGGCTGGTGGGATTGGTTCCGTCAGAGACATCCTAATTTGACTCTCCGTACTGGTGAATCCCTATCTTATGTACAGGCAGCAAGTACTAATCGTGTGGTTATTGACAAGTATTTTGACTTACTTGAAGATATTTTGTCAAAGAATAGCCTGACTTCCAGTCGTATTTTCAATTTAGAGGAGTCAGGAATTCCTTTGCAGCATCATCCTGGCAAAAGGATTGCTGTTCGAGGCCAGAAACATGTGAACGTAGTTACATCAGGCAACAAGATGAACATAACTGTGCTTGTAGCATGTGTAAGTGCTTCAGGATTTGTCATGCCACCAATGGTAATAATATTTAATCATAAAAATTTAACTCCGGAATTGACAAAGGGTGAAGTAGAAGGGACTATATATGGTCTGTCTTCAAGTGGTTGGATTGACTCAGAACTTTTTAGTGATTGGTTCCTTAACCACTTCCTGGAATATGCTCCAAAATCTCGTCCCTTGCTACTGTTATTAGATGGACATTCGTCTCATTACTGTCCAGAGTTTATACGTCAGGCATGTGACAATGAAGTTGTCGTCTTTTGTTTACCACCTCATTCTACACACATCAGTCAGCCATTGGATGCCCACTGTTTCCATGTTCTCAAGTCATACTGGGATGAGGCTTATGACCATTACATGTCCAAAAACCCTGGTAAGATAGTCACTGTTTACACTTTTTCTCAACTTTTTGCAATGGCATGGTACAAAGCCATGACACCTCAAACAATTGTGTCAGGATTTCGAACTACTGGTGTATATCCAGTTAATCTATATGCCATTGTTCTGCCTGGGGAGCGGCCACATGACCATGGCACTCCTACTGCTGCATTAACAAAGAAGAGAGGCATACATTACATGCCATTCCCCCCCCTAGTGCACAGTTTATCGAGGAGAAAGTAGAACTCTATAAACATCACTATGAGGAAGGATTTGATTTAACCCACGATGATCGCTACAACCAATGGGTCAAACTCAACCATCCAGTGTTTGAGAGTCACATCCTAGGAGCTTAAGAACCCAGCTTTTTGCTGAGTCTAATGGATTGTCCCCTACCAGTGACTCTACTACTCAAGATGCACCCATCTCCCTTAGTAATGACCAGAGTTGTTGGCTGATAATGCTTCCCCTGAGAATTCTCTTCCTTCAGTATCCCATTCAAAATTTTCTGAGTTTCTGGTTATACCTGACCCTCCTGCAAAGAAAGATTCAGCAAGAGCAAAAGGGGTAATTTTCTAGCACCAGGCAGTAGTATCTCCATATGAAGCCCACCTCCACTGTCCGATGGGCCATGGGGGGGGGGGGGGGGGGTTTCCATTTTCAGCTAATACACTATATATGTAAGTCACACCTCTTCAGTAAAAAAAAAAAAACACCTCTCCCTTTAAATAGGACCCCCTTGGGTATGTGTCTGAACTGTCCATTATCCATGACTTCTACATGACAGGCTAGAGTACTCACTGGTCCCGAGTGTGTGAAAATGATTGAAGAGAAAGCCCTTAAAAAACAAGAAGCTGCAAAATTGAAGTTACAGCGACAACAGGATCGAGAAAGAAAGAAGCAGGAAAGGGAAAAGAAAGCAAAAGAGGTTACTGAGCGGAAGCTCCAACGCCAGATAGAACAAGAGCGGAAAAAGGAAGAGAAACAAAAGGAAACTGAGCTCAGAAAAAGGAGGAAGGAGGAGAAGCTAAAAGAAACAGGTTTGTGATTATAATTATTTCCAAATTCTTTTATTTAGCTAACTCCCCCATCCCCCCTGCAGAATGTTTCAGGAAATGCTGCAGTCACCCCCATGCTTCAAACTGGGTTTCTTGTGAAGTTTGTGAGAGGTGGCTACACTGTATTTGTGTAGGTGTCAGCTACAGTCAAGTCAAGAAGAAAGACTTTATATACAAGTGCACTGACTGCTCTGATTAACTTTTTTGTATTTTTTTAATAATAATAATTAATGAGAAACACTTCATACAAGTGCCTGACTGTTCTAACTAATTTTTTGAGTAATAATTAGTCAGTCTGTCAAATGGGAGTGGTGTCCGGAAGTTGATGGTCCGGTGTAGTAATTTTAATCATTTATTTTTCTAAGACTACAATCAGTGGAGTGTTCAACTTTTGTTCGTTGTTTTATTACACTATTGATTTGTGTCTGCACGGGGTTTGACATTCGTAGCTCTTGAAACGGCTGCAAGAAGTGTCCGTGGTGTGGTGTCCGTAAATTGAGTATTTACTCTAGTTAACTCCCTTACAATAACCAAAAATAAACCACAGCCTACAACTGTCAGCATTATATAAGACTGTAGACTCCCTACTATGTCAAGGACTAGCTTGTCACTGTCAGTGATCTATCCAAGGCTGTGGACCCCCTATTAAGTAAAGGACTAAGCCTACCACTGTCAGTGTTCTATCCAGGACTGTAGACTCCCTATTAAGTAAAGGACTAAGCCTACCACTGTCAGTGTTCTATCCAGGACTGTAGACTCCCTATTAAGTAAAGGACTAAGCCTACCACTGTCAGTGTTCTATCCAGGACTGTAGACTCCAGGGGCAGATCCAGGGGGGGGTCCAGACCCCCCCTTTTTTGTCAGTCTAGCCTAGACTGTAGCTAATTAAGTGCACATTGCACAATCCATGTCCCCAGTCATCAACCATATTACTTAACACTTAGCTAGTGTTAATAGTAATGTGGTTGATGACTGGGGACATGGATTGTGCACAGTGTTAATTCCCTGGCCATGTGACATAGCTGGCAGCTGTATTTTTTAGCTTTTAGCTTAAAACATGAAGAGAACTAGCTCCTTGAATATAACCTCCTTCTTTAAAAGGTATGTTGTCTATGGCCACTACTCTGGTTACCATGATTCAGTGAAGTCTCTTTAAAGTTATTACTAGGTTACTACTAGGAACTCTCTAAAGTTATTACTACAGGGGTGTAGACAAGGGGGGGCTTGGGGGGCTCAAGCCCCCCCCCCCCCCAGATTTTTGAGATTAACTAGATAATAATAGCTAATAAGCTCAGGCTCTGGCTTTTTTTTTTTTTTGTAAACTGCATAATATTTTATATGATGTGCATTGTAGTGGTTTGGTAAACAGTATAATTATGACAGTAGTGGTTAACAGGTAAGCATGGTAACATTGTAACAGTTGTTTAGAGAACTTGAGTTTGACTCTTAGCCTAATTGCTAGTAGCTATATAGTATCATGTCTGTGAATCTCTAAGATAGTAGTTTAGCACTACTTTAAAGCCAGATATGATTATCCAATGAAAATAAGGCCAGCTATCAGCCTAGCCAGCAGTCAGCCTGAACTGGTGAGCTAAGTTTTTCAATCAGTGTATTCTAAAATATAGTTTTACTAGCTTGAAAGTGATGTTGAGGATCATGATGTTTCAGTACAGAATCCACTACTATCTTTAAATGAAATAGAGCCTACCCTATTTTTGTGTACACATTAAAATATTATTTGAATATTACTCTAATTTGCTCTCTTACACCTCTTGGATTTTGAAAAAAAAATTTGCTTCTGCACTTTGTGCAGGAGGGGGCATTATCCCCCTCCCGCACCCTCCCCCTTGAGCTGAATTGCAGCTCTTTTGTCTTTACCTTATTAGCCCCCCCAGTCCTAAAAAGTTGTCTACACCCCTGTACTAGGAAGTCTCTCTAAAGTTATTAGCTGCTAGGTTTATTTCTCAACATTCAAGAAGATTGTTGTAAATTCTGTTGTTTTTGAGAATCAAATGGTGCATGCACACTTTGCTGTTATGTATTATTATTGCTAATAATAAAACTTAGAGTCCACGTTTCATTGCCTTTTACGGCATTATAGCAAGGCTAAAATTTTTGCTTCTTTGGGAGGGGCACATCCCCCTCCTGCACTCTCCTCCTCAATGCAGCCTAATGGCTGTGTGGTTGTCATTTACCTACCTGGACCCCCCCCCCCCCTTTCAAAATAGCTGGATCTGCCCCTGGACTCCCTGGTCAAAGACTAAGCCTATCACTGGTCAGTGCTCTACCCAGGACTGTAGACTCCCTACTAGGTCAAGGACTAAGCCTACCACTGTCAGTGTTCTATCCAGGACTGTAGACTCCCTGGTCAAAGACTAAGCCTATCACTGGTCAGTGCTCTACCCAGGACTGTAGACTCCCTACTAGGTCAAGGACTAAGCCTACCACTGTCAGTGCTCTATCCAGGACTGCAGACTCCCTACTAGGTCAAGAATGTAAATAGCTGAACAAGATTACACTAGACCCTTCTAATTCTCTAGAAGAGGTTGGCCAAGGAGTTTAAGGGCTATAATTGAAGCTCCAATTGTACTACATGCAACACTACAATGCAGGTCTAATAATACCTGTCCATTATTAGCTAGATGGTGATATGGCTTGATTCCCAAGGCCCATATCTCGTAGAGGACACAGCCATAGCTCCAGACATCACTGGCAGTGGAGTACTTGTGGTGATGGATGGCCTCAGGTGCTGTCCACTTTACTGGAACTTTACCTCCATGAGCAACATGAAATTCTTTCTCCTTTAACTCTCTTGATAGGCCAAAGTCACCAATCTAACAGGACATAGTAACTGAGTATGGATATTAAAGTTCAACTATAGGATATACAGTGGAGCTTCTCTATTCCAGACACCTTGGAACAAATAAAGGCGTTCTGATTATAGAGGGGTGGCCTCATTTCAGGGGGTTGGTAGAGGGGTTTTACAGGTGTTCTTATTTCAGGATGTTGTGTTCCACTGTATACAGAGGTGTCCTCATTTCAGGGTGTTGGAAGTTTCACTATATATACAAAAGTGTAATCATTTTAGGATTTTGGAATAGAGGGGTTCTACTGTATATTACCGAATTATGAGATATTAGAATCCCCCCAAAAATATTAAAATTATCCTTGTATTAAAATCAGGAAGCTCTAAATCCATAACAAGGTCAAATGAGGTCTAGAATAGGGAGCTTTTTATATAAATTATCCAAAGCAACTATAGCACTCTAAGTGACAGCATCTGCATGACATTTAGTGACTTATAACAATAGTTATACATACCTTGCAAATGTCGTCCTCCGAAACAAAAATGTTCCGTGCAGCTAGGTCACAGTGGACATATCCCTTCAGACTCAGGTAGTTCATACCACTGGCTACCTGCCGTGAGTAGTAGAGCAACTGGGGTGCTAGCTCAGTGTGGTTATCAGAACTGTATAATTGCGTATTATAATATTATTATGATTGTTAATCTAAAATAATAATATTGCTTACCTTGACTTCAATTTAGGTAATAGATTTATGAGATCTCCTTTTAACATCAACTCCACAATAATTTTACACTAAATAAAATTAAAATAAATTTTAAAAGCGCAGTGCTTTCGAGGTAGGACCTATGGCTAGTTTATGCTTGAATAAATTTTTATCTTCATAGGGTTCCTTCCTCATAACTCAACTTGTGTGAATTTGTATTTTCTTTAAGTGCATTCCTCAGATACAAGCTGGTACAGATCTACTTCAGCTTTAAGCAATTATCATGTCAGAGCTAAATATAATAATGCTCAGTGTTCAACAGTTTCAAGCTCAAATGATTTTACAATCAGCAAAAATCAAAACTGATAACTGAGCATATTATGTGAAGTGTTACTTACGAATAAAAGATCAATACAAGCTGATAGGAGGAAAGTAAACAACCATTAGAAAGTTTATTCTAAGAACTACATTCAAATTAACTTCATAGGGGGTTGCATTTTGGAGTTATGAGGAACACTGAAATTTTCTTCAGTATTTCTTGTGTGGCACTAACTATCTTTAGCCCAGATGCCTTTATTTTAAAGAGTCTAATAATACTGAATATAAATTTAATCACTTATCATACATACGTATATTATGTAAAAATTATGTACCTCACTATCTGTCACAAAGATTCCAATTATCTTGACAATATTGGGATGGTTAAATTGTCCCATGATGGCTGCCTCTTGTAGGAACTTGACTCTCTCCTCATTACTAGCTCCATTCTCTATTGACTTCACTGCCACCTCCTCCTCCACTGACTCATCACCCTCAGAGTGATGCCACACCCCTCTGTGAACCGTACCAAATGCTCCACTACCAAGAATAGCATTTATTCTAGAAATAATATTTATTATAGTAAAAATAATGCATTGCAGATTATAATAACATACATGTATATGGGACTACTAGCAAGCCTATTCCATGATCAATTTGGTCTTGATTAGTGGTGAGAATTAATAACCCCTTGAAACGTGTCATAATGTATAATGACCAAATAATGATAGGGAGGATCTTCACCATGAAAATGAGTGAGCTCATCATTCTGGTTTAGTAAATTATGCTTCTCTGCCCTTAATTTAAATCTCAGAATAGTGAATTTAGAATTAAGAGGAGCTGGAAGTTGGGTCAAGTGCATGGTGATGTATTAAACATTATTTAGGTGAAGGGAAGAAGCTCTCAGGGTGGGTGGGTGGATAGGGGGAGTGCCATGGTACTTCCCTTTGGGAAGAATAACTCAGCTCTTGATAGCTAGCTACTCACTGCAATTCTCTTTCTGAAAACCCCCTTATCCTCAACTTCTTAAACTGAGCCATCAGCTCTTTTTCCTCGTTAGAAGGATTCCAGAATGGAATCTCATAGTCATAATCATCAAGTAAATCTAATGATAATTATTCAGAAAATGAATGACACTTTAAGGGAGTCTATTATTATGTATTTATTTACCATCTATTCCATACATGTATAACACATTAGATTCCATCGTCTCATACTCATCATCCTTCAGCTCATGCTCAATAGAGTCATTTTCTTTGTCTTGCTTTGATTCCATTTGAGATTCATTTGTAATGGTTCTAGGTTTCACATACCTGACATTTTGTTTTTGTTCAGTTGTATCATCTTCTTTATTTATATCTAATCCTTTCTCACTGTAACTCGTCAAAGTAAGTTCGTTTGAACTTAAAACATTCACTGGCAATGAAGATTGAGATTTACGTTTCCAGGTGATCATTACAATGCACACAACCATAAATAGCACTATGACAAGAAGGATGATGCCACCAAATGAACCTAGGATTACTCCAACATTATTAGAATCAGCTTCAACAGATTCACATGTGTATCCTGACTTACACCTTGCTTCAAAACTGACACTGATTTCTGCAAATCCGAATATTCCTGTGACGTTGAGTTCAGTGATGGAACTGCCAATAGGAACTTTGACATTAATTATGAATCTGTCAATCAGATCATCTTCATTGTTAGGATCAAAATCTATCATCTCCAAATACAGCTGCACTCCTTCCATCAGCTAAGAATGTGAACAATAGTGGTAAAAATAATTATTATACTGGAAGTTTAGTCTATACGTAGGTAGCTAAAATATAATGTACAATATAATATAATGTACAATGTACAATACATAGCAGTGCATTTATCCAAGAACAAAGTTATGTTTAGAGGAAAGTGTTCATCCAGCTTTTGTATTATTGCATATTAGTGAGTTGCAGTGGAATCTTTCTATTCATGACACCTTGGGAGAGAATTAAAGTGTCCTGATTAGAGGGGTGGCCTGAATTCAGGGGATGAAATTTTATTAATGTTATTACAAGCTTTAAATATATTCATGTGTCCTTATTATAAGAAGTGTCCTCATTTTAGGGGTTAGAAAAGAGGGGTTACACACTATACAGAGGTGTCCAAATTTCAGGGAGCACAAATACTCCAGTCCTTTTCTTGGGGCTTATTAATACTAAAGTACTGTATGGCTTACGTTTTCTATCCTTGAGAAAATAATTGGATTTGCAACTCCTAATACAGTATCGTTAAATGTAGTGCCATCTATTCGATCTTTTTCACTCTCTGTCATTACCACTTCATCAGGTGGGCAGTTTCCTTGCATAATTGTCACATTTCTTGAGAAAGTTGTTTCAAATGGACGTACACACAAGTAGAAATAAGTATCACACCCTCTATTGCAAGCACCATCACAGCACTTAGTACAACCAGCACATTTATGGGTTGGATTTCGATAGGAATTTATTGTTACCAATAGTTCATAACCATTGTCAATGTCTACAAGAGTACTTTCTGTAGAAGTAACTACTGTTGGACTGCTCTCTGTAGTTGGACCACTCTCTGTAGAAGTAACTACTGTTGGACTGCTCTCTGTAGTTGGACCACTCTCTGTAGAAGTAACTACTGTTGGACTGCTCTCTGTAGTTGGACCACTCTCTGTAGAAGTAACTACTGTTGGATTGCTCCCTGTAGTTGAACTGTTACTAATTATATAGAAACTGACTTCAAGCATAGCCACTTCGAATATACCCGTGTAGTTGGCTCTTTCTATGAAAGGGTTCGCTGGATCTGATATATTGATGGCAAACCTGTCAATGAGGTCATTCTTCTCGGTGTCATAGTCCAGCATCTCAAGATAAAATTGAGTTCCATTCAATGGCTGCAGACAATAACAACAATATACAATACACAATACTATTGATCCATAGTTAGACATTGAGAACAAACATTCTTCTAAATTATGTGAAAATTCATTTTATTGATGATGTGTGTACTGTCAAAGTTTCATCACCAAAATTATACCTTAATTTGACTATTATTGTACAATATAATTTTATCAAAAAAATTTTTTTGTTTTGTTTTATTTTTTGCAGTTTTAGGATATTAATTTTGTATCCAGAATGAGTCAAATCTCAATGTCACATACACATAATACTTAATAGCAGCAAATACAAGTTATTACTTTGAAATAATAATTATGGCATGACTGGGAGGGGGAGGGGCTCCTTGAATGCCAGCATTCTTCCACCCCTTCAAGATAACCTTCCCAACATTAGGTGTTGAAAAGTAATTGTATTTATTATCCACCACATGTAGCTAAACACAGTACAGCCCACAAAGCAAGCAAACATTCATGAAATATATATTATGAAGAGCTTGTCAGAAAGTGCCACAAAATGTAAAGTTTGAAGATGTGACCAAGGAGATACTGGAAGATCTGGAGTCTGATTCTGACCTTGATGGAGAAGTATCTCTAAGAAACAGCTAACCTCTGATCCTGCACTGGCTGCTTATTTTGATACCTTGCAACCAATTATTGTTCAATTAGTATCAATATTATTATTAATTTAATAGTCACAGTAAGGTAATAATATCTGGCATTCCATGGAAAAAGGTTTAGAAATACCTACCAGGACATACATACCAAACATACCATACTCTAGGGCGTAAAAACAGCTAGTTACCCTCATACAAACAAAATTAACTAACCCATTTTCTTCTTGTGAATACATAGATTAAGTGCTCTTATTACTGGATGGAAGTAGTTTATGGACACTTATACTTTCTCGAAGTCCATAAAAATTGAATAGAGGGGTGAATGGATGATGGTTAATTTTGATTTTTGTCAACAAAAAAATTAATGGGTTGTAAAAATGTTTCTACCCAAAAATTCCACCCATTAGAAGCATAATGTATATCAAAATGGAGCATTTTTTAATACTGAATTATACCAAAATCTTTTAAATACTAGTTAAAGTGGATGAGATATTTTACAGTAAATATATGGTACTCATGGAGGCAGTTACTGGACAGAGGCAAAATACACAACCAACCACACAATATAAACTACTCCAGACAACCATTGTAGTCACAGTCTCGACACATAGAGTAAACAATGGCTTGTGCAAAGAAGAGGGGGAACTGGGCTTTTGAAGATCTAGAGAAGGCAGTTAGTAAAAGGATTATTGTCAGTAAGAGAGGCGGCTGCTAAATACAATGTACCAAAAAGCACAATTCATGATCATGCCTGCTTGAAAGTCAAGCAGTGTACACGTCCCAGACCAGCACCTGTATGAAGAGAGGATGAATAGTGAAGTGGGTTATTAAAATGGCAGAAGTTGGATATATGGCCAATTGTAAACAACAAGCATGTAGAATGGTAAAGAGAATGCTGGATAAAAATGGAAGACTTAACCCCTTTACCAATAATCTCCCAGGTAGAGATTTTGGAATGTAGTGATACTATAGTCTTAGAGACCAAGTATCCTGATTCAGATAGAAGTGAAACTCTGATCGAGTGTAATCTATGGTGTGTACAGATTTCAATATTCAAGATATAGACAGGGAATTTATTTACCAACTGTGCTATCACAGCTAGAAATGAGCATTTGTAAACTGTGGTCTGTGGAATCATAACCCACACATCTTTACCCTTTTTATATGTAATTATCTAGCCCTTGTACACCAGGCAACTTTCAGACAACCAAGTTGCTATAGTTCAAAGTTGCCTGGTGTATGTGGGCCAAATAACTCACTTTTGAAGAGGTGTCCGATAACTGACACAATTGTCTGTAACCACTGCCAGGACATAGTAGTGATTGGAATCCAGCACCAGTGGACTTAACACTTCTCTCTCAGTTCCTTTATAGAGCATGCCCCAAGCTTACAGAAAAGTTTACACATACACATGGATTTCAGTTCTTCCCAACCGTAGCACTACTGCAAACCTTAAGTGTCCGTAAACTATGTACCTCCTTAATCTAAGTGCAGGTCTTCTTGAGTACAGATGTTGATTGTTTGTGGTGTAAAAAGCAGGGGCCTCCAGATGCTTGTGCCCTCTCTATCTCAGTGCTTCAGTAAATAATACTCAATGGAGAATCTTTAGCTCATAATCATCATAACTCTTGTAAAATTGTAACCACATACTGTTACTTGTTAATACTATAAAGGTAGTAGCTACAATTGCTCAAAAATTTGCTTATGACTCAAGCTCTCACAAGGATTGCACTCAAGTTGTGATACCAGATGATGAAGCCCACCCCCTACTGTAATTCTGTGGTAAAGTTAATCAGAGTGCTCTCTATGTAGAGATGCTAGTAGCTACCCATAACATAGTTGCCAACTGTCCCGATTTGGGTGGGACACTCACGATATTAAGGCTCCTGTCCTGAGTCCCACCCGACAGAGACATTTACAAGCAAATGTCCAGCCTAGCTAGCAGCTACTGCTGCTGTCGGCGCAATAATTTCTATTTAAGGGGCGTGGTCGATCTTGCACCTTTAGCTAGCTAATTACGACCTCACACAAGCTCCACCCATTAATCTATCCTCAAGTTGTTGTCACAGGGTTTCAGCTTCTGCTTGGCTTGCTTGCTTGATCAGTGTCATGGCTGAGCCTCTTAAGGCTAAGAAAGCCAAGAGAGAGTGCCATTTTGACAAGAAATGGATTGGAGAGTTTCCAGGAATAGGCACTAGCTCTAAAGGTACCTTATGCAAGATGCAGCATCTGTGGCATGGATATCAGCATTGCTCATGGTGGTAAAAACGACATCAGGAAACGTGTTGGTGTTAAGCGCCACATAGAGATGTCTAAAGCTGCTTCTTCATCCGGGTCAATATCTTCTTTTGTCCAGTCTGCTTCTACTGATCGTGTGATTGAAGCTGAAACCCGGTGGGCTCTATTTGTTGCAAGGCACAATCTTGCTTTCTTAAATAGTGACCATGCAACAAAGCTATTTAACAAGTGACTCTGAAAGTTTTCCTGTGCTCGTACAAAGTGCACAGCAATCATAAAAGAGGCCCTAGCTCCATACTTCCTAAATAAAGTAGTTAAGAACCTAGCCAACCCACATTCAATCTTAATTGATGAATCAAATGATAAGAATGACAAATCGTGCATAATACTAGTGAGGATGTTTGATCCTGAGGTTGGTGATGTTCGTACTAGGTTTTTGGACATGCCTATTGTTAACATTGGGAGTGCAGTCAACCTTTTTAGTGCTCTGAAGTCTTCCTTGGCACAGTTTTGTGTGGACTTTTCCAGGGCAATTTCCTTCATGTCTGATACAACCAATGTTATGAAGGGGGCTAGGTCGGGTGTGCAAAAACTTATAAAGAATGAAAATCCATTCTTATATGATGTTGGTTGCATCTGCCATCTGGCTGATCTTACAGTCAAGGCAGGAATGGAAGTATTACCTGTGGACATAGATCAGCTTTTTGTTGATATCTTTTATCACTTTTACCATAGTAGTAAAAGAAAGCAGGAATTCCATGATATATGGTGTTCCCTGTTCACCTCTGAACCTGATGTAGTACTAAAACACTGTACTACCCGATGGCTCAGCCTTCTCCACTGTATTGGTCGATACATAGACCAATATGAAGGTTTGAAATCTTATTTCTTATCTTGTAATGATCAAACAGTAAAAATTCGAAGCATCGTTGCTAGGCTGGAGAATCCTCTAACTCTACCCCTTCTCCATTTCCTTTCCTTTATTTTGCCTCATATGGACAGGTTTAAAGTCATATGAGAACACCACTTGTCAGCTTTACACTGAAATAAGTAGGTTAGTTAAGCTATATGCAGCTAACATACTGACAACAACTTCAATTGAAGAGGCAGGTGATAATTTGAAAAATCTTAAATTTGACAGTATCTTAGATACCGAACACATGAGAATTGGTAGCCAAACATGGATCTCTATTGCTGGTTTAGAAGAAGAACATGACACTAAACCCTTTTTTGATGCTGTTAGAAATTTCTACATCAAGAGTACTAAAAATATGATCCAGAAATTCCCATTTGGTGACTCACTTTTGAGAGATCTAGACATTTTGCTACCTAAGAAATTAAATACATCGACTCTAGATGCTGTTATTGGTTTAGCAAAGTGCTTCCCTCAGCTACAGTTGTCTGATGTGTCTTGTTTAGACAAGTTAAGGGAAGAGTGCCTTGACTACATTCTGTCACCAGCAGATCTTCCTACTCTTGCAGAACACACAGGTGCTGACAAAGTTAAAAGGCCTCGTGTTGGTAAGTATTGGTTGGAAGTAGGGCAAATACTTACTCTTGACGGTGAGCCTAGATTTCCTTCATTGACAAAACTTATGATGGGATTGTTAGCAATTCCTGCTTCTAATGCTGATTCGGAGCGTGGGTTTTCTATTCTTAGAAAAATACATACAGATCAACGATCAAATTTGTCCCAGTCTACCATTATAGCCCTTATGTGTATCAAGTTCAACTGTGAACATTGTTGTATTGACTCAGAATTAAACAATGATTTATTAAAAAGTTGTAAGAAAGCTACAGTAACATTTTTAAACAGGTCAACATCAGTCATCTGATCATGCAGTCATCATTCTCATCACAGTCATGTAGTCATCATTATTCTCTTCCATAAAATAATTAAGGGGTGTGGTCAACCAAAAGGTCGTGGCTAATAAAAGAGGGCGTGGCCAGGCAAAAAATTTTCCAGCACTTTTTGCCCCTATTTCCTCTTCTCAAAACTTGGCAACTATGCCATAACACCTTTATTTTCTCTTTTAGCTCCTATATACACTTATCATTAAATGTTCAGCTGCTTCAAGGTCCTACACCTACTAAAGCTACCAAATATTCGTAAAGGATGGTCACCATACTATGCAGGGTGTGATCTGACATGCTGGATAGTGTTTTATTGGACAAATCTGTTAGAAATACTATTTAGTTAGGGCTACATGTTCATTTTAGCTAGCAATAGTTTTATGGTATATCTATTTTCCCATGTAGTGTAAACTTAGTTATTGCTATTTACTTTGTTGTGAAAACTAAAAATGGGCTAAAGAACAGAGAGACATTCTTGTCTGTTTAGGTAGGCCTGTCAGGGGCATATAACTTATGGGTACAATAGGATCTAGCTAAAAAATGATGGAATTAACAAGTGAGAGGGAAAACATTTCTCGAAAAAGAAGAAAATGGATGAGGTCATAAAATATGTACACAAGCAAGAAAAATAACCAAAAAGTGTTATTATACTTACACAATACAAACCTTCCCTCCCATTACACTATAGTGAGATGGACCTTGATTGGTATAAACAGTATGAATGAAGAAATTATTATACTCCAAAACAAATCTCCCTACATATGTCATTAGAGAATATTATAGGTAGCTAGTGCCAAAATAATTATGATTGCAGAATGTCTGTTAGCCAGGGTGTGTACCTGAATAGGATGATATGTAGGGAAAGAAATAGTGAATATACAGTAAGATCTTCATTATTATTTTTTGTATTGACCATTAGCTACTGGAAGTTCATTAAGGTCCATCCTGATAAAGGATATGTAATGAGAGAGAAGGTTAGTGTTCCGTAAGTATATTATCATTCCTTTTACTTCTCTTGCTTGTGTAATTTTTTGCATTGTGACCTCATTCATCCTAATAGCTATTCTCTTCATTTCCTAGAAATGTTTTCTCTCTCACTTGTGCATGTTGATAATATAGCTATATACCTATTTCACATTTTAAATGTTTATGCCTCTCAGAGGACACTAGAAGTGATCTTAGACAGCCCAAAACTCATGTCCCAGATCCCCAAATACAGATAGGGCACTTTGATGCCTTAATACATCACTGTATTTAGTGCATAAACTAAATAGTAACACAGTATTAGCTAATAATGTTGATGTTTTGTGTCTTACTCAGGCTTGGTCCTTATAAGATCGTATAGTATAGTAGTGATAACAGTTACATGATCGTAAGACCTCAAATTACATAGTTTTAAGTACTGTGGCTAGGACCTACTATAACACAATGATCTTATCAGACTGGGTGCTTAAGCTATTAGCTAAGCTAGGAATTATAATGACTTAAATAATACCATATTTATTATTATTATTATTATTATTATTATTATTATTATACTAGTAACCTCTATTTTAGCCCTCACCCATAGAAGTCTATATCGATTTGGTAATAGGTAGCTGGAATTAGAGAGCACTGCACTGTTGACATTAGTCATTGGAAGAGTAGATATAATATCAGTATTAGAGCATATCTCCTCGATGTTTGTATCTTCATCAGTGTGGTTTACTGGTGCATCAATTGATCTAAGACAAAAGGAAAAGAAACTGTCGCACACATCCACAGAACAGCGACGTCCTGCCACACCATCGCAACATCTATTTTGTTTAATTAATGTGCCATTAGGATTGCTGAAAGAGTAAAATGTTACTTGAAGATCATACTCACAATGCACAAACTCCTGCTGCAGAGGTAAAAATACACATAATTCAAGAGACAAGAGTAGGCTTGGTTAATGCATGTAGCACATATCCCAGAATTTGATATTATTATTATTAAAATACACATAATTCAAGAGACAAGAGTAGGCTTGGTTAATGCATGCAGCACATATCCCAGAATTTGATATTATTATTTAGCTAATGAGGTAAGTAGGCAGTACAGCCAATGACTAGCTACTGTGGGAAAGATAGCTGGATATTGACCACATGGTCTTGCCCAGATACAGATAGCTAGATGCGATTGGCGACGCAGTGCTGTACTTCTAACTTGACCCCAAGACACCCATAGGCTATCTAGATCCTCAACGCCCTCGGCACAATATCCGGATAATAGACTCGAAAAAAATTATTACTGAACTTACACAAAATAAGAATAGTAAACTGAAAACGAACCATGAAACCATCTCTGGACTCGCTATAGCCAGCTATAGTATTCAGTCGCACCGTAATAGTAGCTAGCTAGTTATTCCTCCGCTCTAGCTAGCTATGAGCTATGCAGTTTTTAAAGTTGCATTGATGTCTATGGTGTGGAGGCGTGGTCTAAGTTGACACGTATACGTACGTACGTATGTGCACCTGTGCATGCTAGGCCTTGGCACAATTATGCAAAATTGAGGTATTATGCCATGCTCCTGTGCTACACTATTATGCTTCCTAGTACTAGTCATTATGCTCTCATTAAAAGTCATTATACTCCATTATGTGCAAAGCTGACCCTTGAACTAGCACATGTGCAGCTTATTATGCTCCCACCATTCCATAGTAGGAGCATAAGATAGCACTACAAAAATGGAGTCTTGTTATTCTGGTCCAGCCATTGTCAGCTTCAGTGGAACAATTTTTTTTTCCAGTCAGCATTTCAAGACTATGAAATTGGAGTAATGCTGAAATTTAATGCTTAACTGTTTTACATTAATTATGGGTGCTTTTATGTGTAAATTCTGGACATTACGTCATTACTATTACATCTGTAATATAAATGTAATATTCAATAAAATATAATAAGATTACTTAATATAATAAGATTACTGTAATATACCATAATACTGTAAGGAAATTTACACATAGAAGCACCCTTAATTTTATTGTCACTATGCTCACAAAAAATGTTACTATATATAATGCTCAGCATAATGTGCCAAGACCTAACCTGTGCTGGAGATGGAGCAGCAAGTCCCTCTTAGAAACACAAAAACAATGGTGGCTTAAAAGTATAGAGCTGAAAGTACTGTAGATATTACTGAGAAAACTACTTGTCCCCCTAAAACCTATTATTATAGCTACTGCATAGCAGGACAATTATTAATTTATATAATCTTGTCTTTGTAGTGTTGGATGGATTAAACTTCAATGCTCACAGACCACACCTATAATTACCTTGCCCATCAAGCAATGCAAGTTAGAATCAGCTTTGTCAAATCGATTAGCCATAGTTGCTAAATATAACACTATAGCTATTATACAGCAGTTTAGATTTTTATACTTAAAAATAATATTGGTTAATTGATATAAAGTGAAAATTAATCCCCCCCCCCCCCCCCCTTTTTTTTTGTTAAAAAATTGTATCTGTAGCTGATAACAGTGATAATAATAATGACATTACTAATAACATATTTTATAAGTTTCCTGGAGTTGTACAAACATGCTTTTTCCTTCTTCAAGTGGTGCCCCAATGGTCCTGGCCTGCTCACTGTATGCCTCACTGTCTTCAGGTGACCACTTCAATATCTTATACTCTGGAAGACTGAGCATAGAGCAGATTTCATAGAATTCAGGCCTTGAGTCTGGATTGCTGTTCCTGGTTATAAAAGATATAATAATTATTATTATAATTAGCTATGTACTATTGTAGTGTTCATATGGCATCCAAGGAAGATTCTGCACTAAAACATCTAAGGGAGAGTTTGCACTATATTATGTAATTATTTACTCTGGTCCACCTGTTCTGGAAGCTTTGAGACTGTCCTCCCCTCCCCTCCCAACCTATTTACAGATTTACATAAGGCTATTGTTCGTCCAGGAAATGCTGGAATAGCTGAATAGTCATTGTATAAACAATAAAGGTAATGTGCCCAGCTAGCTCTGAGGTTTGTTAACCACTTTACAGACTGTGGAGAACACATCAGGCAGGCCGTAGTATTTCTCGAATTACAGTTGATTATATAGTACACTACTCATCCATTGTACAGAACTACACATCACACAGAGATTCCCACAGTTCATTATACATGCATTGTATAAAAATTACACATCACACAGAGATTTTCATGCCAATTACTGATGAGCTTCATCATTTGTCTTCATGCATGCTCTAGCTAGTAGTCTCGTCATGTTGTATATGGCAGAATGTGTAACCCCCACATAAGAAAACAAAGATGCAGAGTCTTCATGGCTTCAAGAGTTCCGGGGAGTCACAAAGGTATAAAATTAACTCAAACTGTGAGATAAGATATTACACATACCATCATTATAGGTGGCATAGTACATACTGCTCTTTGTGCTCACCTGATTTTTGTGCATCTCACAGAGGAAAAAAAGCAGGGTTGCCAACTCTCCTGATTTTAAGGGTCCCCTCCTGTTTTCTCTGCTATTAACTATTTAACTATTGACGGATATTGTTATGAGCAGCAACTTAGTGCTGAACTACTCCAGTCAGCCACTTACAAGCAACCTAACAACTATAGAATTATAATAATATTATTATGATTATGATTTGTCTACAAAAAGTCTCCTATTTTTCCTTTGGGGGTTGGCAACCCTGAAAAGGATGTCACTACCCATGTTCAGGGAAAACATCATAGGAATAATTATGATCCCCAAAGTGTGAGACCTGTTAATGAAGCTGAGCTGAGGTGGTCATTATTAATGTTGCTCAATATCCTTTCAAACAGAGATCATGCCACTAAATTGTTCAAGGCTAAGTCTCTAGATTCAGACATTGCTATATAAAACTTTACCTGTGTCCATACAAAGACTACAGCCTGTGATAGACTCTATAATAATAATTATACTCACTGTAGTCAGCAATAATTGGCCAGCTAAAACATGCATGTATAATAATACTATCATGCCATAGGCTAGATTATCATTGTGTGTCATTGTTTTGTATCAGTTGTAGTCAGTTGCTAGTTTTTTGCTCTAAGTCTAAAAAGTGTCTGTTAAAACCCATGCTGGGTTACCACACAGCCATATTACAACATAGGTTCTTGTACCTAAAGAGTTAATATGGCTAATTACTGTTTGATGAGTCAGTGATAATGCAGATAATACCTTGCATCATTCTCATTGACCACAATGTGGGAAATGTTTATACAAGGTTCCTGGATATGCCTACAGTTAACATTGGAACTACACAAAAATATTTTCCAGGCCATTTCAGATTCTTTGAAGTAAAACTAAAGGAAGGGTTTGACTTTACTATCATTTTTATGTCCTATGATGAAGGGTGCTCAGTCAGGTATTAAAAATAAAGTGCCTTATCTCTGTGATGTGGGTATATAGCATATGCCATTTGGCAGATTTAAGCTGGTATGGAAACCTAACCAGCAGATATTGATCAGTATTTTTATAATAGCAGTAAAGAGGTCAGATGATGAATATCATGATGGTTAAGTTTTAAAGTTAAATGTCATTCTCTTGTGATGAGCATACTGAAAGTTATAAGCATCACTAGTGGGCCCTAACATCACTTCTTGCTTTATTCTGCCCTCTTTAGTAATTAGCTAATGTCTCAAAAGTCAGGTGCTTCTATTGTAAATTCCTTGCATTACATTATTACTGTTAATATACCTGTAATATTCAATAATAAAATATACCATAATATTATTATTATAATAAGAATACTGTAAGGAAGTTTACACATAGAAGTACCCCAAAAGTCAACAGAAAATACCACATAAAGAGACAGTCAGAGACAAAAATCTGTTGACAATTGAAGCTGTACTTGCTGTTGAAGATAATCTTACCCTTTTGATGCAGACAGCCAGGTTGAAAACGAGAATTTAGGAATAGGTACTGTATTGATACTTGGGTTTGTCTTGAAGAAGAAAGAGATCCTTTGATGCTGTAAGAAACTTCTACCTGATAACTAGCTAGCTATATATATAGAATTTTCTTTTTGGAGATTATTTTCTGAAGGACTTAGTTCTTAAATCTGACAAAACTTCCTCCTATTTAGCTAGTTGTTACTCTCTTGAATTTAGCAAAATGTTTCCCCCAGATAGGTTTGTTTTAATATAAAACATTGACCAAATTGAAGAGGAATTCTCAAAAGACATATTCCTCGAGCTGATACCTCCTCATGGTACAAAATGCTCTTTCACATCAACAAAATCATCACCATTTAGTATCACATTCAGTCATACGCAGCACTTTCATCAATACTATAGCTACCCATACTACCATAAATTATTATTTTGTTTAAAAAAAATCACATTTATTCATAATGGAGGTAGCTACAGCCTTACAATTTAAATGACGGGCAATAATTTGTGTATCTTAAGGTAACGTTTATTAGCAGGTACAAAATTTAGCGAGTCTGTACTTTGAGGCATTTAACTGGTACAAATAATAATATTAGTCATTTTGACTTTATGATAATCATTGTGCACCATCAGTCCATAATGTTAATATTTTTATACATAGATGTCTTCAAAAAATAACGTACATGGGAGAGTAACTGCCATCAAACAGACCAAGAATTCCTGCCTCTTTCAGTTGAAAAAAATTGTAGACATTGATCAATCTTGTGCATGTAATGGTTAAATAATGGTCTATCTGTGATCAACATCAATATCTTCAAGTGTCTTCCCTTCATCCATTAGATATGAAGACTTGACTAGCTAATTATTATTTCATACTAGCTAGCTACTAAGCAATACTAGTATGCTACAATCTTCTCCTTGCGATTCTCTGGTGACCTTTGACCCTGTAGACCTTTTAATTATGATGGAGTTTAATATTAACGAAAAATTGAAAATCGCTAAGATGAGTACCCGTTTATAAACGTTACCTTAAGGTATACTCTAGGGATTTTTATATTCTAGGTTAGAATGCCTCTACAAAGCTCTTAAAGTTGGGAAGTCCCTGGGTTAAATTGGTGGGTATGATTTGTCCCTGATTTTGTTGAGGATAGTGAGGGTGAGCATGCATGTTTGGAAATGGTCATCACAGACAAAAAGTTGGAATATATGGCTTTATAATAGAAACTCACCCAATTATATTAGCAATTATAGTAGAAAATTTTTGAGGGGAAATATCTTCGTGGTTTTCATGGTTAGAATAAAACCACAAATGTTTTACCCACAAACTTTTAATTTTATGGTTTAATTGAGACAGCACAGAGCTGTAAACCAATGAATTTTTTTCCACGAATAAATTGAAAATCACGAAGATATTTCCCCTCGAAAATTTTCCACTATACAGTATCAGGGGCTGATCCAGACGACATGTCACCCCTCCCCCCTCTACTTAATTTTCATGTAGCTTCATGTAGCTAACTATGCCATTGGCGCAGCCACGAAAAACTAGGGGTGTTACAGCCCCCTTTGAACTGCTCCCCTATTCTCTGTGAGCTTACTTATAGTAGTCAAAATCAGACTGAATTGGAATATGTACATTTCTTGTGGGCTATCCATGGTAGATAGCTTGTTTCTCTAATTTTTAGAAAGAATGATAAATCAGAGAGGAGGTTATGTGGTGGGTCTCTATTGTCCTCTTTAGATATTAGACAGAATAGTAATCTATTCTAGATCTATGTACCACAGTAGCTAGTTCATGAAGAAACTTGGAGAATTTGAACAATAAATTTTCACTGTGTACACTTTATCAAATATTAGCTAGCTACAGTGGAACCTCTCTATCCTAGACATCTTAAAGTGTCCTGATTAGAGGGATGGCCTCATTTCAGAGGGTGAATTTCTATTAATGTTAATACATAAATTACTATTTTTATCTAATTGTCCTTAATACAGGCTTTGGGAGGTTAGAATAGAAATGTTCCAATGTAATAGTTACCTAATAGTTATCACAAAATGGCTAAAATAAACATTGCCTCTGAAATTCTACTAACCAGCATTTTATCATGGTCTCATAGATGACTCTAGGACATCCAGGGGGAGGAGCTAAGCGGTAGCCTTTAGCAATTTCTTTTATGACCTACAAAGAGCATTCAATAACAGGTTCAGATTGAAGGTTAAGGTTAACAAAAAAGGTTGGTAGCTAGACCATCATGGATGATTATGTTAGACTGATATAAGTGCTTGTGAGCATCAAAATAAAAATAGCCAGATAAATAGGTAAATTTTAGCTAAATTTCCTAGATCAAAATAGAGTGTATTTAACAGTTTAGTTAAGTAATAGACTTTCAAGATCACTGTTTTTCTGTAGAGTACAACTAGCTATAGCAATCACAACATTACTGTGGCTAATAGTCAATGTTTTACTAACCAAACATACAATGACCAAATAACACCAAAGCTTACCAATATCAGGACTGTAGACTCCCTACTAGGTCAAAGGCTAACCCTACCACTATCAGTGTTCTATTCAAGACTATAGACTCCCTACAAGGAATACCTGAAAGAGATTACACCAAACCCTTCTAAAAGAGGCTTTGACCTGAGAGTTTAAGAACTACCATTAAAGCTCCAGCTATATACACTACATGTAACACTGCAATGCAGACTGTTATGAGTGTCAGGTCTAATAATACCTGTCCATTAGTTAGATGGTGATATGGCTTGATTCCCAAGGTCCATATCTCGTAGAGGACACAGCCATAGCTCCAGACATCACTGGCAGTGGAGTACTTTCGACAATGGATGGCCTCAGGTGCTGTCCACTTTACTGGAACCTTACCTCCATGGGAAACATAAAATTCTTCCTCCTTCAAATCTCTTGATAGGCCAAAGTCACCAATCTAAGAGGATATAGTAACTGAGTATATGGATAGAGAGCATCCTGCCAAATTGATACGTATGTATATAGCTCAACTATGGGATATGCAGTGGCACTTCTCTTTATCAGACATCTTGGGATAAAATAGAGGGGTGGTATCACTTCATGGGGAGAAGTTTTATACAAAAGTTGTCATTTGGAACATATCTAGGTAAGTAGCCTTAGCTAATACAGAGGTGTCCCCATTTCAGGGTGTTGAAATAAAGAAGAAGTGTCTTCATTTCAGGGGGGAATAGATTTCACTTTAGCTACCTACTATAGTTATGAACATGACATTAAAAAATCTTATGTAGTTAGCTACCTTGCAAATGTCATCATCCGAAACAAGAATGTTCCGTGCAGCTAGGTCACGATGAACATATCCCTTCAGACCCAGGTAGCTCATACCACTGGCTACCTGTCGTGAGTAGTAGAGCAACTGGGATGCTAGCTCAGAGTGGTTATCAGAACTGTATAATTGTGTATTAAAATTTTTAATTATTATTATTATTATTGCTTACCTTGACTTCAACTTAGGTAATAGATTTAAGAGATCCCCTTTTAACATCAACTCCACAATAATTTTACACTAAATTTAATAATAATAATAATAATAATAATAATAATAATAATAATAATAATAATAATAATAATAATAATAATAATAATAATAATAATAATAATAATAATAATAATAATAATAATAATAATAATAATAATAATAATAATAATAATAATAATAATAATAATAATAATAATAATAATAATAATAATAATATTAAAAGTGCAGTGCTTTAGAGATTTAGAGATGGGACCTAAGACTAGTTAGTGCTTCAATAAATTTTATCTTCACAAGGTTAGCTAATCTAGGAAGTTGATTTTGGTACCAAAATATAGATAGCTCTTGAAATAGCTTATTAATAGTATACACTCTTTAAATGTACCCCTCTTGCAGTGTTGCCAGGTTACCACCTAAAAAATCTACAGAGTAAACAAGGACTTGATGATTGCGTGGCCTAAGGCCACTGCAAGGTGGAGGTGCAGGAGGGGAAGGTGTTCTCTCCCGAATGAAGCTATGTAAATCATTTTCTAATCAAAACTTTGACACTGAAAACCATGATTGTTTTTGATTGGGTGTTATGTGCATGAGATAGAGGGACACTATTAATTTTTAGAAAGAAATTTCATAAAGGATAGTCTTGATTGGAAAAAAAAAATCAGCCATAATCAGAAAAATCCACAGAATTCTTGATCCATCCAATTTTCTGTCCCCAAAAAATCCACAGATTGTGGATAAATCCATGAACCTAGCAACACAGTTCTTGAATCATTAGATATCTGTCTGATATTGACCCACTTCAGCTTTTTGTATGAGCTAAGTGTATGCCTGTAGTGACTCTTTGTGGTAACTTTGATGTCTGTAAATCTGTCATGCTGGTTTCCTTGTGGTTGGTCAGTTTGTGTGTGGCTGGGCCTACAGGTCTATCAGAATTGAATTATAGCTACATAGCTGAGAATACCTGTGGCTTTGCCAGACCACTCACTGACCACCTTATACCATTGATGAAAAATAACATTTTAGGGGCAATACCAGCTGATACCTGATAGGTTATGCTTTAAACAAAAGAACTACATTTTGATATCAAAATTAACTTCATAAGGTGTTGCATTCTGGAGTTATGAGAAACCCTTTGAATTCTTTGTTTCTCTGTGGCACCAACTAGCCTTAGTCCAGAGTCAAAAATACTGAATGTAAATCTCTAACTACAAGAACGTTATAACTTATCATGTAGCTATATATACAGTGTATACATAATATGTACCTCACTTTCTGTCATCAAGATTCCAATTATCTTGACAATATTGGGATGGTTAAACTGTCCCATGATGGCTGCCTCTTGTAGGAACTTGACTCTCTCCTCATTACTAGCTCCATTCTCTATTGACTTCACTGCCACCTCCTCCTCCACTGACTCATCACCCTCAGAGTGATGCCACACCCCTTTGTGAACTGTACCAAAGGCTCCACTACCAAGAATAGCATTTATTCTAGTAAAAATATTGCATTGCAGATCATAATTATTATTAAAAATTATGATAATTATTATGTGATTACTAGCAATCAGTATCATTCCATGGTTTGTTTTTGATCAGAGACAAAATTATTTTTCCCCTTGAAAATCTAGAACCAGGATCATAGTGTATATAGTGATGACAGATTAATGACCAGATATTACTAGCTATCCTAAACTAGGGCTAGGATCTTCACCATGAAAATGAGGAGTGAGCTCATGATGTGAAGAAAAACATTAATTTTCATTCTGGTTTAGTTATAGTAGTTCGAATTGAGAAAAGCTGGAAGGTGGAGTCAAGTGCATGGTGGTTTCAGGGGGTTGGAATAGAGGAATTCTTCTGTATACGGAGGTTTCCTCATTTCAAGGGGGTCGGAATAGAGGAATTCCACTGTATACAGAGGTGTCCTCATTTCAGGGGGTTGGAATAGAGGAATTATATAAGTGAAGGTAAGTGAAAAGAGGATGTATTGAGATAAGGGGGGATGGGTGGGTGGGTGGGTGTCATGGTACTTCCCTTAGGAAGAATTAAATACAGAATTTCATACTCTCAGTTCTGATCAGTACATAATTATTATAGCTATAATAATACTCACTGCAATTCTCTTCCTGAAAATCCCCTTATCCTCAACTTCTTAAACTGAGCTATTAGCTCTTTTTCCTCGTTAGAAGGATTCCAGAATGGAATCTCATAGTCATAATCATCAACACTCTCCAATAAATCTAATGATAATTAATCAGAAAATGAATGACACTTTAAGGGAGTCTACATTATAATTTACCATATATGTATAACATTTTAGATTCCATTGCATCCAGTGGTGTCTCATACTCATAATTCTTTAGCTCATATTCAATAGCGTTGTCTTGCTTTGATTCCATGTGAGATTCTATTGTAATGGTTCCAGGTTTCACATACCTGACATTTTGTTTTTGTTCAGTTGTATCATCTTCTTTATTTATATCTAATCCTTTCTCACTGTAACTCGTAAGTTCGTTTGAACTTGAAACATTCACTGGCAATGAAGATTGAGATTTACTCTTTCGGGTGATCATTACAATGCACACAACCATAGATAGCACTATGATGAGTAATATTATCAGAAGGATGACACCACTAAATGAACCCAGGATTACTCCAATATTACTAGAATCAGCTTCAACAGACTTGCATGTGTATCCTGACTTACACCTTGCTTCAAAACTGACACTGATTTCTGCAAATCCGAATATTCCTGTGACGTTGAGTTCAGTGATGGAACTGCCAATAGGAACTGTTACGTTAATTATGAATCTGTCAATCAGATCATCTTCATTATTAGGATCAAAATCTATCATCTCCAAATACAGTTGTACTCCTTCCATCGGCTAAGAATGTGAATAATAGGGTAAAGTATACTGCAAAATTGAATTAGCTTAATCCATCGGTAATGATATGTACAGTACTTATTGGTGCAGATACGTATGGGAGTGTATCTCAAGAACAAGGAACAAATAATAATACTGCTTAAAGGACAAGTTTAAAGAGCAAAAAGATAGTTCAACCAGCTCTTGGTAATGGGCTATAAATGTTCAATACAGTCATTCAGGTCACCGTAGAGGGATAGTCTTAATTTAAGGGGTGAAGTTCTATTAATGTTATATATACACATGCTGTTACTTGGAATAATAATAATATTATCTTGGTGTTTTGATACAAGAGGCGTCCTGATTGTAGGAGCTAATATAGAGTGGTTACACTGTATTTGGCAGTATCAGTTAGGGGGTTGGAATATAGAGGTGCCCTGATTTAAATTGATTTGTCTAGTCATTAACTGGTTTATACAAATAGGTTAATGATATTCTGTGCTATGTACCCTTTATAGTGGTTTCTAGTCACAAGTACTCTATTCCTTTTGTGGTGGCCCTTTATAATTATATTAAAGTAGAATTGTTACTGTATGACTCACGTTTGCTATCTTTGAGAAAATAATTGGATTTGGAACTCCTAATACAGTATCGTTAAATGTAGTGCCATCTATTCGATTTCTTTCATTCTCTGTCACTACCACTTCATCAGGTGGGCAGTCTCTTCGAATTATCATTGGACTTTCTGGGAAAGTTGTTTGGAATGGACGTACACACAAGTAGAAATAAGTATCACACCCTCTATTGCAAGCACCATCACAGCACTTAGTACAACCAGCACATTCATGAGATGGATTTCCATAAGAATTTATTGTTACCAATAGTTCATAACCATTATCAACATCTGTCAAAGTAATTTCTGTAGAAGTAACCATAGCTGTACCACTCTCTGTAGAATTAACTGTAGATGTACCACCCTCTGTAGAAGTAACTGTTGGACTGCTCTCTGTAGTTGGATCACTTTCTGTAGAATTAGCTGCTGTTGGACTACTCTCTGTTGTTGGACAGTTATTGATTATATAAAAACTGACTTCTAACATAGCCACTCTGAATATACCAGAATAGTTGGCTCTTTCTATGAAGGAGTTCATTGAATCTGATATATTGATGGCAAATCTGTCAATGAGGTCATTTTTAGTGCTGTCATAGTCCAGTAACTCCAGATAGAATTGAGTTCCATTCATTGACTGCAGACAATATGAATAATAGTTATTTTATTACAGTATACATGATGGTGTGTGCGTTGTCATAATTACATCATTAGCTATAGCTGGTTTAGCTAAAAGAAGTACTAGGATAATACTTACATACCAAACACATACTATACTCCATCTCATAACAGCTAATAATTATTAGTGGAAGTGATTATACAACTTAGCTGGTTCCCATTTGCTTCCTGTGGAGATATAAGCACAGGTGCTCTTGAGTACAGTTTGTAACATACATATAATATTATTATGTTTCTGCACTCCTAATGATGGGCTCCCTCTGCTCACCCCTAATTAGCTAATTTAAGAATGCAGGGGCTAGCAGGTGCAGATCTAAATTTCAGCTCTTTTTGACAATGAATTTCTTTATAGTATAATTATTAGAATACTATAGAGGATATTGGAATCACAGTCTTGACTTCTCTGTGATAATATTATTATAGTGTGATAAGGAGTAGTGCATGTATTTGTAAAAACCTCAAATTACTATTATAAAGACAATAGTTTAAGTATTGTGGCTAGGACCTACTAAAAACACAAAGATCTTATCAGATTGTAGTGGTTAGGCTAGGCACACTATGCATTATAATAATAATAATAATAATAAATTATTATTATTATTATTATTATTATTATTATTATTATTATTATTAAGCTACATGAATTATGCACACTGGACTAGTTATATAATTATATCATAAAAATATTATAACCTCTATTTAGCCCTCACCCATAGAGGTCCATATGGATATGGTAATACGTAGGTGGAATTATAAAGCATTGCACTGTTGATATCAGTCATTGTAGGAGTAGATATAATGGTAGTATTAGAACATATCTCCTCGATGTTTGTATCTTCATCGGTTCGGCTTACTGGTTCATCGACTGATCTTAGACAAAAGGAAAAGAAACTATCGCACACATCATCAGAACATTGCCGTCCTCTCTGATCATCACAACATCTATTTCTTTTAATCAATTTTCCATTAGGATTGCTGAATGAGTAAAAAGTGACTTGAAGATCATACTCACAAGAAGTAACTGTAGATGTACCACCCTCTGTAGAATTAACTGCAGTTGTACCACTCTCTGTAGAAGTAACTGTTGGACTACTCTCTGTAGTTGGACCACTCTCTGTAGAAGTAACTACTGTTGGACTGCTCTCTGTAGTTGGACGGTTATTAATTATATAAAAACTGACTTCTAACATAGCCACCCCGAATATACCAGAATAGTTGGCTCTTTCTATGAAGGAGTTCATTGAATCTGATATATTGATGGCAAATCTGTCAATGAGGTCATTTTTAGTGCTGTCGTGGTCCAGTAACTCAAGATAGAATTGAATTCCATTCATTGACTGCAGATGATATGAATAATAGACTAATTATTTTATCATTACAGTATAATAGTAATAATCATTGTGTTGTCATAATTACATCATTAGCTATAGCCGGCATTCAGGTTTAGCTAAAAGAAGTACCAGGATAATGCTTACATGCCAAACACATACTATACTCCATCTCATAACAGCTAATTAGTGAAGGTGATTATATAACTTAGCTGGTTCTGATTAAAGCCCATTTCCTTCCTGTTGAGATATAAGCACAGGTGCTCTGAGTACAGTCTATAACATACATAATGTTTTTGCACTAACTTCCTTGTGATGGGTTCCCTCTGCTCACCCCTAATTAAGCAACTTAAGAATGCAGGCCTTGTTGGGGCTAGCAGGTGCAGATCTAGATTTTGACAATGGATTTCTTTAATTAAGTATATACAGATATTGGAGTCACAGTCAGGAGGAGTGAAAGAGAAGGGCAAAGTAAAAGTGGATGTAGAGGGTGAGTGTGGTAGTTGGTGAGTGCAACATGGAAGGAGTGCAGTGGGCACAGAGAAGTAGAAGGTATAAGGATAAAGTGCTAGTGCTGGCAGCAGGGCTAGGGCTAGGGTTACTTCAGTCTCAAGAATTTATTTTTCTGATAACTTTCTGAACATAGAGAAACCACACTTAAAAGAAATCATTCAGCAGGCAATGACCTACATAAGTATCACATAGCCCTCCTCTTTGAGAAACTAGACATTTCATTCAGACATTGCTGCTCTGGACTCCCTGGGATGCTCAACCTGTTTGGAAGTTTTCCCAGGAATGAGGGTGGCACTCTAATAATAGTCACAATCAGTAGCGTCGTGAGAGGGGTGCAAATGGGTTCATTTGCACCCAGAACAACTTAACTTGCACCCATAATACTTACTTGCATCCATAATACTTACTTGCATCCCTGCAGAGTAGTTCAGTCTTTAGCTACCAGCTAAAAAGCATTATTTAACTCCAGGCCATAGAACTGTGGCTACACACTAGAACTTGCAGCTGCTGTGCAGCACAGCAGTCATTATAATCACACAAACAAAGGTTCAAAGTTCACTGAGGTCATAAGTATAATTATTATTATAGAGATTAAGTAGAGAATAAGAATAAGTATTATGTATGCAACTATAGCTTGCACCCAGTATCCAAAGTGGCTAGAGACGCCACTGGTCACAATGCAAATAGCTAAGTACACATGAAAGGAAAGTGTTATTAAATTTACACCACATAAACTTTTCCTCCATTACTTTAATGAGATGGACTTTGATAAAGTTTCAGTAGTTAATGGTAAGTAGTGAAGTTCTTATACTCCAAGACAAAACCCTTCCCTCTTCCTACATATCTTCGAGCTAGTGTCAAAATTTGATCGCAGAATGACTGTTAACCAGTGTTTAAAAGTTTTAGCTAAGTGTCCTATAGTGGCACCTCAGAATGTGTGTAGGGACAGAACCCATTTCACCTTTTCAATGTTCATGCCTCTCAGAAGAGAACACCAAAAGTGATCTTAGACAGCCCAAAATTTAAAAATTTCATGTTGGGTCATGCCCCTGATATACTTTAGTGTCCCACTACTTTAAATCATCTTCTCATATCACTGTGTTTAATGTATAAATTTAATTATTAATCTGTTATACCATCAATAACAATTTTTGTGTCTCACTTAGCAGGCTTGATTTCTCTGTGATGGTTATAGTATAGTAGTGATAACAGTGAGTACATGTAAACCTCAAATTATTATTATAACGACATATTGTGGCTAGAACCTACTATAACTATGCAGATTGTAGTTGGTTAGGTTAGGCACACTATGCATTATAATGACTTTATTATTATTATTATTATTATTATAGGGGTGTAGGCAAGGGGGTGCTTGGGGGGCTTAGGGGGCTTAAGCTCCCCCCTCCCCCTCCCTCCCCAGATTTTTCAGAAAATGAGATTAACTAGATAATAATATTATTAATAAGCCAGAGCTAGTTATTATTTTGTAAACTGCAAATGATGTGCATTGTAGTGGCATGACAGTAGACAGTGATTAACAGGTAAGCATTGGTAACATTGTAACAGCTACTTAGAGAACTTGCTTAACTCTTAGCCTAGTTGTAGCTATCTAGTACCATGTCTGTGAATCTCTAAAATAGTGGTTTAGCACTCCTTTAAAGTTTAAAGCCAGGTGAATCACCCAATGAATTTAAGGCCAGCTATCAGCCTGAATTAGCCAGCAGTCAGCCTGAACTGGTGAGCTAATAATATTTAGGTTTTTCGATCAGTGTAGTCTTACTAACTTGAAAGTGATGTTGCAGTACAGAATCAAATGAACTAGAGCCTATAGCCTATCGTTCTTTGTTTACATATTAATCATTTGAATAGTTATTATTACTCTAATTTGCTCTCTTAATACCTCTTGGATTTTGAAGAAAATTTTTGCTTCCGAACTTCGTTGCAGGAGGAGGCATATCCCCCTCCTGTACCCTCCCCCTTGATAAAAAGTTGTCTACACCCCTGTATTATTAAGTTACATACATTGTACCCACTTGACTAGATATAATATATCATTATAACCTCCTCACCCCTAGAGGTCCATGATTTGGTAATACATAGCTGGAATTAAAGAGCATTGCACTGTTGATATCAGTCATTGTAGGAGTAGATATAATATCAGTATTAGAGCATATCTCCTCAATGTTTGTATCTTCATTGGTTCGGTTTACTGGTGCATCAATTGATCGAAGACAAAAGGAAAAGAAACTGTCGCACACATCCTCAGAACATTGCCGTCCTCCCTGATCATCACAACATCTATTTCTTTTAATCAGTTTGCCATTAGGATTGCTGAAAGAGTAAAAGGTGACTTGAAGATCATACTCACAATGCACAAACTCCTTCTGCAGAGGTAAAAATAACTATAAGAACTGGAGTAGGCTTGGTTAATGCATGCAGCACACATCTCAGAATTTGAGCCAGTCAAGTGGTGGACAGGAAAACATGAGGTCAATAGGCAGATATCTACTGTGGGAAAGATACTGGATCTTGACCACAAGATCTTAATTTTTCCTTGCCCAATAGAGATAGTAAAGCGTTTAGGTCAGGGATCGACGAAAATATTCGCACCATAATAATATGATCCCAGGGCACATAGACCAACTATACATAATCTTAGGTACTATTCACTGCCCTCGACATATATCTGAATAGATAGTCTCGAATATTATTAGCTAGGCAGATCGGCTGACAAAACTTACACAATAATATATAAGTAGTAAACTGAAAACAAACCATGAAACCATCCTATAACTATGTGGCTCACTATAGCTAGCAGCTAGCTAGTACAGCTAGTTAGTCGTGTGTGAATGTGGAAGTGAGGGGGGAGGGGGGAAGAAGGGGTCTTATTTGAGCCCACTAAATGACTAAATGCTAGCGTAGAATGAGCACTGCGCATGCTCAATCTCAATCTAATAATATGAACTTATCAATCATTTCTGAGCAGCTATTTCTGAGCATCTATTTCTTTAAACCATCGGAGTTAGCTGAATGTCGACTAGTGGATATAATTCAAGCTCCTACTATCTATGATAGCTATAGTTGTCATTTATAGCTATTATTATTATCTATAGTAGCTAGCTCCATAATATATTATATTATCTATTGTCTATGATCTTGTCAGTAGCTATACCTGGCTTTGCTTTACATAGGTAAGACTTTTTGAGTCAAAAGTATGATGCCACTGCCAGAACTACTTTATCACTTCTGTGTCTCTACTATACTGTGCTCCCCAGCTGTGTCACACTCACCCTCTACACTAGCTACCACATTTACTTTCCGTGTCTCTACTTCATTTTCTTCATTCACTTTAATGTTGTTTTTGTCATTATTTACTAGTTTTGGTCAAAGAAACTAAAATACCTAATTGAAATTAATAATATCATTGCCTCAGTTTTAGTCAATACAGCACTTAAAGTTTTAGTCACTCAAACCAAAACTCAAATTGAAGTCATATCTTCAGAAAAGTACATTCAACAATATTTTTCAGTATCATGAGAGAGTAATTACCTTTTCATCAACCTTAATGAAATAATTATTTTAGTCTTTAAGCTTTAGTATTACAACTTTTAGTTAGTTACTTTAACATAGCTAAACTATTCTGGTGCTGCAGCATGCATGTTTTATTTATTTATTTATTTATTTATTTATTTATTTATTTATTTATTTATTTATGTATGTATGTATGTATGTATGTATGTATGTATGTATGTATGTATGTATGTATGTATGTATGTATGTATGTATGTATGTATGTATGTATGTATGTATGTACAATGCTATTGACTTCTCCTTCATCTGTAGATATCCTGTAATAAACCAGCTCTTGCTATTCACATTGTTTGTGGTAATGACAAGCTCCCAGGAGTATGGTCCAAGATTGATGGGAAGGTGAAGATCTAGCTTCCTAGTATCCCACATATAGCTACACACTGTTACTATAGTGATGAGCTAGTAATTTTGTGGAAAAACCCAGTTCATAATAAAATGATGCAGAAAACAAAAGTTTCATCAAAAAATGTAAACTTTCTGTCGAACACACTCCATTAAACTATAGAGGATGACTACCATTTCTACAATGTTGTGTGTAATTATTAAGTACATTCAGAGTGAGTGTCATGGAGTCACATGAGATCTGTTTGTGTTACTTTTATATACAGGAAGTGACCTTCTACAGCTCACGATTATTCATTGATAACCATGTACCAGTGGGGGTACAGAGGTCCAAGTTGAATGACTCTCCCAGCCTGCAGTAGTCAACAATGATGGGATGTATAGCTATAATAATTTGACGGCAAGAAGGTTAGGAGAAAGAAGAGTAAAAGAGCTGATGAGCTCTGCTCTATGTGGTTTACTGTAGATTCCATTTGTCTCTGTGTCTGCCAATCGCTTGTAGCTATATATAGAGTTTATAAAATTATTCATAAAATCATTGAGAGATAATGCATCAACAAGCCTAACAGTGCAAGCACAAGTACTATAGTTTATACTGTGAATTGATAGAAGTGCTTTCAACTAGGTGAAGAGTAAGATGGACCAAAAGCTAAATACATAGCCAAATCATTTACATCCACAGAGGGCTAGTTTAGCCACATTTACTCCTAGAAACTTGGTTGAAGTAACAAAATATAACTCCCTCAAAGAGCTTTTTAATAGTCTATTCATGTCCTCTCTAAGTCCAAAAATGATGAAGATAATTTTTTCAAACTTGTTATGGGTCATAATTCATGTGTGTTCATTCAGTCTCCTTAATATTATTGGTACTAGCTATGTGTATTACAGCCATTAAACTTTTAAATAAAATGTAGAATTAGGTAGGTGTCAACCCTGCTCATTCAATATGTTTATTCTTTTTTGTATCATTCATGACTTTGCTTAGTCTACTTGAATAAAGAGTGTATGAAAACAGACTTTTAACAAAAAAAATAACAAAAAGAGACTGGTCTTATATACAGCACACAAGATTGTACTTATTCACATCATAATTTTCTCTAGAGCATATTACTCAAGGTGGGAATCCTATCCTCTTGTAAGGAATATCTCTGCTTGTGGTGCTTGATGCTAGTATAGCACGCCAATTCATCTCCATCTTTCTCATCTTTTTGACTTGGTGAGCAGGAGGCAATAAGAGAGGTGCATCTTGTTCGTGGTGTCATGGTTTCATCCTTGTCATCCAGTGATGTAAGGGAATTGGTGGCAAACCCATTATGACTAACATGAGTTGATGTAACAGCTTCATCGCTCGATATTTGTCTGTGGAGTTTTTTGGCATGCCTTATGGAACTCTGTATGTAGAACTCAGTGTAAAATTCAAGCATATCAGCTTTAGCTTTCAGGATGGTGTCCAGGGACATTAGCTGGTCTATAGAAAAACTCTGAAGTGGATTCAATGCTTCTTTAATGGGTAATGTCAGTGCTTCCTTGTCATAGTGAACTGATGGTATTACTCTTACTGAGAGCTTATCACACTGGTGTCTTTTGTCGCTGGCATTAACGTCAACAGTCATTCTCAAGTGATTATGAGCAACTCCCAATGTGAAGGTAACGTCAGTCTGATAATTGATAAACTCTGTAATCACTGCTTTCTGTTTCAATATAACAGCTTCCCCTGAATTTGCCAAGCATTTGAAGGAACTGCTTTCAATCTGCCATTTAAATATCTTTTTCTCACATGTTATACTCAGAATTCCAATCTTGGCCAATTTTAGTTTCTGTTCTTCAGAGAGAGAATTGATTTTCTCTATAGATTTATGTGGTATTCTGTATATGAGGTGCAAGCAGCCTGCTTCTATGTGCAGCAGTTGCATGATGGGCACTCCTGTCACCTTGCTTGCCTGGTCTTGTAGTCTTCTCAGATCTTGAAGCTTTGTGGTCTGTATGCTCATCTTATCATCCAGTTTCATCACTATTCTGCGACCGGATTCGTTGTGACTGCCTGCCATGTTGCTTTTGCACTCACACAGTCTACGTTGGCAATATTCTGCAAATTGCTCTTTATATGACTCCAAATTCTGTTTGCTCAGCTTGAAAACATCAATAACATAAGCTAGTAGGTCATAATTGAAGAAGGACCAGTAATCATTTGCCAGAAAGAAGACTTCTTCAATATTTCCTGCTTCACTGAACTCAATAGTCAGGGAGGCATCGTAATAATGGAATTTTTGTTTAAGCATTCTTGCATTAACATTATTCCTCTTCAATTCCATTTCTGTGGAGTGAACGAGAGTGGCAAATTCAATTCGGATTGACTGGGAATCGCTCTCTAGTTGCCCTAACAGCCTTTGTTTCTGGTTCTCTGAGAGTCCATCGGTTTTCATGTACTTGAATAGGTCTGTTGTGATGGGACTTCTGTGATGTGTTGACCCTGTGTTAATTAAAACCATTATTTATTACCTTATGTGTCATGTGTTGTCATAATAATAGCTTACTTCATACGTATAACTGAGGCTTTTAGAAACCTTGAGCTGCTTAGAGCATGTTAACAGAAAGCAGAGGCCAAGGTCATCATGGTGTGAGCAGACCATGATTTGGGAAAGGCAGACACTATATAAGACTGAACTGACTCAAAACTAGTCAGACAGTAATTTCATGTTAAAAACATCCAACATTTTGCTGCTATCTATGTACATTAACACTATGAGAGTTGTATGCTCTCCTTCTGCTTAGTCAGTCAATACTTCCCTATAGCCAGTTAGAGAAACAGAAGCATCTTTACCCTAAGAGGGTGGAACATCATTTGCACTATGCTTTGATATAAATTTCATTCTAACCACAGCAGCCTTCACATACAGAGAGGCTGACCCTCGCACAACTGTGAAAATAAAGATTAGCAATTTTTGTGTTCTATTTTGCAGTCTTTGTGAAGAGTTACGTAGTTGGATGTTGTCTTATCGCCTACAGCTACTTGATACCCCTTGGTACTATATAACCAGAGAAACAAAGTGGTGTATATACGTATTTAAGCTTATGGAACAAGATTGTATTGTGAACTACTCCAACTCATAGCAAAGTATCCTCTGATGTCATACACTAAAGACCATTTAAATGGATGTAGGAAATTAGGTATAATTATAGTATGTGAGTGTCATGGCCTGATTTGTTTCAACTATAGCTATCCAGGAACTGTTTATAACTGCATCACTCTCTATGCTACAAAACTATTGCAGCTATATTCAATGCTGCAAATGAAATCTCATAACCTTGCATTTGTTTCTGACCTTTGCTTTGTCGTATTGTCCTGGCCACTGCTGGTTCAGCAATTACTTCTCCTTCCAGAGCTCTGCAGAGGTTCTCCCATGATGGGATAGGCTCCAACCCTTTCAGCCACAGTTGTATCATACATCTCAGGCATTCCATTGGAGAATGGTAGCTGATCTTGATGGACTCCAGTTCTGCAGGGTCTAGGCCTAATTGCACTCCAATATCATACCATTTGTGCTCTATGCACTTGAGAAATTTCTGTACATCAGCTAAAGAAAACCTGTTCAGTTGAGTCTCCATGTTTACTTCTCTTGGATTAGTTATTGCTCACTTTTATAGCCTCTTAAACATGTTTATGTTTTTAAATCTACAAGTTTCAATGTTGGCATTACTGGTTTACATTTGAAGTTACTCTTATTGTGTAGAATAAACTCATGTTCTAGTGTTTAATTATCGAAGGTCTCTTAAGAAATCATCACAGCATATAATATAGTCATATATAGTCACATTCTGGACTAAAATTAATCCCACAATAATAATAATAATATTGATAATAAATAATATCTTAGTTTTGACACCACTGGCTAGTAAAAAAACTTTGCATGATGAAAATATTATTTCTTTTTGCAGTAGCTCATGGTGGGAAATCATCCTGGACAGTAAATACAATAGAGAGATCAAGTGTGTGTGTGTGGATAGATAAATGCTTTTTAGAAGCCATTGTATATCTTACCCAGGAGTGTTTAGACATATGTAGTGGGACCTTCTTTCAATAGACATTTCTCTTTCATGTATAGCATATGATCATAATATATAGCTACCTTTTATTCTAGGGATCTATATTAGCACAAAAAGATAATTCATGCATGTTGTGATTAGTTAGAGATTCATGCATGTTGTGATTAGTCTGATATTCACATACATATGTGCTTTACCCCAAAGTGGGATACCACTTCTTTCGATACTTCACTGCATGCAGTGGTAGCTAAAATAGATTAATTTTGGGTATAGTATATGTAATACTCAAAATTAGGGTATTGTCATGTGATTGGACAGTAGTTGGTCTGATATGAGTTCGTATTGCATGGAGAAGAGAAAGCTAATAACTGTGTGGTCAGCTATAGCAATGATTATATTATAATGCATTCATATGTATTATAATTATATGTACACATAACTATTACATTATTTATACCTATGTACGTAAGTCATGTATTAGTACGTATGAGTCAGGCAATAATAGACTTTCTTTTCCTTACCATCTCTTACTTTCTGTTCTAAAGGAAGCAATGAGTTGGTTTAATGTACTTGCAAAGGATTGCATTTTGTTGCCTAAAATAGCATCTTTATGAACCTCAATATTCCCATAATGTTGGAAGAACTTTATAGCATGTACGTAGGTCATAGAATATCCTTATGATATTTCTTTATACTGACAACTACTGTAATAGTCTATTCCAACCCCCCTGAAACAAGGGCACCTCTGTATACAGTAAAACCTCTCTATTCCAACCCCCTGAAATGAGGACACCTCTGTATACAATAGAACCCCTTCCAACCTCCTAAAATGGACACCTCTGTATACAAGGGAACCCCTCTATTCCAACCCCCTGAAATGAGGACACTTTTGTATACAGGGGAACCCCTTTATTCCAACCCCCTGAAATGAGGGCACTAAGTGTAATTATGTAGTGCTAGAAAGGTAATGTTTCTGTTAAACTGTATTTGCTGCATAGCCATTTACCACAAT
This sequence comes from Diacarnus erythraeanus, assembly GCA_964016965.1. Classification (NCBI taxonomy): domain Eukaryota; kingdom Metazoa; phylum Porifera; class Demospongiae; order Poecilosclerida; family Podospongiidae; genus Diacarnus; species Diacarnus erythraeanus. Next base: position 5,741,869 of record OZ024671.1, on the reverse strand, counting down.
ACAATAATTATATGTACGTACTTTGTTTCTCTTGTGATTTTATCATGTTGTTATAGAGACCCCAGGATTCTAATACACTATCATGTGAAAATTTTAGAGACCCCTGAAACAATTTTAGGGACCCCCTGAAACAATGGAATCCTAATTAACTAGTCACATGTTACTGCATGTACTGCATTCATGTGCATGCATGTATAGGTTCTCGTGACCCAGCTCCAGTTTGATGGCCAGATGATTCCAGCATGGAAGTAGGGAAAGGAACTCAAGTCAGAGAAGCTAGAACTAAAACCAGAGGAAATGGAGATGCAAAAGAAAGTGCAAGAAATATGGACAGCCATATTATCTGGACTGCTTATAGAAGAGGGAACAGATTTCTTTAAGAGTGGAGCTGGTTCTATGGATGTTACAAGGTGAGGCAACCATCATGAAGATGAGAATCTAAACTGACTTGTTTGATTAAACCCACTTTGTAAATCATTTTAGAAAACTTATGTTCGTGTAGCAATAAAGTTTAACTACTTCTTATAATCACTACACTTTATTGACAGATTGAAGTGGTTAGCTATAGGGCGTCCTGTAAATCATTTTAGAAAACTTATGTTCCTGTACGTAGCAATAAAGTTTAACCTCTTCTCATAACATTCTAATCACTACACTTTATTGACAGATTGAAGTGGTTATAGGGCATCCTGGTTATAGGGGTGTCCTGGTGGTTATAGGGGTGTAGGGGTGTCCTGGTTATAGGGGTGTCCTGGCTATAGTGGTGTCCTGGTTATAAGGGTGTCCTGGTTATAGGTGTGTCCTGGTTATAGGTGTGTCCTGGTTATAGGTGTGTCCTGGTTATAGGTGTGTCCTGGTTATAGGTGTGTCCTGGTTATAGGGGTGTCCTGATTATAGGGGTGTAGTGGTGTCCTGGTTATAGTGGTGTCCTGGTTATAGGGGTGTCCTAATTATAGGGATGTCCTGGTTATAAGGGTGTCCTGGTTATAGGGATGTCATGGTCATAGTGGTGTCCTGGTTATAAGGGTGTTCTGGTCATAGGATTATCCTCATTTTGTCAGTCACATCAGGGTGGGGTGTCCTCAAAGATAATATTGCTGTTTGACAGACAGCTATGTGCATTGTTTTCTTTAAATGATAATTATTAACCATACTTTGAGTACACATAAGTATAAACTCAATTTAAAGGTGATGGTTAATCCAATGCTCTAATTATTCTCATGAGATTAACACATTGAATATTGTAGCATTTGTAAATAATGGTTTCTAAGAAAACACATTTTCTCTAAGAACTGGTACCTTTAATAAGAGAAGTAAGGACATTCGAACACATGCATGTTTACTAATAAAAAAAAAAGGTACATTTACGTATATAATCTTTTATCTCACCTTTAAGTTAAGGTAGCTTGCATGCTCAATAATGGGGTATTTACATGTTTCTTGAAGTAGATATGTAATGTTGTTTACTTCAGAATGGTGGAGGAGGTAAGAAAGAAGACAGGGATAGAGCTGGAGACAGATGATGTTTACATGAGCACAAGATCTGGAGACTTTATTCACACACTAGTCAACAAGAGCAGAGGAGAAGGTGTTGTTGAGTTGGAATATGATGCTGTAAGTTTAAAAAAAAACTATGGATATGGAATTGTTATGAGCATATTCTGTTACTACATCTATCCAAGACCACACACTGGATATTTATAGCAACATCTTACTTATAATTATTTATAGTGACATAATATCTTAATAATTATAATGTATGAGTTACATAGTACAGTAGGATGTCAGTTATCAGGACAGGTTGGGACCGGAAGGTGTCTGGATAACTGAAATTTCACACCAATGTACACATGCATGCATGTACATATTGAAAGTACATAAAAGTGTAATATTGAATGTATTAGTCATGTTTGCAGTGCATGCGTAATCACTAATTTTGTGTTTCGTATCTCTTCTTCACTGCTTCCATGAAAAGGCCATTAATTACACTGTACTGTACATGTATGTACAGTACACCTGTTCTGTTTAACTAAAGTTTCTAGATAACTGGAGTCCGGATAACTGACATCCTACTGTAATTGGTTATGTCTAATAACATGATATGGTTTTATAACACCCAGTCTGTTATCATAGGTCAAAAAAAAGCTTTGACTTTGATATCTTTTTGTGATTACTTTCAATGTGGATATGCCCTCTTTAGGCTATCATCAGGACTAATAACTTGGAAATCAAGTGTCCTCATCAGTGTTTTATCAACAATGAGTTTGTGGATTCTATGGAGGCAAAATTTATAATACTATAAACCCTACTGATGAGTCTGTCATCTGTAAAGTCTCTGCCAATGATCTGTCAAAGCAGCCAAGGTGAGGCCTCAGTAATGTAAAGATCATGTGTAATCAATTACATATCTTGGAATTCTCTGGCAATCACCGTATATGAATTGTTTACAGTGACAGTTTTTGTTGTTTTTTTCAGGACACTTTTGAGAAGGACCAGTGGGGAAAGATGAATGCAAGAGATAGAGGACAGGTGCTTATATAATGATGGTGATGTTGCATGCTGTGATACATAATGGTATAATGGATTGTTACATGCTTTGATAATGTTACATGGTGTGATAATGGTGCTGTTACATGGTGTGATAATGATGATGTTACATGGTGTGATGATGATGTTACAGTGTGATAATGTTAAATGCTGTGATAATGGTGATGTGATAATGATGCTGTTAGCTACATGGGACATTGTTGAGATCGCTAATGACAGGTTTTTCTTAGGTGCTTAAAATGACAAGTAAATATTTTATGCAAACATCATCAGACACATGATTTCTTTCACAATGTAGTAATATTGTGACTTTAAACATGCAATATTATCTTTGTAGCTTCATAATTACTTCATCTTTACTTTATGGAGCGGGAGATATCCTATGTCTAGCTGTCAACTTAAAATTGGCCCTCATGTTGTTTTTTCAAGAACAGGGTCTTTCCCAGAGAGTGTGCAGCACCAGATAATTTTTCTTTAAAGTAACTAAGGGAATAATAACCACAAAGAAGTGTCTTATGATATTTCTTTCATATAGCTACCTGTAGTAGCAGTTAGCTAGTCAGTTATGTATCTACATAGTGACTTAGGATTGTGTATCATGCATGCAGCTCAAGTACAGCGGTCATCCTTACCATCACCTTAGAATAAATTTTTTTGCCTTTATAATTATACTTATCATGTAGTATCATGTATTATAATGTGCATTATACATGTAAGTTATGTTATTTTGTTCTATAAGCATGCTCAGTACATGTTATAGTATCACATTAAAATTGCTCTTTTTCAATAGAAGTAACTTCAGTTTTACCACTCTCTGTAGAAGTAACTGTAGTTGGACCACTCTCAGTAGTTTTACTACTCTTTGTAGAAGTAACGTCACTCTCTGTAGAAGTAACCACTGTTGGACTAATTGTCTCTGTAGTTGGACAGTTTTTAAAACTGACTTCTAACGTAGCCACTCCGAATATACCAGTGTAGTTAGCTTGTACCATGAAGGGATCTGATATGTTGATGGCAAACCTGTCAATCAGGTCATTCTTCCTGCTATCTTTGTCCAGTATCTCAAGATAGAATTGAGTTCCTTTCATTGGCTGCAGATGATAGACAATAATAATAATAATACGTAATTGTTACAAATTAAAGAAGTGAACATTCATTTTACAGTTTGAAACATTCAGGTTTAGCTAAAAGAAGTACCAGAATAATACTTACATACCAAACACATACGTACTATACAGCTACTCCGCATGTTATATTAGCTGGTTAGTGAGTGGAGGCATGGAAGACAAGTGTGGTGGTAACCTAGTGGGTGAGTGCAACACGGCAAGGGAGTGCAGTGGGCACAGAGAAATAGAAAGCGTGCTAGTGCCAGGCAGTAGCAGTAGCTACTTCAGTTTCAAGAATTAGTTTTTCTGATTAAGTTCATGAATTTCTGAACATAGAGAAACCACACTTCAAAGAAGGAGGAACTAAATCATTCAGCAGGCCTACACCACAATGACCTACATAAATATATATCACATAACCTCCTCTTTAAGCAACTATCACTTTAATGAGATGGACTTTGATAAACTTTCAGTAGCTAATGGTAAGTATAAACAGTATTATAGTTCTTATACTCCAAGACAAAACCCTCCACTATTCCTATATATCATCATGTTATGAGGTGCCACTAGTAGCTATACTCAGCTACTCATTTCATCTTTTCAATGATTATATCTCTCTGAGAACACCAGAAGTGACCTTAGATGCAAAATAAATTCATTGGTATCATGTCCAAGATCCCCCAATACCCTGTATTATTATACTTCGGTGCCCTACTACCCCAAATCATCTTCTTAAGTACATCACTGTGTTTAGTGCATAAACTATTATATGATCAGGAGAGGTTAAGTCAGCTAAGTGAGACACAGAACATTATTGAAACAGTCACATGATGTAGTGCATGTATTCATAAAACCTCAATTATTAGTTTAAGTACTGTGGCTAGGACCTACTATAACTATCAGATTGTAGTGGTTAGACTAGGCATTAATTTTAATGACATTATTATTATTATTATTATTATTATTATTATTATTATTATTATTATTATTATTATTATTATTATTGAATTAGCTATGCACACTGGACTAGTTAACTTAAAATAGCTTTTCTTATTATTATATTATAACTATGACCTCTATTTTAGCCCTCACACATAGAGGTCCATATGGATTTGGTAATAAGTAGCTGGAATTAGAGAGCCTTGCACTGTTGACATTAGTCATTGGAGGAGTAGATATAATATCAGTATTAGAGCAGATCGTTTTTATGTTTGAATCTTCGTCGGTGTGGTTTACTGGTGCATCAATTGATCTAAGGCAAAAAGAAAAGAAACTGTCGCACACATCCTCAGAACATCGCCGTCCTCCCCGATCATCACAACATCTATTTCGTTTAACCAATTTGCCATTAGGATTGCTGAAAGAGTAAAAGGTGACCTGAAGATTATACTCACAATGCACAAACTCCTGCTGTAGAGATAAAAATAAACATAATAATTTAAAAAGAAGCTGGAGTAGGCTTTGTTAATGCATGCAGCACATATCTAATTATTATAGCTAGCCTAGTGAGTGGTGCACAGGAAAACATGGGGTCAGTAGGCAGTATAGAGTCAATAGCTAGCTATATTATACTGTGGGAAAGATAGCTGGATCCTGACCACAAGATTTTTCCTTGCCCAGATATCTAGATACAATAATTTATGTAGGTCAGTGATTGACGAAAATATTATTATGATGATCCCAGTGTTCATAGACTAGCTAACTGGGTATAATCTTAGGTGCCCTGACATACATTTGAATAGAAAGCCAAGCCTCGAATATATTAGTTATGTAGCTAGCTAAGCAGACTGGCTGATTAAACTTACACAATATATAAGTAGTAAACTGAAAACAAACCATGAAACCATCCTATGGCTCACTATAGCCAGCTAGCTAGCCAGCAATTAACAATAGTGCACACCAGTCATAAGAACAGGTGTGGATGTGATAGTGGACGTGATTGGGGGTGGGGTGGATTTGATTGTGGGTGGGATGGATGTGATTGTGGATGTGATTGGGGGTGGGATGGATGTGATTGGGGGGTGGGGGCAGCCTAGTGAAGGCAGCAAAAGGTAAGTGTGTCTCAGAAGAACAAGGTACAATACAAGGGCAAATACAGATAACAAGATAGTTCAACCAGCTCTTGGTAATTGGCTATAATTGGTGATTCAGGTCACCTTGGATTAAAGTGTACTGATTAGTGGGGTGGTCTAAATTTAGGGGGTGAAGCTCTATTAATGGCATATACACACGCTGTTGTTTATAATACGTAATTTCTTAGTGTTTTAATACAGGAGGTGTCCTCATTGCATGGACTGAGATAGAGTTGTTACATTGTATTCAGCAGTATCAGTCAGGGGGTTGGAATAGAGAAGTTTCCCAATATAGGAGTGTCTTGATAAATTGGTTTGTTTATTAAAATTAGAGTCTCCATCTAGGTTAATGGTATTCTTTGCTATACACTTTTTATAATTACAAGTACTCTATTCCTTTTGTGGTGGCCCTTTATTATTAAAGTAGAATTATATTCTATTGCTACTGTTATGACTCACGTTTGGACCACTCTCTGTAGAAGTAACTACTGTTGGACTAATTACCTCTGTAGTTGGACTGTTATTAAAACTGACTTCTATCATAGCTACTCCGAATATACCAGTGTAGTTAGCTCGAACTATGAAGGGATCTGATATGTTGATGGCAAACCTGTCAATCAGGTCATTCTTTCTGCTATCTTTGTCCAGTATCTCAAGATAGAATTGAGTTGGCTGCAGATGATAAACAATAATTACAAATTATATTTAACTAAAGAAGTGAACATTCATTTTACAGTTTGAAACATTCAGGCTTAGCTACAAGAAGTACCTAGATAATACTTACATAGTATACTAAACAAATACTATAGCTACTCCATGTTATGAATATTAAATAGGTCTCTGATTGAAGAGCCCATTTCCTTCCTGTGGAAATATAAACACAGGTGCTCTTGAGTACAGTATAATATGTTTCTGCACTAACATCCTAGTGATGGGTCCCTCTGCTCACCCCCAATTAGGTAACATAAAGAATGCAGGCCTTGTTGAGGTTAACTGGTGTAGATCTAGATTTTAAAACATAATAGGGCTCATTATGACAATGGATTTCTTTACAGGTAAATAATTAGTTACAATGATTAATTAGAAGTTTTTTTGGAATCACAGTAGGGAGAGACAAAAGTGGAAGTAGAGGGTGAGTGGAGGCATGGAAGACAAGTGTGGTGGTAACCTAGTGGGTGAGTGCAACATGGTAAGGGAGTGCAGTAATATCCTTTTTGAGTAACTAGCTATGAGAACTAAGATCCTGACATTTCATTGAGACATTACTCCAGACTCTCTGAAATGATCAACCTGTTTGGAAATTTTCAGGTGTCGCTCTAATAATAGTCACAATGCAAGTAAGTACACAAGAAACCAAGTGAAAGGAAAGAATACCACAAACTATTATTCCTTCACTTTAATGAGATGGACTTTGATAAACTTTTAGTAGCTAAATGGTAAGTATAAACAGTATTATAGTTCTTATACTCCAAGACAAAACCCTCCCCTATTCCTATATATCATCCTGTTATTGGAGCTAGTGTCAAAATTAATGAGTTTTAAGTGTACTAGTGGCACCTTAGAACATCTGAATAGGATTTTGGTTTTGAATAATAGATCTTCATTATACTTTTTGTACTTACCATTAAGGTACATCTCACTAAAGAAGGATATGTGATGACAGAGAAGGTTTGTGTTGTGTAGTTCTCTTGCTTGTGTATTTTTTTGCATTGAGACTTCATCCATCACTAAATTACCTTCATTTCATAGAATATTCGCCCTCTCACTTGTGTTTATAATAGCTACCCATTTCATTGATTATGCCACTCAGAGAACACCAGAAGTGACCATAGTTCATTGGGGTCATGTCCAAGATCCCCCAATACCCTATATTATACTTCGGTGCCCTACTACCCCAAATCATCTTCTTAACTACGTACATCACTGTGTTCAGTGCATAAATTAAATTATTAATCTGTTATACGTAGCTACTATCAATAATGTTCTGTGTATCACTTAGCTAACTTGATCTCTCCTGATCATATAGTAACAGTCACATGATGAGTACATGTATATTCATAAAACCTCAAATTATTATTATTTAGGCATAGTTTAAGTACTGTGGCTAGGACCTACTATAACTATCAGATTGTAGTGGTTAGCCTAGGCATTTAATGACATTATTATTATTATTATTGAATTAGCTATGCACACTTGGACTAGTTATCATGAAAATAGCTTTTCCTATTATTATATAACTATGACCTCTATTTTAGCCCTCACACATAGAAGTCCATAAGGATTTGGTAATAAGTAGCTGGAATTAGAGAGCCTTGCACTGTTGATATCAGTCATTGGAGGAGTAGATATAATATCAGTATTAGAGCATATCGCCTTTATGTTTGAATCTTCATCAGTGTGGTTTACTGGTGCCTCAATTGATCTAAGGCAAAAAGAAAGGAAAGTGTCACACACATTCTCAGAACATCGCCTTCCTCCTCGATCATCACAACATCTATTTCGTTTAACTAATTTGCCATAAGGATTGCTGAAAGAGTAAAAGGTGACCTGAAGATTATACTCACAATGCACAAACTCCTGCTGTAGAGATAAAAATAAACATAATAATTTAAAAAGAAGCTGGAGTAAGTTTGGTTAATGCATGCAGCACACATCTCACAATTATAGCCAGCCTAGTGAGTGGTGCACAGGTCAGTAGGCAGTATAGAGTCAATAGTTAGCTATATACTGTGGGAAAGATAGCTGGATTCTGACCACAAGATTTTTCCTTTCCCATATAATATTATGTTAGGTCAATGATTGATGAAAATATTTGCACTATATGAGCTAACTGGTTACAATCTTAGGTGCCCTGGCAATAGAAAACCTCAGCTATGTAGCTAGCTATAAGCAGACTGGCTGACTAAACTTACACAATATAAGTAGTAAACTGAAAACAAACCATGACTCACTATAGCCAGCTAGCTAGCCAACAATTAACAATAGTACACACCTAGTTAATCATAAGAACCAGGTGTGGATGTGATTTTGGATGTGATTGTGGGTAGGGGTCATCCTAGCGATGGCAGCAAAAGGTAAGTATGCCTCAGAAAAACAAGGTAAAATACAAATAGTTGTGCTTAAGGACAAATACAGATAACAAGATAGTTCAACCAGCTCTTGGTAATTGGCTATATTTGGTGATTCAGGTCACCTTGGAAAAAAATTAAAGTGTACCGATTGTTGGGGTAGCCTAAATTTAGGGGGTGAAGCTCTATTTAATGGCATATACATACCCTGTTGTTTGTCATAATTTCTTAGACAGGAGGTGTCCTCGTTGCATGGACTGAGATAGAGTTGTTACATTGTATTCAGCAGTATCAGTCAGGGGGTTGGAATAGAGAGGTTTCCCAATATAGGGGTGTCTTGATAAATTGGTTTGTCTATTAAAATTAGAATCTCCATCTAGGCTAATTTGCTATACACTCCTTATACTCTACTCCTTTTGTGGTGACCCTTTACATTATTATTAAAGTTGAATTATATTCTATTGCTACTGTATGACTCACATTTGGACCGCTCTTTGTAGAAGTAACTTCAGTTTTACCACTCTCTGTGGAAGTAATTGTAGTTGGACCAGTTGGATCGCTATTTGTAGAAGTAACGTCACTCTCTGTAGAAGTAACCACTGTTGGACTAATTGTCTCTGTAGTTGGACTGTTATTAAAACTGACTTCTAACGTAGCTACTCCGAATATACCAGTGTAGTTAGCTTGAACTATGAAGGGATCTGATATGTTGATGGCAAACCTGTCAATCAGGTCATTCTTTCTGCTATCTTTGTCCAGTATCTCAAGATAGAATTGAGTTGGCTGCAGATGATAATTGTTACAAATTACGTATATTTAGCTAACTAAAGAAGTGAACATTCATTTTACAGTTTGAAACATTCAGGTTTAAGTACCAGGATAATACTTACATATTAAACATATTATACTATAGCTACTCTATGTTATAATAGCTGGTTAGTAGCTAAAGGACCTCACATAAATGAATTAATATACAACTTAGCTGGGTCTCTGATTTAAGAGCCCATTTCCTTCCTGTGGAAATATAAGCACAGGTACTGTAATATGTTTCTGCAATATGCTTATGCACTAACTTCCTAGTGATGGGTTCCTCTGCTCACCCCCCTCCCCACCCCATTAAGCAGCTTTGTTGGGGTTAACTGGTTCAGATCTAGATTCCTCCTCTCACTTGTGTTTATAATAGCTATCCATTTCACCTTTTCAATGATTATGCCTCTCAGAGAACATCAGAAGTGACCTTAGTTCATTGGGGTCATGTCCAAGATCCCCCAATACCCTATATTATACTTTGGTGCCCTACTACCCCAAATAATCTTCTTAACTGCATCACTGTGTTTAGTAATTATTAATCTGTTATAGCTACTATCAATAATGTTCTGCGTCTCACTTAGCTGACTTGATCTCTCCTGATCATGTAGTAACAGTCACATGATGAGTACATGTATTCATAAAACCTCAAATTATTATTATTAAGGCATAGGTTAAAATAATACTGTGGCTAGGACCTACTATAACGGTTAGGCTAGGCACACTTATCAATATTATAATGATTTATTGCTATTATTATTATTATTATTATTATTATTATTATTATTATTATTATTATTATTATTATTATTATTATTATTATTATTATTATTATTATTATTATTATTATTATTATTATTATTATTAAGCTACATGAATTATGCACACTGGACTAGTTATTATGACCTCCTCACCCCTAGAAGATTTGGTAATATGTAGCAGGAATTAGAGAGCCTTGCACAGTTGATATTAGTCATTGGAGGAGTAGATATAATATCAGTATTAGAGCATATCATGTCTATGTTTGAATCTTCATCAGTGTGGTTTACTGGTGCACCAATTGGTCTAAGGCAAAAAGAAAAGAAACTGTCGCACACATCCTCAGAACATTGCCGTCCTCCCCGATCATCACAGCATCTATTTCGTTTAACTAATTTGCCATTAGGATTGCAGAAAGAGTGAGAAGCGACCTGAAGATTATACTTACAATGCACAAACTCCTGCTGTAGAGATAAAAATAAACAATAATTTAAAAAGAAGATGGAGTCTTGGTTAATGTATGCAGCACACATCTCACAATTATAGCCAGCCTATAGTGAGTGGTGCACAGGTCAGTAGGCAATATAGAGTAAATAGTTAGCTATAATACTGTGGGAAAGATAGCTGGATCCTGACCACCACAAGATTTTTCCTTGCCCAGATGGTCAGTGATTAACGAAAATATTCGCACTATAGCTAATAATGATCCCTGGGCTCATAGACTTGCTAACTAACTGGTTATGATCTTGGGTGCCCTGGCATACATCCGAATAGATAGCCTCGAATATAATATTAGTAGCTCTGTAGCCAGCTAAGCAGATTGGCTGACTGAACTTACACAATATATAAGTAGTAAACTGAAAACAAACCATGAAACCATCCTATGGCTCACTATAGCCAGCTAGCTAGCCAGCAATTAACAATAGTGCACACCTAGTTAGTCATAAGAACAGGTGTGGATGTGATTGGGAGTGGGGTGGGGCACGAAAGGGACGCATTTGAGCCCCCCCTCCCCCTCCAGATGCTAGAATGAGCACAGCGCATGCTCAATATGCACCAATCTATAATAAGTTGAGCAACTATTGTAAGTAGCTACTGTTTTTTGTTAGCTGTTAATGTCGGATATCATCATAAACCCCTGCTATTAATTCAAGCTCCTACTGTCTAGGAAAAGATATAGTTGTTATAACTTTTGATAAAATTAATAGTCATTTACCACTTTCATTATAAGTTTTGGTTAATTATTCAGTATTTTTAGTTAATAATCACATCATCTCCATTTAGTTTTAGTCGTGGTAATATCACTTAAAATAATATCACTCAAACCAAAATTCAAATTCAAAATACCATAATAATTTTAGTAGCTAGTGAAGTTTTTAATAAATATTTTAGGCCAGTGTTAATGACATTCCTGTTTCTGGTAAACCACCCAGCATTGGAAATTTACACTGCTCAAAAGTTATCATTATTCACATTATTGTATTTTTAAAGAGTATAAATTGACCTTTGACTCTACAAGCAGCTGCATGTAGTGCTTGTAGTTTTAGTTTTGTGACTAAAAATAATAGTTTTAATTGACTAAAACCATTATTAAAAATGTTTTGTTATAAAGAAATTTCTAGAAGTCCTTGTAGATAGAAAAAAACCCCCTCCTTTCTGAAATTGTATTTTTAACCTATTATTCTTTCAGTAATTATAATTATGATAAAAATTTTTTTAATTTTTTTTTGGTGTTGGTCGTCACTAGGCAATGGTTGTAGCTCCTCCCATACATCTGTTCAGTTGCATTGCTGTTAAGAATTAATAATTTTGGTGGCAGCAAATCAGGGACAAATCTGGCAATTTTGATAGGGAGGCAGTCCAAGTATGATATGCCCACCACATGGATGTAAGGCCACAGTGAAGAGGAGGGTTGAGGAAGGTTTCTTTGCTCATTTCTTTTCTTTTCTTTTCTTTCTTCCTTCCTTCCTTCCTTCCTTCCTTCCTTCCTTCCTTCCTTCCTTCTTTCTTTCTTTCTTTCTTTCTTTTTGTGGAAACAAAATGTGGCTATTACTAGAATGCTTATAGAGGCAACAAAACATGAACAAATAACTATCTATAATAATTATTATAATCAGACACAGTCCAATTAAATCTGTAGCTGATACGATCATAATGACATTACTAGTAACATATATAAGTTTCCTGGAGTTGTACAAACATGTTCTTCCCCTCATCAAGTGGTGCCCCAATGGTCCTGGCCTGCTTACTGTATGCCTCACTGTCTTCAGGTGACCACTTCAATATTTTATACTCTGGAAGACTGAGCATAGAGCAGATTTCATAGAATTCAGGCCTTGAATCTGGATTGCTGTTCCTGGTTATAAAAGGTATAATTGTTATACACACTTAAAGTGTTCATGTGGCATCTAAGGAAGATTCTGCACTATTCAAGGATATATCTAAGGAAGAGTTTACACTAAATACTTATTATAGGATAGCAATAGATAAGCATAATGGTGGCTGGGGTGGGGGTGAGCACACATGTTTGGAAATGGTCATCACAGATTAAAAAAGTTGGAATGTATGGGTATTTAAAAACTTTTCATAGGGTGTGGCTTGCTCCACTCACTCAGTTATACTCAGTGAGCTTACATATAACCTGGAGACACAGACTACGTACAATTGAGATAGAGATAGCCATTACTAAAATTCCCCTTTGCTATATAGTGCTTTGTGACTAGCTATAGACGTGCATGAACATCGTACAATTAGCCAAGTTGTGTAAATTTCTCACGTGGGCTATTCTTGAGGGAAAACTTGCTAATCTAATTTTTAGTAGCTAGTGTTTTGATAAATCATAGAGGAGGCATGTGGTGCATACTGTTAGTATTCTATTGCCCTCTTGAGATATTATAATACATACGTAGGTGTAGGAAGTTGTTTTGGATTAGGGGGGCTCTGGTACTTCACAAAGCACAATGTTTTCTAGGAGGGTCTGGGAGCATGCTACTTTGAAAAAAATTTGCATGCTCAGACAAATTCTGGTGCAAATTCTGGTGCAATCTGGGGCAAATGTCAGTTTAAAAATTGGTGTACTGTCATCAGCATGGAAAAGAAGTACTTGAGGTTAGCTGAAAAACTAGCCCCCAGAGCCCCGTGTTTCCTATGCCTATGTAATATAAGCAGAATAGTAACCTATTCTAGATCCCAGAGCCCCCATGTTTCCTACACATAAGCAGAATAGTAACCTATTCTAGATCTATATGCACCGTGCTTCTTGAAGAGACTTGAAGAGTGTGAATAATAGACTTTCACTGTACACTTTATCAAGTAGCTATAGTGGAACCTCTCCATTCTAAACACCTTGGCACAAATTTAAGTGTTCTGATTAGAGGGATGGCCTCATTTCAGAGGGTGAAGTTCTATTAATATTAATACATAAACTACATATCCAAGTGTCCTTAATAATAAATAGGGATATATATACACTCAAGGGGGTTAGAATAGAGATGTTCCACTATAATACCTATCCGCTGAAATTAAACATTGCCTTTGAAATTTCACTAACCAGCATTTTATCATGGTTTCATAGATGACTCTAGGACATCCAGGGGGAGGAGCTAAGCGGTAGCCTTTAGCAATTTCTTCAATAACCTACAGAGAGCATTCAGTAACAGGTAAATATGAAGGTTGACAAAATATAAAAATATACTCTATAAGGTGCAGTAGCAAGACCATCATGGATGACTACATTGTGGACTGATATAAGTGCTTGTGAACAAATATAGGCTGATTAACCAGATAAAATAAGAGTGTATCAGGTATAGCATATCACAACATTACTGCAGCTAATAGTTAATGTGTAACTAAACAAAAATAGTGGCCAAATACCACTAGCTCCTTTATAATAATAGTTATCATAATACAAATACCTCTGTCTACTATTAGCCAGGGCTGTAGACTGGGTGCTTCTATGTGTAAATTTCCTTACAGTATTCTTATAGTATTATTACAGTAATCTTATTTTATAGTCAGTAATCTTATTATATATTATTGAATATTACAAGTATATTATTACAAATGACGTAATGTCCAGAATTTACACCCTGTAGACTCCTTACTATAAAATTAAATGAGACTCCAAGTACCTGCCACACAGTGGCACTTGGTGTATAATGGCTAATAATCCCAAAGGACAAATCAGGAAAAGGCACCACTGTACTGCATAAAGGTGGGTGAAGTTTCTTATTGTTTAAAAAATAGGCTTTGGTTATAACCTTGCTCTTACTCCTCCAAAAACTTGCTCCACAGTTGGGAGTAAAAAAATGACATTAGCACATTAGCTCATGAATTATGCATGAATATTCACAAACAGCCGTACAGACTTACGTACCTATGTAAGTACACAGGTACAAGTACAATCATATTATTATTAGATTACACCAGACCCATCTAATTTTCCAAAAAGAGGTCCAAGAGTTTAAGGATTACCATTGAAGCTCCAGCTATGCTAGCATAAGTGTCAGGTCTAATAATACCTGTCCATTAACTAGATGGTGATATGGCTTGATTCCCAAGGTCCATATCTCATAGAGGACACAGCCATAGCTCCAGACATCACTGGCAGTGGAGTACTTGTGGTGATGGATGGCCTCAGGTGCTGTCCACTTTACTGGAACCTTACCTCCATGAGCAACATGAAATTCTTTCTCCTTTAACTCTCTTGATAAGCCAAAGTCACCAATCTAACAGGACATAGTAACTGAGTATGGATATTACTCTATTCCAGACACCTTGGAACAAACTAGAGTGAGGGTTGGCCTCATTTCAGGGGTTTAATGTTAATATTTTGGACCAATCCAGGTGGCCTTAATACAGAGCTGTCCCTATTTCAGGTGGTTGGGATAGAGGAGTTCTTTCATTTCAGAGGGTTGGTGATTCCACTGTATACAGAAGTGTCCATGGGTTGGATTAGATGGGTTTTTTATTTATACCTTGCAAATGTCATCCTCCGAAACAAGAATGTTCCGTGCAGCTAGGTCACAGTGAACATATCCCTTCAGACTCAGGTAGTTCATACCACTGGCTACCTGTCGTGAGTAGTAGAGCAACTGTGGTGCTAGCTCAGAGTGGTCATCAGAACTGTATAATTGCGTATTATAATAATTATGATTGTTGATCTAAAATAATAATATTGCTTACCTTGATTTCAATTTAGGTAATAGATTTATGAGATCTCCTTTTAACATCAACTCCACAATAATTTTACACTGAATTAAAATAATAATATTAAAAGTGCAGTGTTTTCGAGATGGGACCCAAGACTAGTTAGCGCTTAAATAATTTTCACAAAAGTGTATGCTGCTGTTAGGTCTATGCTTTAAGGCCTATTGACATAGTAGAAGATTTTCATAATAATACAGGCAAACCTATTGACTTTTACAAATCCATGGAAAAGTGCATATTATTACAGCAAATTAACTTTAATAAACAACATGCCACAGCTGGAACCCTGTGAAAGTATCTTTTATTTTTGTGTGGCCTTAGTCCAAGAGTCGTTATAAACTTCAAATAAGAATGTCATAACTTATGTATAGCTAATTGTGCACATAATATTGTACCTCACTATCTGTCATCAAGATTCCAATTATCTTGACAATATTGGGATGGTTAAACTGTCCCATGATGGCTGCCTCTTGTAGGAACTTGACTCTCTCCTCATTACTAGCTCCATTCTCTATTGACTTCACTGCCACCTCCTCCTCCACTGACTCATCACCCTCAGAGTGATACCACACCCCTTTGTGAACCGTACCAAAGGCTCCACTACCAAGAATAGCATTTATTCTAGAAATATATAAACTATAGTAAAAATATTGCATTGCAGATCATATTATTATTATGTGATTACTAGCAAGCTTATTATTCCATGATTTGTTTTGGTCTTGACAAATAATAATAATTTTTACCCTTGAGAAACTTGAAGCCACTTACTACCTATTTCAGTAGGTACCCACACAGTCCACTACAACACTGAACCTAGCTGATATCAAGACCGCTCTATTGTTTGCCCTGGATCTCTTTTAGCTATCTACATACGTAAGTGCACACATTATGGCTAAATTTGTATTTCTCCCAAAGAGAAGTATCATGACACCCACCCACCAACCCTCAATATGCTCTTCCCTTTGCTTAAATAACACTGTTTAATAAACCACCATGCACTTAACTCCATCTTCCAACTCCTTCTTTTAATTCTATTCTGATAGTCAAGTTATACTGCAACTAAACCAAAATAAAATCTTTCATATCATCTTGAGCTCACTTCTCATTTTCATGGTGAAAATTTTAGCCCTAGTCTTATCTATTCATTAATGTAACTAAACCACAATATCGTGAGCTCACTTCTCATTTTCATGGTGAAGATTTGCCCTAGTCTTATCTGGTCATTAATCTGTCATCACTACACTATGATCAACTCTTATCTCTTAGTACATATAGCTACTTACTGCAATTCTTTTCCTGAAAATCCCCTTATCCTCAACTTCTTAAACTGAGCCACCAGCTCTTTTTCCTCGTTAGAAGGACTCCAGAATGGAATCTCATAGTCATAATCAACACTATCCAATATATCTAATGATATTTAATCAGAAAATGAATGACACTTTAAGGTAGTCTATATATATTATTTACCATCTATTCCATACATGTATAACACATTAGATTCCATCGTTTCATAATCATCATCCTTCAGCTCATGCTCAATAGAGTCATTTTCTTTGTCTTGCTTTGATTCCATTTGAGATTCATTTGTAATGGTTCTAGGTTTCACATACCTGATATTTTGTTTTTGTTCAGTTGTATCATCTTCTTTATTTATATCTAATCCTTTCTCACTGTAACTCGTCAAAGTAAGTTCGTTTGAACTTAAAACATTCACTGGCAATGAAGATTGAGATTTACTCTTTCGGGTGATCATTACAATGCACACAATTATAGATAGTCCTATGACGAGTAATATTAGAAGGATGACACCAACAAATGAACCCAGGATTACTCCAATATTATTAGAATCAGCTTCAACAGACTCGCATGTGTATCCCGACTTACACCTTGCTTCAAAACTGACACTGATTTCTGCAAATCCGAATATTCCTGTGATGTTGAGTTCAGTGATGGAATTGCCAATAGGAACTGTTACGTTAATTATGAATCTGTCAATCAGATCATCTTCATTATTAGGATCAAAATCTATCATCTCCAAATACAGCTGTACTCCTTCCATCGGCTATGAATTAAGAAGGTAAATTATACTGGAATCTATCAAAATTTAGTCTATAGGTAATGACATTACTAATGTATTGTGGTTTTCAGAAGAAAATGTACAATTGTGTTTTAAAAACAAAATACAGATAATGATTATAGCTCTTGGTAATAGCATGTTGGGAGTTGCAGTGAAAGCTCTATTTATTCTGGACACCTTAAGACAAATTTAAAGGTTCCTGATTAAAGGGACCTCAATTCAGGGGCAAAGTTCTATTGAAGCGTATTGAATGCAAGAGGTGTCCTCATTTTAGGGGGTTGGAATTGGGTGGTTCTACTATACACAGATCTTTTGAGGAGTTGTACTGTATCAGTGGAATAGGAACAGGGAACATAGGGGAGCTTCCCAACATCTAATGGGGGGAGCGGGGCATACCTCCCTAATAATTAATGACAGTGAGCACTCCCAATCTGAAACTAAGGTTTCAAAAGTGACATCTTACTTTTCATTCACTATTTTGTTCTCCAATAGCTACATAGCAATCATGAAAAGAACACAAACTCTTCACTTAAACCTTTCTTTGTCTGCCAGCTAAAATAGTTAATGATCTAAGTAGAATTATATTCTATTGCTACTGTATGACTCACGTTTGCTATCTTAGAGAAAATAATTGGATTTGCTACTCCTAATACAGTATCGTTAAATGTAGTGCCATCTATTCGATTTCTTTCACTCTCCGTCACTACCACTTCATCAGGTGGGCAGTCTCTTCGAATTATCATTGGACTTTCTGGGGAAATTGTTTGGAATGGACGTACACACAAGTAGAAATAAGTATCACACCCTCTATTGCAATGACCATCACAGCAGTTGGTTGTACAACCAGCACATCTATGGGTTGGATTTCCATAGGAATTTATTGTTACCAATAGTTCATAGCCATTGTCAATGTCTACAAGAGTACTTTCTGTAGAAGTAACTACTGTTGGACTTATCACTGCAGTTGAACCACTCTTTGTAGAAGTAATTACTGTTTGATTACTCTCTGTAGTTGGATTGTTATCTATAGAAGTTACTACTGTTGGACTTATCACTACAGTTGGACCACTTTCTGTAGAAGTAACTACTATTGGACCACTCTCTGTAGAAATAGCTACTGTTGGACTTATCACTGCAGTTGGACCACTCTCTGTAGAAGTAACTACTGTTGGACTGCTCACTGTAGTTGAACTGTTGCTAATGACATAAAAACTGACTTCTAACATAGCCATTCCGAATACACCAGAATAGTTGGCTCTTTCTATGAAGGAGTTCACTGGAACTGATATGTTGATGGCAAACCTGTCAATGAGGTCATTTTTACCGCTATCTCTGTCCAGTAACTCAAGATAAAATTGAGTTCCATTCATTAGCTGCAGATGATAATTATTATTAGACAGCATTATAATTATTGTCATTATTATTATGATGATGTGTTTGTTGTCATAATTACATCATTGAAATTGAATTTGAGGCAATCTCATAACAGCTGGTTAGTAAAAATTCTCTTATAGGGTCTCTTACAATAATAATAAGAGCTTATTTATAGCTCCTTTTAGCTAGACATTCATTTCATTAATGAGGTATGCTGGCGAATAAATAAATGAACTTCCCATTGTTAAGCTGGGTTCTTTTAAGCACAGGCAATCTCAAGTAAGGTATAACATACTATATTATTTTTGTGCCAATTTCCTAGTGAGTGTCTCCTGGCCCACCTTCTATTAGGTAACTTAAGAATTCAAGACCTTGTTAGGGCAGGAAAAGGCAGGAAAAAAGTCGGTAAGAAGACATAAGTGCAATATATACTACACAGTAGATCTATAGCTTGGTACACTACATTTATGTAATCTTAGAATACCCATTACACTACACTTATTCAGTATATCTCCTTATTCAGTACTATAACATTATCTTTATTATAGTACCCATTATTATCTTTATTCAGAATTAATTAGAGTACCACCTCTATGATCACACAGCTAGCTAATAGTAGTGGTAACAGTCACATGATGACTATTACCAGTATAATCTACTCAGTCATCTCTTACAACTATTATAAGAGATAGCTAAGTAGATTATTGTGGCTATGACTACTATAACACAAAGATAACATTAAACTCTAGTGGTTAGGCTATAGCTAAATTGTATGTAATGGCTTTAATACAGAGGAAACCACCTATTCCTACCCGACCTACCCGACACCCCTACATTAAGGACACTGAGTACCGTATTTCCTGAAATTTTTGTTTATGAATAATTCATTTTTTAAATTTTCATGTTGTTTTAATTTCGGAAGAGCCTAGCAAGCTTAGCATGCTGCCCTCTGCATCTCCAATTATTCAACTTTTTAAATTTTGTAATAAAAGTGACATCTGAAATTAAAACAACGACGAAAATTTCAGCAAATATGCTATGTTGGTTTGCCCCACAGGGCTAGAGGAAGCTATTTTTGGTTGGTCAGACTAGTCATCACAGAAAATAGCTTTTCCTTACCCATAGAGGTCCATATGGATTTGGTAATATGTAGCTGGAATTAGAGAGCCTTGCACTGTTGACATCAGTCATTGGAGGAGTAGATATAATATCAGTATTAGAGCATATCACGTCTATGTTTGAATCTTTATCAGTTCGGCTTACTGGTGCCTCAATTGATCTAAGGCAAAAGGAAAAGAAACTGTCGCACAAATTATCACTACAAGGCTCTCCTGCTTCATCCTCACAACATCTATTTTGTTTAATTAATCTGCCGTTAGGATTGCTGAAAGAGTAAAAAGTGACTTGAAGACGATCATACTCACAATGTACAAACTCCTGCTGTAGAGATAAAAATAATCTGTTATAATAATAAAGAATGTTATTGTAAGAAGCTTGATATTTTCTAGCAGTAGCTAGTGTAATGAATGCAACACATAACCCATAACATTTTTGGTCTCACTACCCTCAGCATTATTATAACACCCCTAGGCTCTAGCTAGCTAGCTAAGTAATAGATAGCTTCGTAGCTAACTAAAGTTGACCGGCTCATTTAACTTACACAATACAAGAGTAGTAAACTGAAAACGAACCGTGAAACCATCTCTCGTCTAGTCAGAGCTGTAACTTACCACGTATAAGCAGTTAGGTTTAATCTCGAGTGATCCGCTAATGTAGGTGTGGTCATGATTGGTTATGCAATGTAACTTGTATGCTCCAGTTTGTTGGAGTTAGTCTTTAAGCTTCATACTCAGAAAACTATTTATCCATGGAAGAGTTTTATAATTATGGTAGCCATAGACTGAAGACTGGATTCAAGCAATTAGCTACTTAACTGCAGTGAAGTGTAGAAGATTTTTTCTGCATCAAGTTAAACATGGAAACATTAGTAGCTAGCTAGTTAGCTTAGCTCTACCCTAATGCCATTATTACATAATAGGGTGTGATAGCAGTATTGAGGATTTGGAGGA
The DNA here is from genome assembly GCA_964016965.1 of Diacarnus erythraeanus. NCBI lineage: Eukaryota > Metazoa > Porifera > Demospongiae > Poecilosclerida > Podospongiidae > Diacarnus > Diacarnus erythraeanus. The sequence continues at coordinate 5,720,782 of OZ024671.1, read as the reverse complement.
TTTTTGAAAGGAGGTAGGTTACTAGTACAAATCTATTGAAAGAGGGGCTAATTCAGATACTAAGTGGCTGTTGTGGTGAGGGGTCAAAGGTAGCAATTAATTTTACTGACATCTTCTTTTATAACTGATTCTTTAGCTACACTTCTAATTTAAAACAAGTTAGAGAAAAGTAATTATTTCTACATAGCAAAATTTAATAATTGCTATAATAATAATACCAGTGAAGGAGTACAAATTGAAGAAGCTAATCCCTGACCAAGAATTGTGGGTCTACTGAGCTGTTTGTGAGGTGCATGGATAATAAATTATAATACGTGTTTTCAAATAACATTATCATTACTCCATGAAATACGTCCATCTCTATAACACTTCAATTTGTTCCATAGTATCCACTCCAGAATAGAGTATATTGTTATTGTCACTGTTGTCTAACTAATCTACTAGCTATCATCTACCTAACTAGCTAACTATTGTTGTTGTTGTTATTATTGTTTGTTGTTGAGTAGTTGACTCATTTTCTGAAAAGTATTGTGGAATGCTTCACCTGAGTAGCTAGTATTGGATTTCTTTTGAAGAGGAGGTTGGACCATGAAGGTGCCACTTTTTATTGGTGGGAAAGATTCAGGATGCTTAAGTTCTATAGAAAAAAAGCAATATACTAGCAACAATTCCAATGGACTTCAATGCATAATTATTTCAGGTATATTGTGCTACAACCCTACATAATAATAATATCATCACCCTGATACCTGTTTATGACAACCACTCTCTGGCTCTCTGGGACACAATAGAGTGGCCTTAATAATAGGGAGGTGGTCTTTATAATAATAGATCTAAAAATCAATGTGCAAACACTACAAGAACTTAACCAAGTGGCCTATTATAAGTATGTATAATAATAGAAGGTGGTCACATTAAGGGGTGATTGATAATACAGGTTCACTGTTTAGCTTATGCAGTTATAGTTATAGCTAATACATTGAGCAGAAAATGGTAAGAATGAGAAATGTGTGACCTTATAACACTTACTTGTTCTAATTCTTATTGGATGACTACTGTATTTGGCTACCAAGCATTTGTTGGTAACCTTAGGTAGCTTTAACTGGGATTGTGATGTATAACTGGTAACTCTTTCCACACAATGACTTAAGAAGTTGGTTCTTGGACTTCCAAATTTTTGGTTAGCCTTTGAAGCACTGAACTCATTGTCTTCACAAACTCCCGCTATATAGATAAAAATAAACATAATAGAAGATGGAGTCTTGGTTAATGCATGCAGCACACATCTCACAATTATAGCCAGTCTATAGTGAGTGGTGCACAGGTCAGTAGGCAGTATAGAGTCAATAGTTAGCTATAATACTGTGGGAAAGATCCTGACCACAAGATTTTTCCTTGTCCAGATGGTCAGTGATTAACAAAAATATTATATGATCCCTGGGCTCATAGACTTGTTAGCTAACTGGTTACGATCTTAGGTGCACTGGCATACATCCAAATAGATAGCCTCGAATATATTAGCTCTGTAGCTAGCTAAGCAGATCGGCTGACTAAACTTACACAATAATATAGCTAATTTATAAGTAGTAAACTGAAAACAAAAACATGAAACCATCCTATGGCTCACTATAGCCAGCTAGCTAGCCAGCAATTAACAATAGTACACCTAGTTAGTCAGGTGTGGATGTGATAGGGGGTAGGGTACTCATTTGAGCCCCCCTTAGACTAGAAACTAGATGCTAGCATAGAATGAGCACAGCGCATGCTCAATATGCACCAATCTATTTAAGTTGAGCAGCTACTCCTCGGAGTAAGTTGATTTTATTATAATAGGTAGCAGCTTACTGTTATTTGTCAGCTCGACTAGTGGATATCCTCACAAATCCCTGCTATTAATTCAAGCTCCTACTATCTAGTAAAGGATATATAGCTATATAGTTGTCATAACTTTTGTTGATATTATAGTCATTATTTACCACTTTCTTTTAGCTTTGGTTAAATAAACTGTTAATGATCACGTCATCTCCTTTTAGTTTTAGTCCTGGTAATCAATATATCACTTAAAATAATATCACTCAAACCAAAAATTCAAATTCAAAATACCATAATAGTTTTAGTAGCTAGTGAAGTCTTTAATAAACAAACATTTTAGGCCAGTGTTAATGACATTCCTGTTTCTGGTTAACCACCCCAGCATTGGAAATTTACACTGCTCAAAAGTTATCATTATTCACATTATTATATTTTTAATTGACCTTTGACTCTACAAGCAGCTGCATGCAGTTGCAAATTAGTGTTAGTAGTTTTAGTTTTGTGGCTAAAAATTAGTGCTGATTTTGTTATAAAGAAATTTCTAGAAGTCCTAGAAAAGAGCCCTCCTTTCTGAAATCGTATTTTATAACCCAATTATTTTGGTCGTTTGGCACATTGCTGTTAAGAATTAATAATTTTGGTAGCAGCAAATCAGGAACAAATCCGGCAATTTTGATAGGGAGGGGGTCAAAGTATGATATGCCAACCATGGTCACAGTGAAGAGGATGAGGGCTGAACCAGAGTGGTGTGTGCCCTATCCTTTTATTGTGGAAACAAAATTTGGCTTTACTAGAATGTCTTTCTTTAGAGGCAACAAAATAAAGTTGCAGTCGTATTAAATCTGTAGCTGATACACAGTAATACGATAATAATGACATTACTAATAACATATATAAGTTTCCTGGAGTTGTACAAACATGTTTTTCCCCTCATCAAGTGGTGCCCCAATGGTCCTGGCCTGCTCACTGTATGCCTCACTGTCTTCAGGTGCCCACTTCAATATTTTATACTCTGGAAGACTGAGCATAGAGCAGATTTCATAGAATTCAGGCCTTGAATCTGGATTGCTGTTCCTGGTTATAAAAGATATAATATTTATGCTACACTGCTACATGCTTAAAGTGTATGTGGCATCTAAGCAAGATTCTGCACTATTCAAGGATACAGTGGAACCTCCGAAGAGAGAACGATTTGGGACCAGGCCCCTCTATTCACTATTCAGAGGTTGTTTACTTTCAGAGGTTGCCCATTTTTATCATGCTACTGCTCCCAATTATAGATCATTTATTCATTGCTGTACATTCTTGTGGCTCAATTCATTTTTTTAACATACAATGACACTGGAGTATAAAAATTTCATAACCAGTTGGATTAGGGGTCATAATATAATCAAAAAGGGTAGCTTGCTTTAATTAAGGGCTTTACACGGGCACATGCTATAGCATCTCCAACTGAGCTGATCGTGCCAGCTTCTTGATGGAATCCATGGTTCTCCTGAAACAGTTTAACGTTATCTAGTGCATAAGTGGGTTTTCACTGTTGGCTATGGTTCTTCATCTGTCTCCCTACACTCTTGAACACATTCATCAACTTCCTCTTACTCTTGTGCATCATTCACTTCCTTAGTTGTTTCATAAACTCGATCATTGCTACTGCCTACATGCTGGAGGAAGCATTTCAGCCAACGGCCTTGTACAAAAATATTTTCACAATCCATTTAATTTGATTAGGGTGTGGCTTATCAGTCACTTTTAGAGGTCAGTTTATCATTGCTAGAGTGTGCTAGTGCTAAGTTAGTATTCACTATTTGGAGTTCGGAGGTATTCGCTTTAAGAGGTGATCTGCGGTACATTTTCTATGGGAGTTGCTCGGGGGCATTCTGTAAGTTCGCTAGTAAGAGGTTATTCGCTCGTTAGAGGGTTCGTTTTTAGAGGTTCCACTGTATATAGTTTGCACTCTTTATTATAAATACTTATAATTATAGATAAGCATAATGGCAAGCTGGGGTGGGGGTGAGCATGCATGTTTGGAAATGGACAAAAAAGTTGGATATTTAAAAACTTTTCATAGGGTGTGGCTTGCTCCACTCACTCAGTTATACTCAGTGAGCTTAGCTACATATAATCTGGAGACACAGACTATGTACAATTGAGACAACTTTTTAATAGAGATAAACATTACTAAAACTCCAGTTTGCTACTTCATTTAGTTCTGTGACCATGAACATAGTACAAGTGCAATTAAGTTGTGTACATTTCTCATGTGGGCTATTCTTGGGGGAAAACTTGCTAATCTAATTTTTAGTAGTGTTTTGATATATCAGAGAGGAGGTATGTGGTGCATCTGTTAGTATTCTATTGCCCTCTTGAGATATAGTTGTTTTGGATTAGGGAGGCTCTGGTGCTTCACAAAGTACAGTGCTTTCTAGGAGGGTTTGGGGGCATGCTCCTTTAAAAAAATTGGTATGCTCTGAGACATATTCTGGTGTAATGTCAGTTTAAAAATTAGTGTACTGTCATCAGCATGGAAAAGTACTTGAGGTTAGCTGAAAAACTAGCCCCCAGAGCCCCGTGTTTCCTACGCCTATGTAATATAAGCAGAATAGTAACCTATTCTAGATCTATGCACTGTGTAGTTCTTGAAGAGACTTGGAGAGTGTGAATAGACTTTCACTGTACACTTATCAAATAGCTATAGTGGAACCTCTCTATTCTAAACACCTTGACACAAATTTAATTTCAGCCTTTTTATGATAACTATTACAGTGGAAAATCTCTATTCTGACCCCCTTGAGTATATATATATCCCTGTTTTAAGGACGCTTGGATATGTCCCTAATAGTAGTTTATGTATTAAGAATTTCACCCTCTGAAATGAGGCCATCCCTCTAATCAGGACACTTATTAAGGGAGCCAAATAGCATTTCATTTCCGTTTTTTCCTTTTTTTATATCTGCTCATAATTATCCTATACTTTGTCCTAGAAAGTTGATTTTTTCCACAAAATGTTTGTCATTTAAAGAGCTTTCTGATGGTATATTAAGTTTTTACTTTCCAATAACCAAAGTTAGCCTGCAAACTTTCATGTACTACTTTTGACTATTACTCAACACCACATTGCCTTAGAAATTTCACTAACCAGCATTTTATCATGGTTTCATAGATGACTCTAGGGCATCCAGGAGGAGGAGCTAAGCGGTAGCCTTTAGCAATTTCTTCAATAACCTACAAAGAACATTCAGTAACAGGTAAATTGACAAAAATAATATAAAAAAATTAATGCAATATATAAAGTCAGCTAGGCCATCATGGATGATTACATTGGGCTGATATAAGTGTTTGTGAGCATTAAAGTTAAAATATAGGCAGATTAACCAGATAAAAATAAGCTAATATGGCTTAGCATATCACATTACTGTAACTAATAGTCAATGTGTAACTAAACAAATAATACATAGTTGCCGAATACCACTAGCTCGTTTATAATAATAGTTAAATACCTCCTCCGTCTCTAACTAATCCAGGGCTGTAGACTCCTTACTAGGTATAAGGATAGATGACTAATAAATGAGATTACACCAGACCCATCTAATTTTCCCAAAAGAGGTCCAAGAGTTTAAGGATTACCATTGAAGCTCCAGCTACGTATGCTAGCATAAGTGTCAGGTCTAATAATACCTGTCCATTAACTAGATGGTGATATGGCTTGATTCCCAAGGTCCATATCTCGTAGAGGACACAGCCATAGCTCCAGACATCACTGGCAGTGGAGTACTTGTGGTGATGGATGGCCTCAGGTGCTGTCCACTTTACTGGAACCTTACCTCCATGAGCAACATGAAATTCTTTCTCCTTTAACTCTCTTGATAAGCCAAAGTCACCAATCTAACAGGACATAGTAACTGAGTATTGATATTACTCTATTCCAGACACTTTAGAACAAATTAGAGTGAGGGTTGGCCTCATTTCAGGGGTTTAATGTTAATATTTTGGACCTATCCAGGTGGCCTTAATACAGAGCTGTCCCTATTTCAGGTAGTTGAGATAGAGGAGTTCTACTAAAGTGTTTTTCATTTCAGAGGGTTGGTGATTCCACTGTATACAGAAGTGTTCATGGGTTGGATTAGATGGGTTTTTCATTTATACCTTGCAAATGTCATCCTCCGAAACAAGAATGTTCCGTGCAGCTAGGTCACAGTGAACATATCCCTTCAGACTCAGGTAGCTCATACCACTGGCTACCTGTCGTGAGTAGTAGAGCAACTGTGGTGCTAGCTCAGAGTGGTCATCAGAACTGTATAATTGTGTATTATAATAATTATTATAATAAATTATTGCTTACCTTGACTTCAATTTAGGCAATAGATTTATGAGATCTCCTTTTAACATCAACTCCACAATAATTTTATACTGAATTAAAATAATAATATTAAAAGTGCAGTGTTTTAGAAATGGGACCCAAGTGTATGCTGCTGTTAGGTCTATGCTTTAAGGCCTATTGACAAAGTAGAAGATTTTCATAATAATACTAGGCAAACCTATTGACTTTTACAAATCCATGGAAAAGTGCATATTATTACTGTAAATAAACTTTAATAAACAACATGCCACAGCTGGAACCCTGTGAAAGTATCTTTTATTTTTGTGTGGCCTTAGTCCAAGAGTCGTTATAAACTTCAAATAAGAATGTCATAACTTATGTATAGCTAATTGTGCACATAATATTGTACCTCACTATCTGTCATCAAGATTCCAATTATCTTGACAATATTGGGATGGTTAAACTGTCCCATGATGGCTGCCTCTTGTAGGAACTTGACTCTCTCCTCATTACTAGCTCCATTCTCTATTGACTTCACTGCCACCTCCTCCTCCACTGACTCATCACCCTCAGAGTGATGCCACACCCCTTTGTGAACTGTACCAAAGGCTCCACTACCAAGGATAGCATTTATTCTAAAAATAAAACATTGCATTGCAGATCATAATTATTATTAACATGATAAATATATTATTATGTGATTACTAGCAAGCTTATTATTCCATGATTTGTTTTGGTCTTGAACAATGACATAATAATAAATTTTACCCTTGAAAGTCATGATCATAGTGTAGTGATGACAGATTAATGACCAGATAAGACTAGGGCAAATTTTCACCATGAAAATGAGAAGTGAGCTCATGATACAAAAGACATTTTATTTTGGTTAGTTGCAGTATAACTGACTATCAGAATAGTCCAGAATAGAATTAAAAGGAGCTGGAAGGTGGAGTTAAGTGCATGGTGGTTTATTAAACCATGCTATTTAAGCAAAGGGAGGAGTGTATTGAGGGTGGGTGGGTGTCATGCTTACTGCAATTCTTTTCCTGAAAATCCCCTTATCCTCAACTTCTTAAACTGAGCCACCAGCTCTTTTTCCTCATTAGAAGGACTCCAGAATGGAATCTCATAGTCATAATCAACACTATCCAATATATCTAATGATATTTAATCAGAAAATGAATGACACTTTAAGGTAGTCTATATGTATTATTTACCATCTATTCCATACATGTATAACACATTAGATTCCATCGTCTCATATTCATCATCCTTCAGCTCATGCTCAATAGAGTCATTTTCTTTGACTTGCTTTGATTCCATTTGAGATTCATTTATAATGGTTCCAGATTCCACATACCTCATATTGTGTTTTTGTTCAGTTGTATCATCTTCTTTATTTATATCTAATCCTTTCTCACTGTAACTCATCAAAGTAAGTTCGTTTGAACTTAAAACATTCACTGGCAATGAAGATTGAGATTTACGTTTCCGGGTGATCATTACAATGCACACAACCATAGATAACACTATGATGAGTAATATTAGAAGGATAACGCCACCAAATGAACCCAAGATTACTCCAATATTACTAGAATCTGTAGAAATAACTACCATTGGACCACTCTCTGTAGAAATAGCTACTGTTGGACTTATCACTGCAGTTGGACCACTCTCTGTAGAAGTAACCACTGTTGGACTGCTCTCAGTAGTTGAACTGTTGCTAATGACATAAAAACTGACTTCTAACATAGCCATTCCGAATATACCAGAATAGTTGGCTCTTTCTATGAAGGAGTTCACTGGAACTGATATGTTGATGGCAAACCTGTCAATGAGGTCATTTTTACCACCACTATCTCTGTCCAGTAACTCAAGATAGAATTGAGTTCCATTCATTGGCTGCAGATGATAATTATGAATATTAGACAGCATTATAATAATTATTGTTACAATAATATTCATTTTATATGATGATGTGTGCGTTATCATAATTACTACATCATTGAAAATGAATTTGAGGCAATAACAGCTGGTTAGTAAAAATTCTCTTATAGGGTTTCTTATAATGATTTTTAAGAGCTTATTTATAGCTCCTTCTTATTATGGGAACATTGATGAGGTATGCTGGTGCATAAATAAATGAACTTCCCATTGTTAAGCTGGGTCTCTGATTTGAAGTCTTTTAAGCACAGGCAATCTCAAGTAATGTATAACATACTATATTTTTGTGCCAATTTCCTAGTGAGTGTCTCCTGGCCCACCTTTTAAGAATTCAAGACCTTGTTAGGGCAGGAAAAAAGTCAGTAAGAATTGACATATGTAAGTGCATAAGTGCATAAGTGCAATATATACTATACAGTAGATCTATAGCTTGGTACACTACATTTATGTAATCTTAGAATACCCATTACACTACACTTATTCAGTATTTATTATATCTCCTTACTCAGTACTATAATAAAGATAATGTTATAGTACTGCTCTATGATCACACAGCTAGCTAATAGTAGTGGTAACAGTCACATGATGACTATTACCACTATAATCTACTCAGTCATCTCTTACAATTATTATAAGAGATAGCTAAGTAGACTATTGTGGCTATGACTACTATAACATAAAGATAACATTAAACTCTAGTGGTTAGGCTATAACTCAATACTATGTAATGGCTTTAATACAGAGGAAACCACCTATTCCTACCCGACACCCCTACGTTGGCATTAAGGACACTGAGTATGTTAGTTTGCCCCACAGGGCTAGAAGAAGCTATTTTTGGTTGGTCAGACTAGTCATCACAGAAAATAGCTTTTCCTTACCCATAGAAGTCCATACGGATTTGGTATTATGTAGATGGAATTAGAGAGCCTTGCACTGTTGATATTAGTCATTGGAGGAGTAGATATAATATCAGTATTAGAGCATATCGTTTTTATGTTTGAATCTTCAATGGTTTGGCTTACTGGTGCATAAATTGATCTAAGACAAAAAGAAAAGAAACTGTCGCACACGTTATTATCATTACATGGCTGGTCTGGTGACTTATCACAGCATCTATTTCGGTCAATTAATCTTCCATTAGGATTGCTGAAAGAGTAAAAAGTGACTTGAAGACCTACTGTTGGATTTATCACTGCAGTTGGACCACTCTCTGTAGAAGTAACCACTATTGGACCACTCTCTGTAGAATTAACTACTATTGGACCACTCTCTGTAGAAATAGCAACCGTTGGACTTATCACTATAGTTGGACCACTCTCTGTAGAAGTAACTACTGTTGGACTGCTCTCAGTAGTTGAACTGTTGCTAATGACATAAAAACTGACTTCTAACATAGCCATTCCGAATACACCAGAATAGTTGGCTCTTTCTATGAAGGAGTTCACTGGAACTGATATATTGATGGCAAACCTGTCAATGAGGTCACTGTTACTGCTATCTTTGTCCAGTAACTCGAGATAGAATTGAGTCCCATTCATTGGCTGCAGATGATAATCATGAATATTGGACAGTATTATAATAATTATTGTTACAATAATATTCATTTTATAATACGTATGATGATGTGTGCGTTGTCATAATTACATCATTGAAATTGAATTTGAGGCAATCTCATAACAGCTGGTTAGTAAAAATGGTCTCTTATTTTTAAGAGCTTATTTATAAGCTCCTTCTTATAGCTAGATATGGAAACTTGATGAGGTATGCTGGCGCATAAATAAATGAACTTCCCATTGTTAAGCTGGGTCTCTGACTTTGAAGTTCCCATTTCTTTTAAGCACAGGCAATCTCAAGTAAGGTATGACACACTACATTTTTGTGCCAATTTCCTAGTGAGTGTCTCCTTCTATTAGGTAACTTAAGAATTGTTAGGGCAGGAAAATAGTTGGTAAGAGGACGTAAGTGCAATATATACTACACAGTAGCTCTGTAGCTTGGTGCACTACATTTATGTAATCTTCGAATACCCATTATACTACCGTTATTATATTATTACATAATCCTCTATTCAGTATTATAGTATCCATTACATTATCCTTATTTAGAGTACCACCTCTATGATCGCACAGCTAGCTAATAGTAGTAACAGTCACATGATGACTATTACCTAAGCCATCTCATAATATGATAATATTCAATTATTATAAGAGATAGCTAAGTAGATTATTGTGGCTTTGACTATTATAACACAAAGACAACATTAAACTCTAGTGGTTTGGCTATAACTCAATAGTATGTAATAAACTCAATAGTATGTAATAGAGAGGATACCATCTATTCCAACTCGACACCCCTACGTTAAGGACACTGAGTATGTTGGTTTGCCACATGAAGCTATTTTTGGTTGGTCAGGCTATTTTTTTCTGCTGCCATGCCCTGACTACCTAGCATACTATTATAATACTGCATTGAGTTTGGCTAATAGAGAGAAGCATTATGATTACAACACAACACAAGGAGGATACTTTCTAGAGTTTGCTAAAAATCTCCCAGGTATTGCAGCAACCTGTGAGTAATTTTTAGTTGTCCAAGTTAGAAAGCCTTAGCAACTAAACTGCTTCCTCTTGGCCTGTTTTGTATTAACATTAATGGAACTTCTCCCCATGAAATAATAAGGCCACACCTTTCTAATGCATTGGGTATCTGGAATAGAGATGCTATACTTATTATTATTAAAGCTACATGAAGTATGCATACTAGACTAATCATCATAGAAAATAGCTTTTCCTTACCCATAGAGGTCCATACGGATTTGGTAATATGTAGCTGGAATTAGAGAGCCTTGCACTGTTGACATCAGTCATTGGAGGAGTAGATATGATATCAGTATTAGAGCATATTGCCATTATGTTTGAATCCTCATTGGTTTGGCTTACTGGTGCATAAATTGATCTAAGACAAAAAGAAAAGAAACTGTCGCACACGTTATTATCATTACATGGCTGGCCTGGTGACTTATCACAGCATCTATTTCGGTCAATTAATCTGCCATTAGGATTGCTGAAAGAGTAAAAAATGACTTGAAGACCTACTGTTGGACTTATCACTGCAGTTGGACCACTCTCTGTAGAAGTAACCACTATTGGACCACTCTCTGTGGAAGTAACTACTATTGGACCACTCTCTGTAGAAATAGCAACCGTTGGACTTATCACTATAGTTGGACCACTCTCTGTAGAAGTAACTACTGTTGGACTGCTCTCAGTAGTTGAACTGTTGCTAATGACATAAAAACTGACTTCTAACATAGCCATTCCGAATACACCAGAATAGTTGGCTCTTTCTATGAAGGAGTTCACTGGAACTGATATATTGATGGCAAACCTGTCAATGAGGTCACTGTTACTGCTATCTTTGTCCAGTAACTCGAGATAGAATTGAGTCCCATTCATTGGCTGCAGATGATAATCATGAATATTGGACAGTATTATAATAATTATTGTTACAATAATATTCATTTTATAATACGTATGATGATGTGTGCGTTGTCATAATTACATCATTGAAATTGAATTTGAGGCAATCTCATAACAGCTGGTTAGTAAAAATGGTCTCTTATTTTTAAGAGCTTATTTATAAGCTCCTTCTTATAGCTAGATATGGAAACTTGATGAGGTATGCTGGCGCATAAATAAATGAACTTCCCATTGTTAAGCTGGGTCTCTGACTTTGAAGTTCCCATTTCTTTTAAGCACAGGCAATCTCAAGTAAGGTATGACACACTACATTTTTGTGCCAATTTCCTAGTGAGTGTCTCCTTCTATTAGGTAACTTAAGAATTGTTAGGGCAGGAAAATAGTTGGTAAGAGGACGTAAGTGCAATATATACTACACAGTAGCTCTGTAGCTTGGTGCACTACATTTATGTAATCTTCGAATACCCATTATACTACCGTTATTATATTATTACATAATCCTCTATTCAGTATTATAGTATCCATTACATTATCCTTATTTAGAGTACCACCTCTATGATCGCACAGCTAGCTAATAGTAGTAACAGTCACATGATGACTATTACCTAAGCCATCTCATAATATGATAATATTCAATTATTATAAGAGATAGCTAAGTAGATTATTGTGGCTTTGACTATTATAACACAAAGACAACATTAAACTCTAGTGGTTTGGCTATAACTCAATAGTATGTAATAAACTCAATAGTATGTAATAGAGAGGATACCATCTATTCCAACTCGACACCCCTACGTTAAGGACACTGAGTATGTTGGTTTGCCACATGAAGCTATTTTTGGTTGGTCAGGCTATTTTTTTCTGCTGCCATGCCCTGACTACCTAGCATACTATTATAATACTGCATTGAGTTTGGCTAATAGAGAGAAGCATTATGATTACAACACAACACAAGGAGGATACTTTCTAGAGTTTGCTAAAAATCTCCCAGGTATTGCAGCAACCTGTGAGTAATTTTTAGTTGTCCAAGTTAGAAAGCCTTAGCAACTAAACTGCTTCCTCTTGGCCTGTTTTGTATTAACATTAATGGAACTTCTCCCCATGAAATAATAAGGCCACACCTTTCTAATGCATTGGGTATCTGGAATAGAGATGCTATACTTATTATTATTAAAGCTACATGAAGTATGCATACTAGACTAATCATCATAGAAAATAGCTTTTCCTTACCCATAGAGGTCCATACGGATTTGGTAATATGTAGCTGGAATTAGAGAGCCTTGCACTGTTGATATCAGTCATTGGAGGAGTAGATATAATATCAGTATTAGAGCATATCACGTCTATGTTTGAATCTTCATCAGTTCGGCTTACTGGTGCCTCAATTGATCTAAGGCAAAAGGAAAAGAAACTGTCACACAAATTATCACTACAAGGCTCTCCTGCTCCATCCTCACAACATCTATTTTGTTTAATTAATCTGCCGTTAGGATTGCTGAAAGAGTAAAAAGTGACTTGAAGACCTACTGCTGGACTTATCACTGTAGTTGGACCACTCTCTGTAGAAGTAACAACTGTTGGACCACTCTCTGTAGAAGTAACTACTATTGGACCACTCTCTGTAGAAATAGCTACTGTTGGACTTATCACAGCAGTTGGACCACTTTCTGTAGAAGTAACTACTGTTGGACTGCTCTCAGTAGTTGAACTGTTGCTAATGACATGAAAACTGACTTCTAACATAGCCATTCCAAATACACCAGAATAGTTGGCTCTTTCTATGAAGGAGTTCGATATATTGATGGCAAACCTGTCAATGAGGTCATTTTTTTTGCTATCTCTGTCCAGTAACTCAAGATAGAATTGAGTTCCATTCATTGGCTGCAGATGATAGTTATTAGACAGCATTATAATTAATAATTATTATAGTCATTTATGATGTGTGTGTTGTCATAATTACATCATTTTGAGGTAATCTCATAACAGCTGGTTAGTAAAAATTTTCGTATAGGGTCTCTTATAATTTTTAAGAACTTATTTCTAGCTCCTTCTAATGGCTAGATATGGCAACATTCATTTCATTGATGAGGTATGCTGGCGCATACCGTATAGCAGGAAATTTTTGAGGGGAAATATTTTTGCGGTTTTCGTGGTTAGAATAAAACCACTAATGTTTTACCCATGAACTTTTAATTTTATGGTTTAATTGAGACGGCACCGAGCTGTATAAATTTGATTATTGAAAACCACGAAGATATTTCCCCTTGAAAATTTCATGCTATATGGTAAATAAATGAACTTCCCCATTGTTAAGCTGGGTCTCTAACTTTGAAGTCCCCATTTCTTTTAAGCAGGCAATCTCAAGTAAGGTATATTTTTGTGCCAATTTCCTAGTGAGTGTCTCCTGGCCCACCTTCTATTAGGTAACTTAAGAATTCAAGATTTTGTTAGGGCAGGAAAAAAGTCAGTAAGAAGACATAAGTGTAATAACTACACAGTAGATCTATAGCTTGGTATACTACATTTATGTATAATCTTAGAATACCCATTACACTACACTTATTCAGTATTATCTCCTTATTCAGTACTATAACATTATAGTATTATATTATCCTTATTCAGAATTAATTAGAGTACGTATATACCACCTCTATGATCACACAGCTAGCTAATAGTGGTAACAGTCACATGATGATTATTACCTAAGCCATCTCTTATGATAATATTCAATTATTATAAGAGATAGCTATGTAGATTATTGTGGCTATGACTACTATAACACAAAGACAACATTAAACTCTAGTGGTTAGGCTATAGCTCAATATACATATTATAATGGCTTTAATACAGAGGAAATGATCTATATAATATTCCACCCCCACACCCCTACACGTTAAGGACACTTAGTTTGCCCCACAGGGCTAGAGGAAGCTATTTTTGGTGGTCAGACTAGTCATCACCGAAAATAGCTTTTCCTTACCCATAGAGGTCCATACAGATTTGGTAATATGTAGATGGAATTAGAGAGCCTTGCACTGTTGACATCAGTCATTGGAGGAGTAGATATAATATCAGTATTAGAGCATATCACGTCTATGTTTGAATCTTCATCAGTTTGGCTTACTGGTGCCTCAATTGATCTAAGGCAAAAGGAAAAGAAACTGTCACACAAATTATCACTACAAGGCTCTCCTGCTCCATCCTCACAACATCTATTTTGTTTAATTAATCTGCCGTTAGGATTGCTGAAGGAGTAAAAAGTGACTTGAAGACCTACTGCTGGACTTATCACTGTAGTTGGACCACTCTCTGTAGAAGTAACCACTGTTGGACCACTCTCTGTAGAAGTAACCACTGTTGGACCACTCTCTGTAGAAGAAACCACTGTTGGACTTATCACTACAGTTGGACCACTCTCTGTAGAAGTAACCACTGTTGGATCACTCTCTGTAGAAATAGCTACTGTTGGACTTATCACTGCAGTTGGACCACTCTCTGTAGAAGTAACTACTGTTGGACTGCTCTCAGTAGTTGAACTGTTACTAATGACATGAAAACTGACTTCTAACATAGCCATTCCGAATACACCAGAATAGTTGGCTCTTTCTATGAAGGAGTTCACTGGAACTGATATGTTGATGGCAAACCTGTCAATGAGGTCATTTTTTTTGCTATCTCTGTCCAGTAACTCAAGATAGAATTGAGTTCCATTCATTAGCTGCAGATGATATTATTAGACAGCATTATAATTATTATTATGATGATGTGTTTGTTGTCATAATTACATCATTGAAATTGAATTTGAGGTAATCTCATAACAGCTGGTTAGTAAAAATTCTCTTATAGGGTGTCTTATAATTTTTAAGAGCTTATTTATAGCTCCTTCTTATAGCTAGATATGAGAACATTCATTTCATTGATGAGGTACGTATGCTGGCACATAAATAAAATAATGAACTCCCATTGTTAAGCTGGGTCTCTGATATGAAGTTCCCATTTCTTTTAAGCACAGGCAATCTCATGTAAGGTATAACATATTTTTGTGCCAATTTCCTAGTGAGTGTCTCCTGGCCCACCTTCTATTAGGTAACTTAAGAATTCAAGACCTTTTGTTAGGGCAGGAAAAAAGTCAGTAAGAAAACAAAAGTACTACACAGTAGATCTATAGCTTGGTATACTACATTTATGTAATCTTAGAATGCCCATTACACTACACTTATTCAGTATTATTCTTATTATGTCCTTATTCAGATTATAGTACCAATTATATATTATTATCCTTATTCAGAATTAATTAGAGTATCACCTCTATGATCACACAGCTAGCTAATGTGGTAACAGTCACATGATGACTATTACCACTACAATCAACTCAGCCATCTCTTACGATAATATTCAATTAGATAGCTACGTAGATTACTGTGGCTATGACCAATATAACACGAAGTTAACATTAAACTCTAGTGGTTAGGCTATAACTCAATAATGTTATTATAATGACTTAAATACAGACAAAACCATCTATTCCAACCCAACACTCCCATACGTTAAGGACACTGAGTATGTTGGTTTGCCCCACAGGGCTAGAGGAAGCTATTTTTGGTAAGTCAGGCTTTTTTTTTTGCTGCCATGCCACTTTTCTTGATTATACCTACTTTCTACGTAATACTGCACTCAGAGTTTAGTTACAATACAAGGAGGACACTTGATTACTGATCTAGAGTTACTAAGAATCTTTTAGGTATTGCAGCAACTTGTGAGTAATTTTAGTTGTCCAAGTTAGTCTACTAGACTAGTCATCATAGAAAATAGCTTTTCCTTACCCATAGAGGTCCATGTGGATTTGGTAATATGTAGATGGAATTAGAGAGCCTTGCACTGTTGACATCAGTCATTGGAGGAGTAGATATAATATCAGTATTAGAGCATATCACGTCTATGTTTGAATCTTCATCAGTTCGGCTTACTGTTGCCTCAATTGATCTAAGGCAAAAGGAAAAGAAACTGTCGCACAAATTATCACTACAAGGCTCTCCTGCTCCATCCTCACAACATCTATTTTGTTTAATTAATCTGCCGTTAGGATTGCTGAAAGAGTAAAAAGTGACTTGAAGACGAGCATACTCACAATCTACAAACTCCTGCTGTAGAGATAAAAATAATCTGCTATAGCTATAATAATATTATAGAGAATGTTATTGTAAGAAGCTGGACATTATCTAGCAGTAGCTAGTGTAATGAATGCAGCACGATATTTAGTCAGCCTGGTGTTGCACAAGATGAAAAGTCAGTCCATGTACAGTCCATGGCCAGCTACGTACTATGGGAAAAATAGTTGGATCTTGATCACATTAGGCATGAATTGAGGTCAGGAATCTACTTTGCACACAGCTACGTACTACCAACACAACGGAACATTCAAGCTAGCAAATTATAGCATGTTTGGTCTCACTACTCTCAGCATTATTATAACACCCCTAGCTAGCTAGCTAATAGATAGCTTTCGAATTATGTAGCTAGCTAAGTTGACCGGCTCATTGAACTTACACAATACAAGAGTAGTAAACTGAAAACGAACCGTGAAACCATCTCGTGTCTAGTCAAAGCCGTAACTTGGAAATCGGGTTTAATCTCAAGTGACCCGCTAATCTATAGGTGTGGTCATGATTGGTTATGTAATGTAACTTGTAGCTATACTCCAGTTTGTTGGAGTTATAGACAAGTAAAGTTTGATTCCTCAGAAGCACAAAAATGGTGGAAAGTTTACTCTTTAAGCTGCATACTATTTATCCATGGAAGAGTTTTATGTATAATTATTATTATTTTATAGTTAAATTATGGAAGAAGTAGCTAGCTAGCTATATAGACTGAAGGCTGGATTCAAGCAATTAGCTACTTAACTGCAGTGAAGTGTAGAAGATTCTTTTTGCATCAAGTTAAACATGGAAATAGTAGCTAGCTAGTTAGCTTAGCTCTACCCTAATACAATTAGCTATTACATAATTATAGGGTGTGATAGCAGTATTGAGTATTTGAAGGATTTTTGAAAGGAGGTTGCTAATACAAATCTATTGAGAGAGGGGCTAATTAAATTCAGATATACTAAGTGGCTGTGGTGCGGGGCTAATTAAATTCAGATATACTAAGTGGCTGTAGTGAGGGGTCAAAGGACAATGATAATAGCGAGTATAGCAATTAATTTTACTGACATCTTTTTTTATAACTGATTCTTTAGCTACACTTCTATTTTTTTAAAACAAGTTAGAGAAAAGTAATTATTTCTACATAGCTAAACAAACTGACATATGTGCTATAATAACACCAGTGAAGGAGTACTGAAGATTAAGCTAATCCCCAAGAATTGTGAGTCTACTGAGCTGTTTGTGAGGTGCATGGATAATAGTATTTTCATAACATTAAATTTATCATTATCATCACTCAATGAAATATGTCCACCTCTATAACATTTCAATTTGTTCCACTGTATCCACTCCAGGATAGAGTATTGTCATTGTCGTCTAACTAATCTACTGTCATCTACCTAACTAGCTAACTATTGTTGTTGTTGTTGTTATTGTTGTTGTTGTTGACTCATTTTCTGAAAAGTATTGTGGAACGCTTCACCTGAGTAGTATTGGATTTCTTTTGAAGAGGAGGTTGGACCATGAAGGTGCCACTTTTTATTGGTGGGAAAGATACAGGATGCTTAGGTTCTATGGAAGAAAGCAATAACTAATAACAATTCTAATAGACTTCAATGCATATTTATATTGGGCTACAACCC